>CM039464.1:16357443-16367443 GCA_022414725.1 Microglena sp. YARC | reverse complement strand
TGTCCTTACCCCCTTGTCCTCACCCTCACCCTCGTCCTTGTAATCCTCGTCCTCACCCGCACCCTCACCCCCACCTTTGTCCTTGTCATTACCCCCTTGTCCTCACCCTCACCCTCGTCCTTGTTATCCTCGTCCTCACCCCCACCCTCACCCCCACCTTCGTCCTTGTCCTTACCCCTAGTACTCACCCTCACTTTCGTCCTCACCCCCAGCCTCACCCTCACCCCCTATCAATGCATTAACGTAACTCCAGGTCGCTCGTGATTGTTTGAAGGACTGGGGCCTAAACTAAAATAATTGGTCATTAAAACCGTGCAAAAAACGATTAATCGTGACTTCAAAAATCACTGCAGGTCGCAAGGTTAGCATGGCCAGCATCAAGGAGTGGCAGTACCGTATCGCACCCTCACCCTCACCCTCAACCACCCGTCAACCTACTTCCAGGTCGCAAGGCTAGCATGGCCAGCGTCAAGGAGTGGCAGTACCGTATCGCATCCTCACCCTCACCCTCACCCTCAACCACCTGTTAACCTACTTCCAGGTCGCAAGGCTAGCATGGCCAGCATCAAGGAGTGGCAGTACCGTATCGCACCCTCACCCTCACCCTCATCCTCACCCTCAACCACCCGTTAACCTACTTCCAGGTCGCAAGGCTAGCATGGCCAGCATCAAGGAGTGGCAGTACCGTATCGCATCCTCACCCTCACCCTCACCCTCAACCACCCGTTAACCTACTTCCAGGTCACAAGGCTAGCATGGCCAGCATCAAGGAGTGGCAGTACCGTATCGCACCCTCACCCTCACCCTCATCCTCACCCTCAACCACCCGTTAACCTACTTCCAGGTCGCAAGGCTAGCATGGCCAGCATCAAGGAGTGGCAGTACCGTATCGCACCCTCACCCTCACCCTCATCCTCACCCTCAACCACCCGTTAACCTACTTCCAGGTCGCAAGGCTAGCATGGCCAGCATCAAGGAGTGGCAGGACCGTATCGCACCCTCACCCTCACCCTCATCCTCACCCTCAACCACCCGTTAACCTACTTCCAGGTCACAAGGCTAGCATGGCCAGCATCAAGGAGTGGCAGTACCGTATCGCACCCTCACCCTCACCCTCATCCTCACCCTCAACCACCCGTTAACCTACTTCCAGGTCGCAAGGCTAGCATGGCCAGCATCAAGGAGTGGCAGTATGGGGAGCATAGGTTGGACCAATTCGGTGACTATGTTGACTATGGGACAGCTGGCGCACTGACACGTATGGGAATGACAGGTGAGTAGGGAACAGAGCATAGGTTGGACCAGTTCGGTGACTATGTTGACTATAGGACAGCTGGCGCACTGACGCATTTGCAAATGACAGGTGAGTAGGGAACGGCAATATGATTAGGGTTGGGAAGCAAACGTATATTTTCATTTGTATATGCCATATAAACGTATGAACGTATAAACGTATGCATATAAACGTATAAAAACGTACGAGTAATTATTGCACTTCTTGGGAACAGATTTTTACATGGGTTTAAATGTATTGCCGCGTTGCTAATTTCATTGGCTTCACATATCAACTCTCAAAAAAATATTCTGGCAATTTTAGGTTGTCCATATCTCAGAAAAATAAATCTCGGCCAGAAAGCGTGTCGACCAAGAAGCGCGATGCCAATCTAAGGGATCCATTCAATGCCAATAGCACATTACTACTCGTGTCCTAGTAGTATACGCTGACAATAATGCCTGACCCAGGAGGAAAACGGGGGGGTTCGATCCTCCCCAGAAGGTCGCGGTACACAGGCGGGGTGCGGGTCTGATCAGTACTAAGTTGCCCCCAATCGTAAGACCATAGCCGAAAGCTTGGCTGTGGATTTGTGGAACCTCTGGGTAATCTGTTCTCCTCCCGGGACATGCATTATTGTCAGCGTATACTACTAGGACACGAGTGCCTTATTGGCATCTGATCAGATGCCAATAAGGCACTCGTGTCCTAGTAGTATACGCTGACACTCCTTACCCACACACACACACACACTACCACCCCCACCCCCAGCCCCCACCCTCACCCCACCCCCACCCTAATCCTCACCCACTCCCACGCTCACCCCCCACCCACACCCTCACCGTCTCCCTACCCTCACCCTCACCCTCTCCCACGCCCAACCCCAACCCCAACCCCAACCCACACCCACACCCACACCCTCACCCACTAACACCCTCACCCCCACCCTCACCCACTCCCACGCTCACCCCCCCACCAACACCCTCACCCTCTCCCACACTCACCCCCCACCCACACCCTCACCGTCTTCCTACCCTCACCCTCACCCCCACCCTACCCCTACCCCTACCCTCACCCTGAACCTCTCCCTACCCCCACCCTCACCCTCACCCTCACCCTCTCCCACGCTCACCCTCCACCCACACCCTCACCGTCTCCCTACCCTCACCCTCACCTACCCCTACCTACCCCCACCCTCACCCTGACACTCTCCCTACCCTCTCCCTACCCTCACCCTCACCCTCTTCCTACCCCCACCCTACCCTGACCCTCTCCCTACCCTCACCCCCTCCCTACCCCTACCCCCACCCTTACCCTGAACCTCTCCCTACCCTCTCCCTACCCTCACCCTCACCCTCACCCTCTTCCTACCCCCACCTTTACCCTGACACTCTCCCTACCCTCACCCACCCCCACCCCCACCCTCACCCCCTCCCTACCCCTACCCCCACCCTTACCCTGAACCTCTCCCTACCCTCTCCCTACCCTCACCCTCACCCTCACCCTCTTCCTACCCCACCCTTACCCTCACCCTCTCCCTACCCTCACCCACCCCCACCCTCACCCTCTCCCTACCCTAGGTGTTAAGGTATGGATCAGGTACCAGGACCATGCGATCCCAGACAACTACTTCAGCAGAGAGACTGGATTCAAGATGCCCTTGGCCAAGGTAGGCCACATGTTCGAAAGGGGATATTAACAATGACTATCACAACCACAGTACCAGAAGGAATGCGAACAGCAAGATTGCAAGACGACTAGATTCAAGCTGCCCTGAATGTAGGCCACACGTTTGAATGGGGATCTTCAAAATTACTATCACGAACACATTACCAATAGGAATGAGAACAGCAAGATTGCAAGACGACTGGATTAAAGATGCTCTTGCGTAAGGTAGGCCACATGTCCAAATGATGATATCAATACAATCACACTCACAATACCAGTAGGCACGAGAACAGCAAGATCGCAATAAGACTGGCTTCAAGGTGCTCTTGTATAAAGAAGGCCAACGTTTTGAATGATGGTATTAATACAATAACAATTTCAATACCAGTAGATATGAGAGCAGCAACATTTCAAGACGATTAGATTCAAGCTGCCCTGAAGTTAGGCCACACTGTTGAATGGGGATATTCACAATAACTATCACGAACACAAAACCGGTAGGAATGAGAACAGCAAGATTGCACGGAGACTGGATTCAAGATGCCTTGAAGTTAGGCCACACTGTTGAATGGGGATATTCACAATAACTATCACATACACAAAACCAGTAGGAATGAGAACAGCAAGATTGCACGGAGACTGGATTCAAGATGCCTTGAAGTTAGGCCACACTGTTGAATGGGGATATTCACAATAACTATCACAAACACAAAACCAGTAGGAAAGAACAGCAAGATGCACGAGACAAGCAAGATTGAATGGGATATCACGGGAATGGAACAGCAAGATGGATTTCAAGATGCCTTGAAGTTAGGCCACACTGTTGAATGGGGATTATTCACCAATAACTATCACAAACACAAAACCAGTAGGAATGAGAACCAAGCAAGATTTGCACGGAGACTGGATTCAAGATGGCCTTGAAGTTAGGCCACACAGTTGAATGGGGATATTCACAATAACTATCACAAACACAAAACCAGTAGGAATGAGAACAGCAAGATTGCACGGAGACTGGATTCAAGATGCCTTGAAGTTAGGCCACACAGTTGAATGGGGATATTCACAATAACTATCACAAACACAAACCAGTAGGAATGAGAACAGCAGATTGCACGGAGACTGGATTCAAGATGCCTTGAAGTTAGGCCACACTGTTGAATGGGATATTCACAATAACTATCACAAACACAAAAACCAGTAGGAATGAGAACAGCAAGATTGCACGAGACTGGATTCAAGATGCCTTGAAGTTAGGCCACACTGTTGAATGGGGATATTCACAATAACTATCACAAACACAAAACCAGTAGGAATGAGAACAGCAAGATTGCACGGAGACTGGATTCAAGATGCCTTGAAGTTAGGCCACACTGTTGAATGGGGATATTCACAATAACTATCACAAACACTAACCAGTAGGAATGAGAACAGCAAGATTGCACGGAGACTGGATTCAAGATGCCTTGAAGTTAGGCCACACTGTTGAATGGGGATATTCACAATAACTATCACAAACACAAAACCAGTAGGAATGAGAACAGCAAGATTGCACGGAGACTGGATTCAAGATGCCTTGAAGTTAGGCCACACTGTTGAATGGGGATATTCACAATAACTATCACAAACACAAAACCAGTAGGAATGAGAACAGCAAGATTGCACGGAGACTGGATTCAAGATGCCTTGAAGTTAGGCCACACTGTTGAATGGGGATATTCACAATAACTATCACAAACACAAAACCAGTAGGAATGAGAACAGCAAGATTGCACGGAGACTGGATTCAAGATGCCTTGAAGTTAGGCCACACTGTTGAATGGGGATATTCACAATAACTAATCACAAACACAAAACCAGTAGGAATGAGAACAGCAAGATTGCACGGAGACTGGATTCAAGATGCCTTGAAGTTAGGCCACACTGTTGAATGGGGATATTCACAATAACTATCACAAACACAAAACCAGTAGGAATGAGAACAAACAAGATTGCACGGAGACCTGGATTTCAAAGATGCCTTGAAGTTAGGCCACACTGTTGAATGGGAGATATTCACAATAAACTATCACAAACACAAAACCAGTTAGGAATGAGAGCAGCAAGATTAAGCACGGAGACTGGATTTCAAGATGCCTTGAAGTTAGGCCACACTGTTGAATGGGGATATTCACAATAACTATCACAAACACAAAAACCAGTAGGAATGAGAACAGCAAGATTGCACGGAGACTGGATCAAGATGCCTTGAAGTAGGCCACACTGTTGAATGGGGATATTCACAATAACTATCACAAACACAACCAGTAGGAATGAGAACAGAAAAAGATTGCACGGAGACTGGATTCAAGATGCTTGAAGTTAGGCCACACTGTTGAATGGGGATATTCACAATAACTATCACAAAAACACAAAAACCAGTAGGAAATCGAGAGCAACAAGATTGTACACCGGCCTTGAGACTGGATTCAAATGCCTTGAAGTTAAGGCCACCCAACTGTTTGAATGGGCATTATACACAATAACTATCACAAAATCACTAAACCAGTAGGAATGAGAACAACACACGGAGACTGGATTCAAGCATGCCTTGAAGTTAGGCCACACTGAATTGAATGGGGATATCATCACAATAAATGAGAGCGTGTCAAAACACAAAACCAGTAAGGAATTGGAGAAGCAAGATTGCACGGAGACTGGATTCAAGATGCCTTGCCTGAAGTTCTCATGGCCACACACGTGACGTGACTGATGATCACATCAACTATCACAACACAAAAACAGGAATGAGGGCACTTCACAAAATTGCCTGAGCAACTATGGATTCACCAAACCACAAAACCAACAGTAGAATGAGAAAGCAAGATTGGAGCAAGATGCCTTAAGATTGATGGGGGATAATTGCACACAATATACTATCACAAACACTAACCAGTAGAATGAGAACAGCACAAGATGGGAGACTGATCAAAGATCTCGCCTTGAAGTTAGGCCACACACTGTTGAATGAGGGAATATATTCACAATAACTAATTCACCAAACACAAAACCAGTAGGAATGAGAACAGCAGATTGCACGGAATAGGGACTTCACATAACTATACAACAAACACTAACCAGAGGTTTGCAAGATGCCTTGAAGTATAGCCACACTGTTGAAATGCCAGGGATTATTTCACAATCACATTGAATCACAAAACTATCACAAACACAAAAAACAGTAGGAACTATACCAGTATGAATAGAACAGCAAGATTGGCTGCACGATTTCAAGATGCCTTGAAGTTAGGCCACCACTGTTGAATGGGGATATTCACAATAACTATCACAAACACAAACCAGTAGGAATGAGAACAAGCAAGATTGCACGGAGACTGGATTCAAGAATGCCTTGAAGTAGGCCACACTGTTTAGAATGGCGGATATTCACAATAACACTATCACCAAACACAAAACCAGTAGGAATGAGAAAGCGAACAGATTGCACGGAGACTGGATTCAGATGCCTTGAAGTTAGGCCACACTGTTGAATGGGGAATATTCACAATAACTATCACAAACACAAAACCAGTAGGAATGAGAGCAGCAAGAGATTGCAACGGAGACTGGATTCCAGAGATAGATGCCTTCCTTGAAGTCATAGGCCCACACTGTTGAATGGAAGGATATTCACAATAACTATCACAAACACAAAAAAAAACAGATTGAGAACAGCAAGATTGCACGGCAGACTGGATTCAAGATGCCTTGAAGTTAGCCACCACTGTTGAATGGGGATATTCTACAATAAATTCAGCAATACTACAAAAAAGTAAACTAAATCACAAACTCACTAGAAAGCAAGATTGCACGGAGACTTTGAATGCCTTGAAGCTAGGCCACACTGTTGAATGGGGGATATTCACAATAACTATCACAAGTAGGTAGAAAATGCAAGCAAGATTGGACTGGATTCAAGAGTTGAAGTGTAGGAGCTTCACACTGGCTTGAATGGATGTCACATAACCGAGTTTGCAAGAACAAGCGAATACTGGCAACGGAGACTGGAATTCGAGGTATGCATAGATTGCTTGAGTAGGCGATCACGACTGAATTGAATGGGGATATTCACATAACTATCACAAACACAAAACCAGTAGGAATTTGAGAACAGCAAGATTGCACGGAGACTGGATTCAAGATGCCTTGAAGTTAGGCCACACTTTGTTGATGATTATGCAGGGGGGATATCTCGACTATCATAACTATCACAAACACACACTAACCAGTAGGAATTGAGAACAGCAAGATTGCACGGAGATGGATTCAAGATGCCTTCTGAAGTTTAGCCACACTGTGAATGGGGTATTCACCGGAATAAGGAAATCTATCACGTGAAACACAAAACCAGTAGGAATGAGAAACAGCAAACTTGATTGCACGGAGATGGATTCAAAGATGAACCTTGAAGTTAGGCCACAATACTGTTGAATGGGGATATTCACAATAGTCACCTTATCACACAAAAACCAGTTGGAATGAGAACAGCAAGTTCACGGAGACTGGAATTCAAGATGCAGTTAGGGCCACATGTTGCAATGGGGAATTCACATAATACACAAACAGCAAAACGCAGTAGGAATGAGAACAGCAAGAATCTGCACCGGAGACTGGATTCAAAGATGCTTGAAGTTAGGCCACCACTGTTGCCATGGGGATATTCACTATAACTATACAAACACAAAAGCCAGTAGAATGGAGAACAGACAGAATGCAACGGAGACTGGATTCAGAGAGCCTTGAAGTTAGGCCACACTGTTGATGGGGATAATTCACAATAACTATACACACAAACACAAAAAACCAGTAGGAATGAGAACAAACACCAAACACTGACGGAGCTGGATTCAAGATGCCTTTGAACGTTCGGCCACAATCTGTTGAATGGGGATATTCACAATAACTATCAACAAACACAAAACCAGTAGGAAAATGAGAACAAGCAAGTATTGCACGGGAGACTGATTCAAGATGCCTTGAATTAGGCCACACTGTTGAATGGGATATTCACAATACTATCAACAAACACAAAACCAAGTGGTAATGAGAACAACAAGATTGACGGAGACTGGATTTCAAGATCCTTGAAGTTAGGCCACACTGTTGAATGGGGATATTCACAATAACTATCACAAACATAAACCAGTAGGAATGAGAACAGCAAGATTGCCACAGGAGAGCTGGATTCAAGATGCCTTGAATGTTAGGGCACACTGGTTGAATGGGATATTCCACCAATACTATCACAAACAAAAACCAGTAGGAATGAGAGCAGCAAGTGGCATCGGAGACTGGAAAAATTCAAGAATGCCTTGAAGTTAAGGCCACACTGTTGAATAGGGATATTCACAATAACTATCACAATCAATAACCAGTAGGAATGAGCAACAGCAAGATTGCACGGAGACTGGATTCAAGACTGCCTTGAAGTTAGGCAGCACTGTTGATGGGGATATTCACAATAACTATCAACAACACAAAACCGTAGGAATGAGAGCAGCAAGATTGCACGGAGATGGCTCAAGATGCCTTGAAGTGTTGACACTGTTGATGGGGAATATACACAATAAACTATCCAAACATAACCAGTAGGAAATGAGAACAGATTCGCACGGATGGATTCAAGAGGCTTGAAGTTAGGCACAAACTGTTTGAATGGGATATCACAATAAACGTATCCACAAACACCAAAAACCGAGTAGGAATGAGAGCAGCAAGATTGCAACGGAGATCTGGATTCGATGATGCCTTGAGAAAGTTAAGGCCCAGCTGTTGAATAAGGGATATTCACAAAGATGAACCTATGTCAAACACTAACCAGTAGAGAAATCGTGCAAGAAGTCACAAGATTGTGCACGGAGACTGACTTCAGATGCCTTGAAGTTTCAGGCCACACTGTGTGAATGGGGCAATATTCACAATAACTATCCACAAACACTTAACCAGTAGGACATGAGAACAGCAAGAATATTGCACGGGGAGACTTAGTTCAAGATGCCTGTGAAGTTAGCCACAGCTGTGATGGGATATTCACAATAACTATCACAAACACAAAACCAGTAGGATATGAGAACAGTGCAAGATTAGCAGGGAGATGGATTCAAGATGCCATGAAGGGTAAGGCCACGTTTGTGTGAATAGGACGATATTCACAAATAGAACTACTTCAACGAAACACCATAAACTCAGTTGGAATAGAGAGAAGCAAGGATTGGCACGCGGTGAAGGAACTGGTTCAAAGATGCCTTTTTGAAGCTTAGGCCACAACTGTCGAATGGGGATATTCACAAAACTATCACCAAACACAAAAACCAGTAGGCAATGAGAACAGCAAGACTTTGCACGGAGACTGCGATTCAAGATGGCCTTGAGTTAGCCCACACTGTTGAATGGGGACTATTCACTATAACTATCACAAACACAAAACAGTTAGGAATGAGAAACAGCAAGATTCGCACGGAGGACTGGAGTGTCAAGAATGCCTAGAAGTTAGGCCACCTGTGATGGGGATATTCACCAATAACTATAGACTAAGACACAAAACGCAGTTAGGAATGAGACAATCAGAGATATGAACGGAGACCGATTCAAGATGCCTTAAGTAAGCCAGAGACTGTTGAATGTGGAGTAGTTCACCGTTAGAAACATATCAACACAAAACCAAGTAGGAGTAGAGAACAGGCACGATTAGCACGTGGTGAGACTGAGGATTCAAGATGCCTTGAAGTCTAGAGGGCCAAGCACATGTGAGTGTGTATGTCAAGAATACATCGTTATCACAAACGACTATAAACACCAGTAGGAATGAGAACAACAAGATTGCACGGAGACTGGATTCAAGAATTTTGCGCTTGAAGTTAGTGGCAACACTGTTGAATGGGGATATTCACAGTATAGACTATCACCAAGTCACAAAACAGTGAGGGTTGAGAACAGCAAGATTTGCACGAGACTGGATTGTGCGAAGAAGGTTGCCTGTGAAGGTAGCACGGTGTTTGAATGTTGGGGATATTCACAATA
>CM039464.1:16233965-16356443 GCA_022414725.1 Microglena sp. YARC | reverse complement strand
GACTGGATTCATGATGGCCTTGAAGTTAGGGCCACACTGTTGAATGGGATATTCACAATAACTATCACAAACACAAAACCAGTAGGAATTGAGAACAGCAAGATTGCACGGAGACTGGATTCAAGATGCCTTGAAGTTAGGGCCACACTGTTAATGGGGGGATTTATTTCACAATAAAATATCACAAACACCAAAACCAAGTTAGGAATGAAACAACAAGATTGCACGGGAGACTGGATTCAAAAGATGCCTTGAAAGTTAGGCCCACACCTGTTGAATGGGATATTCACAATAACTATCACAACACAAAACCAGTAGGAATGAGCTGAGAGCAGCAAGATTGCATGGAGACTGGATTCCAAATGCCTTGAGTTAGGGCCCACACTGTTTGAATGGGATATCACAATAACTATTCACCAAACACAAAACCAGTAGGAATGAGAACAGCAAAGGTGCACGCGAGACTGGATTCAAGATGCCTTGAAGTTAGCCACACTGTTGAATGGGGATATTCACAATAGTATCACAAACACAAAACCAGTAGGAACTGAGAACAAGCAAGATTGCACGAGAGACTGATTCAAAGATTGCCTTGAAGTTAGGCCACACTGTTTGAATGGGATATTCACAATAAACTATCACAAACACAAAACAGTAGAATGAGAACAACAAGACTGAACGGAGACTGGATTCAAGATGCCCTTGAAGTTAGGCCACACTGTTGAATAGGATATTCACAATAACTATCACAAATCACTAACCAGTAGGGAATGAGAACAACAAGGAATTGCACGGAGACTGGATCCAAGAGCCTTGAAGTTAGCCACCACTGTTGAATGGGGATTATTCACAATAACTATCACAAACACAAAACCAGTAGGAATGAGAGCAGCAAGATGCACGGGAGACTGGATTCAAAGATGCCTTGAAGTTAGGCCACACTGTTGAATGGGGATATTACACCAATAACTATCACAAACACCAAACCCAGTAGGATGAGGAACAAGCAAAGATTGGCACGGAGACTGGATTCAAGATTGCCTTGAAGTTTAGGCCACCACTGTTGAATGGGGATATTCACCAAAACTATTCACAAAACCACCAAAAACCAGTGAGGAATGAGAACAACAAAGATTGGAACGGAGACTGCGATTCAATGCCTTGAAGTTAGGCCACAGCTGTTGAATAGGATATTCACAATAACTATCACAATCACTAACCAGTAGGAATGAGAAACAACAGATTGCACGGAGACTGATTCAAGATGCCTGAAGTTAGGCCACACTGTTGAATGGGGATATTTCACAATAACTATCACAAACACAAAACCAGTAGGAATGAGAGCAGCAAGATTGCACGGAGAACTGGATTCAAAGATGCCTTGAAGTTAGCCACACTGTTGAATGGGTATTACACAATTAACTATCACAAACACTAAACCAGTAGGAATGAGAAAACAACAGATTGCACGGAGACTGGATTCAAGATTCTTGAAGGTTAGGCCACACTGTTGAATGGGATATTCACAATAACTATCACAAACACAAAAACCAGTAGGAATGAGAGCAGCAAGATTGCACGGAGACTGGATTCAAGATGCCTTGATTTAGGCCCACACTGTTGAATTGGATATCACAATAACTATCACAAACCAAAACCCAGATAGGAATGAGAGCAGCAAGATTGCACGGAACTGGATTCGAAGATGCCTTGAACGTTAGCCAACACTGTTGAATAGGGATATTCACATAACTATCCCACAAACGCTTAACCAGTAGGAATGAGAACAGCAAGATTGCACGGAGGGCACTGGAATTTCAAGCATGCCTTGAAGATAGGCACACTGTTGAATGGGGCATATTCACAATAACTATCACAAACACTAACCAGTAGCGAATTGAGAACAGCAAGATGCACGGATGACTGGATTCAAGATGCCTTGATAGTTAGGCCACACTGTTGAATTTGGGGATATTCACAATAAACTATCACAACACAAAACAGTAGGAAGAGCATGCCAGCAAGATTGCACGGAGACTGGATTCAAGATGCCTTGAACGTAGGCCACACGGTTGAATGGGGATATTCAACAATAACATCACCAAACACAAAACCAGTAGGAATGGAGAAACAACAAGATTGCACCGCGAAGACTGGCATTCAAGATGCCCTTGAGTTAGGCCACACTGTTGAATGGCGGATATTCACAATAACTATCACAAACACAAAACCAGTAGGAATGAGAACAGCAGATTGCACGGGATGGGAGCGATTCAAGATGCCTTGAAGTATAGGCCACACTGCTTGAATGGGATATTCAACAATAAACTATCAACAAACACAAAACCAGTAGGGAATGAGAAACAACAGATTGCACGGAAGACTGGATTTCAAGATGCCTTGAAGTTAGCCACAACTTGTTGAATGGCGGATATTCACAATAACTATCACAAACACAAAAACCAGTATAGGAATGAGAACAGCAAGATTTGCCACGGAGACTGGATTCAAGATGCCTTGTGAATTAGGCAACACTGTGAAAATGGGATATTCACAATAAACTATCACAAAACACAAAACCAGTTAGGAATGAGAGCAGCAGATTGCACGGAGACTGGATTCGAGATGCCTTGAAGTTAGGCCACCCACTGTTGAATAGGGATAATTCACAATAACATATCACAAACACTTACAGTAGGAATGAGAACAGGCAAGGATTGCACGGAGACTGGATTCAAATGCCTTGAAGTTAGGCCACACTGTCTTGAATCGGGGATATTCCACATAACTACTCACAAAACAACTAACCAGATAGTAGGAATGAGAAACAGCAAGATTGCACGGGAACTGGATTCAAGATGCCTTGAAGTTAGGCCACATGTTTGAATGGGGATATTCACAATAACTATCACAAACACAAAGACCAGTAGGAATGAGAACAACCAAGATTGCCGACGGAGGACTGGAATTCAAGATGCCCTGAAATAGGCCACACTTGTTGAATGGGGATTTCACAATAACTATCACCAACACAAACCATAGAATGAGAAAACAGCAAGATTGCAAGATGCCTTGAAGTTAAGGCCACACTGTTGAATGGGGATATTCACAATAACTATCACAAACACAAAACCAGTAGAATGAGAGCAGCAAGATTGCACGGGGGGGAAAGGGGAGACTGGATTCGAGATGCCTTGCAATGTTAGGCCCACACTGTTGAATAGAATAGGGATAATTCCACAATAACTATCACCAAACGCTAACCAGTAGGAATGAGGAACAGCAAGATTGCAACGGAGACTGGATTCAGATGCCTTGAAGATAGGGCCACACTGTTGAATGGGGAGAATTCACAATAGAAACTATCACAAACACTAACCAGTAGGACATGAGAACAGCAAGATTGCACGGCTGGATTCAAGATATGCCTTGAAGTTAGGCCACACTGTTGAATGGGATATTCACAATAACTATCACAAACACTAACCAGTAGGAATGAGGAACAGCAAGATTGCACGGATACTGATTCAAGATGCCTTGAAGTTAGCCACACTGTTGAATGGGGATATTCACAATAACTATCACAAACACAAAACCAGTAGGAATGAGAGCAGCAAGATGCACGGGGAGACTGATTCGAGAATGCCTTGAAGTTAGGCCCACACTGTTGAATGGATATTCACAATAACTATCACAAAACACAAAGACAGTAGAATGAGAACAGCAAGATTTGCACGGGAGACTGGATTCAAGATGCCTTGAAGTTAGGCCACCACTGTGAATGGGGAAATATTCACAATAACTATCACAAACACAAAACCAGTAGGAATGAGAACAGCAAGATTGCACGGAGACTGGATTCAAGATGCCTTGAAGTTAGCCACACTGTTGAATGGATATTCACAATAAAACTATCAGAAACACCAAAACCATAGGAATGAGAAACAGCAAGATTGCACTGATTCAAGATGCCTTGAATTAGGTCCACACATGTTGAATGGGATATTCACAAAAACTATCACAAACACCCAAACCAGTAGAATGAATTGCACGGAGACTGGATTCAAGATGCCTTTGAAAGTTAGGCCAAACTTGAATGGGTATTCACAATAACTATCACAAACACAAAACCAAGGAATGAGAACAGCATTTCAAATGCACAGACTTCACGGATTCAAGATGCCTTGAAGTTAGCCACACTGTTTGAAAGGGATATTCACAATAAACTATCACAAACACAAACAGTAGGAATGAGAACAACAGATTGCACGGAGACTGGATTCAAGATGCCTTGAAGTTAGGCCACACTGTTGAATGGGGATAGGAATGAGAGCAAAGCAAGATTGCACAATAAAGATGCCTTGAAGTCACAAACACAACAAATCATCACAAACACTAAAACCAGTAGGAATGAGAACAGCAAGATTGCACGGAACTGATTCAAGATGCCTTGAAGTTAGGCCACACTGTTGAATGGGGATATTCACAATAACTATCACAAACACGAAAACCAGTAGGAAAGAAACAAGCAAGATTGCACGGAACTGATTCAAGATGCCTTGAAGTTAGGCCACACTGTTAATGGGATATTCACAATAACTATCACCCAAACACAAAACCAGTAGAATGAGAACAGCAAGATTGCACGAGACTGGATTCAAGATGCCTTGAAAGTTAGCCACACTGTTGAATGGGGATATTCACAATAACTATCACAAAACACAAAACCAGTTAGAATGAGAACAGCAAGATTGCACGGAGGACTGGATTCAAGATGCCTTGAAGTTAGGCCACACTGTGAATGGGGGAATATCACAAATAACTATTCACAATCACACAAACCACAGTAGAATGAGAACAGCAAATTGCACGGAGGACTGATTCCAAAGATGCCTGAAAGTTAGGCCACACTGTTGAATGGGATATCACCAATAACTATCACAAACACAGAGAACCAGTATTGCACAGGAGACTGGATTCAAGATGCCTTGAAGTTAGGCCACACTGAATGGAATGATCACAATAACTATCACAAACAAAACAAAACCAGTAGGAATGACCCAACAGCAAGATTGCACGGAGACTGGATTCAAGATGCCTTGAAGGTTAGGCCACACTGTTGAATGGGGATATTCACAATAAACTATCACAAACACAAAACCAGTAGGAATGAGAACAACAAGATTGCACGGAGACTGGATTCAAGATGCCTTGAAGTTAGGCCACCACTGTGAATGGGATATTTCACAATAAAAAACTATCACAAACACAAAAACCAGTAGAATGAGAACAGCAAAGATTGCACAGACTGGATTCAAGATGCCTTGAATTAGCCACACTGTTGAATGTGATATTCACAATAACTATCACAAACACAAAAACCAGTAGAATGAGAACAAGCAAGATGCACGGAGACTGGATTCAAGATGCCTTGAAGTTAGGCCACACTGTTGAATGGGGATATTCACAATAACTATCACAAACACAAAAACCAGTAGGAATGAAGAACAGCAAGATGCACGGAGACCGATGCCTTGAAGTTAGGCCACACTGTTGAATTATTCACAGATTGCATGGATTCACAAGTGGCGCAGCACCATGTTGAAGTTAGGCCACTGATGATTCAACCTAACGGGTCACAATATCACAAACACAAAACAAGTAGGAATGAGAGCAGCAAGATGCACGGAACTGGATTCAAATGAAGTTTAATGCTTGTGTTGCACGGAGACTGGAAAATGGCCACACTTTGAATGGGATATTCACAATAACTATCACAAACACAAAACCAGTAGAATGAGAACAGCAAGATTGCACGGAGGACTGGATTCAAGATGCCTTGAAGTTAGGCCACACTGTTGAATGGGATATTCACAATAACTATCACAAAACACAAAACCGAGTAGGAATGAGAACAGCAAGATTGCACGGAGACTGGATTCAAGATGCCTGAAGTTAGGCCACACTGTTGAATGGGGGATTATGCACAAGTTAGGCCAACTGTTTGAAACACCTACACAAACACAAAAACCAGTAGGAATGAGAACAGCAAGATTGCACGGAAAGACTGGATTCAAGATGCCTTGAAGTTAGGCCACACTGTTGAATGGGGATATTCACAATAACTATCACAAACACCAAAACCAGTAGGAATGAGAACAACAAGATTGCACGGAGACTGGATTCAAGATGCCTTGAAGTTAGGCCACACTGTTGAATGGGATATTCACCAATAACTATCCAAACACAAAAAACGAGGAATGAGGAACAGCAAAGAATGCACGGAGACTGGATTCAAGATGCCTTGAAGTTAGCCACACTTGGAATGGGATATTCACAATAACTATCCACAAACACAAAACCAGTAGGAATGAGAACAGCAAGATTGCCACGGAGACTGGATTCAAAGATGCCTTGAAGTTAGGCCACACTGTTGAATGGGGATATTCACAATAAACTATCACAAACACAAAACCAGTAGGAATGAGAACAACAAGAATTGCACGGAGACTGGATTCAAGATGCCTTGAAGTTAGGCCACACTGTTGAATGGGGATATTCACAATAACTATAAACACAAAACACAAAACCAGTAGGAATGAGAACAGCAAGATTGCACGGAGACTGGATTCAAGATGCCTTGAAGTTAGGCCCACACTGTTGAATGGGATATTCACAATAACTATCACAAACACAAAACCAGTAGGAATGAGAACAGCAAGATCACGGAGGACTGGATTCAAGATGCCTTGAAGTTAGGCCACACTGTTGAATGGGGATATTCACAATAACTATCACAAACACAAAACCAGCATAGAATGAGAACAGCAAAAAGATTGCACGATTGAGACTGGATTCAAGATGCCTTGAAGTTAGGCCACACTGTTGAATGGGATATTCACAATAACTATCACAAACAAACGAAAACCAGTAGGAATGCAGAACAGCAAGAATTGCACGGAACTGGATTCAAGATGCCTTGAAGTTAGGCCACACTGTTGAATGGGGATATTCACAATAACTATCACAAACACAAAACCAGTAGGAATGAGAACAGCCAAGATTGCACGGAGACTGATTCAAGATCCTTGAAGTTAGGCCACACTGTTGAATGGGGATATTCACAATAAAACTATCACAAAACACAAAACCATTAGAATGAGAACAGCAAGATTGCACGGAGACTGGATTCAAGATGCCTTGAAGTTAGGCCACACTGTTGAATGGGGATATTCACAATAACTATCACAAACACAAAACCAGTAGGAATGAGAACAGCAAGATTGCACGAGAGACTGGATTCAAGATGCCTTGAAGTTAGGCCACACTGTGAATGGGGATATTCACAATAACTATCACAAACACAAAAAACCAGTAGGAATGAGAACAGCAGCACGAGATTGCACGGAGACTGGATTCAAGATGCCTTGAAGTTAGGCCACACTGTTGAATGGGATATTCACAATAAAACTATCACAAACACAAAACCAGTAGAATGAGAACAGCAAGATTGCACGGAGACTGGATTCAAGATGCCTTGAAGTTAGGGCCACACTGTTGAAGGGATATCACATAACATCACAAAACACAAAACCAGTGGGATATTCACAATAGACTATCACAAACACAAAACCAAAACCAGTAGAATGGAGAACAGCAAGATTGCACACGGAGAGACTGATTCAAGATGCCTTGAAGTTACCACACTGTTGAATGGGATATTCACAATAACTATCACAAACACAAAACCAGTAGGAATGAAAGAACAGCAAGATTGCACGGGGAGACTGGATTCAAGATGCCTTGAAGTTAGGCCACACTGTAGGAATGAATGGGGATATTCAATGAAGTTAGGCAATAACTATCACAAACACAAAACCAGAGAATGAGAACAACAAGATGCACGGAGACTGGATTCAAGATGCCTTGAAGTTAGGCCACACTGTTGAATGGGATATTCACAATAACTATCACAAACACAAAACCAGTAGGAATGAGAACAGCAAGATTGCACGGAGACTGGATTCAAGATGCCTTGAAGTTAGGCCACACTGTTGAATGGGATATTCACAATAACTATCACAAACACAAAACCAAGTAGGAATGAGAGCAAGATTGCACGGAGACTGGATTCAAGATGCCTTTTCAAATGAAGTTAGGCCACCACTGTGAATGGGGATATACACAATAACTTATCAACAAACACAAAACCAGTTAGGAATGAGAACAGCAAGATTGCACGGAGACTGGATTCAAGATGCCTTGAAGTTAGGACCACACTGTTGAATGGGGATATTCACAATAACTATCACAAACACAAAAACCAGTAGGAATTGAGAGAGGCAGCAAGATTGCACGGACTGGATTCAAAGAGCTGGGAAGTTAGGCCACACTGTGAAATCACAATAAACTATCACAAAACACAAAAACCATAGCAAGATTGAGAACAACAAATTGCACGAACTGGATTCAAGATGCCTTGAAGTTAGGCCACACTGTGTAATGGAATGAGAAACAACAAGATGGGACTAGCCAAACACTAATGGGTATATCACAATAACTATTCACAAACACAAAACCAGTAGGAATGAGAACAGCAAGATTGCACGAGACTGGATTCAAGATGCCTTGAAGTTAGCCACTTACTGTTTGAATGGGGATATTCACAATAACTATCACAAACACAAAAACCAGTAGGAATGAGAACAGCAAGATTACGGAATTGACTGGATTCAAGATGCCTTGAAGTTAGGCCACCACTGTTGAATGGGGATATTCACAATAACGATCACAAACACCGAAAAAAGAATGGAGAGCCAGTAGGAATGAGAACAGCAAAGATTGCACGGAGACTGGATTCAAGATGCCTTGAAGTTAGGCCACACTGTTGAATGGGAGATATTCACAAAGAACTATCACAAACACAAAAAACAGTAGGAATGAAACAGCAAGATTGCACGGAGACTGGATTCAAGATGCCTTGAAGTTAGGCCACACTGTTGAATGGGGATATTCACAATAACTATCACAAACACAAAACCAGTAGGAATGAGAACAAGCAAGATTGCACGGAGACTGGATTCAAGATGCCTTGAAGTTAGCCCACACTGTTGAATGGGGATATTCACAATAACTATCACAAACACAAAACCAGTAGGAATGAGAACAGCAAGATTGCACGGAGACTGGATTCAAGATGCCTTGAAGTTAGGCCACACTGTTGAATGGGATATTCACAATAACTATCACAAACACAAAACCAGTAGGAATGAGAACAGCAAGATTGCACGGAGACTGGATTCAAGATGCCTTGAAGTTAGGGCCACACTGTTGAATGGGGATATTCACAATAACTATCACAACACAAAACCAGTAGGAATGAGAACAGCAAGATTGCACGGAGACTGGATTCAAGATTGCCTTAAGTAGGCCACTGTTGAATGGGGATATTCATACTTATCACAAACACAAAAACAGTAGGAATGAGAACAGCAAGATTGCACGGAGACTGGATTCAAGATGCCTTGAAGTTAGGCCACACTGTTGAATGGGGATATTCACCAATAACTATCACAAACACACAAAACCAGTAGGAATGAGAACAAACAAGATTGCACGGAGACTGGATTCAAGATGCCTTGAAGTTAGGCCACACTGTGAATGGGGATATTCACAATAACTATCACAAACACAAAAACCAGTAGGAATGAGAACAGCAAGATTGCACGGAGACTGGATTCAAGATGCCTTGAAGTTAGGCCACACTGTTGAATGGGGATATTCACAATAACTATCACAACACAAAACCAGTAGAATGAGAACAGCAAAGATTGCACGGAGACTGGATTCAAGATGCCTTGAAGTTAGGCCACACTGTTGAATGGGGATATTCACAATAAAACTATCACAAACACAAAAACCAGTAGGAATGAGAACAGCAGATTGCACGGAGACTGGATTCAAGATGCCTTGAAGTTAGGCCACACTGTTGAATGGGGATATTCACAATAACTATCACAAACACAAAACCAGTAGGAATGAGACAGCAAGATTGCACGGAGACTGATTCAAGATGCCTTGAAGTTAGGCCACACTGTTGAATGGGGATATTCACAATAACTATCACAAACACAAAAACCAGTAGGAATGAGAACAAACAAGATTGCACCGGAGACTGGATTCAAGATGCCTTGAAGTTAGCCACACTGTTGAATGGGGAATATTCACAATAACTATCACAAACACAAAACCAGTAGGAATGAGAACAGCAAGATTGCACGGAGACTGGATTCAAGATGCCTTGAAGTTAGGCCACACTGTTGAATGGGGATATTCACAATAACTATCACAAACACAAAACCAGTAGGAATGAGAACAGCAAGATTGCACGGAGACTGGATTCAAGATGCCTTGAAGTTAGGCCACACTGTTGAATGGGATATTCACAATAACTATCACAAACACAAAACCAGTAGAATGAGAACAGCAAGATTGCACGTGAGACTGGATTCAAGATGCCTTTGAAGTTAGGCCACACTGTTGAATGGGATATTCACAATAACTATCACAAACACAAAACCAGTAGGAATGAGAACAGCAAGATTGCACGGAGACTGGATTCAAGATGCCTTGAAGTTAGGCCACACTGTTGAATGGGGATATTCACAATAACTATCACAAACACAAAACCAGTAGGAATGAGAACAGCAAGATTGCACGGAGACTGGATTCAAGATGCCTTGAAGTTAGGCCACACTGTTGAATGGGGATATTCACAATAACTATCACAAACACAAAACCAGTAGGAATGAGAACAGCAAGATTGCACGGAGACTGGATTCAAGATGCCTTGAAGTTAGGCCACACTGTTGAATGGGGATATTCACAATAACTATCACAAACACAAAACCAGTAGGAATGAGAACAGCAAAGATTGCACGGAGACTGGATTCAAGATGCCTTGAAGTTAGGCCACACTGTTGAATGGGATATTCACAATAACTATCACAAACACAAAACCAGTAGGAATGAGAACAGCAAGATTGCACGGAGACTGGATTCAAGATGCCTTGAAGTTAGGCCACACTGTTGAATGGGGATATTCACAATAACTATCACAAACACAAAACCAGTAGGAATGAGAACAACAAGATTGCACGGAGACTGGATTCAAGATGCCTTGAAGTTAGGCCACACTGTTGAATGGGGATATTCACAATAACTATCACAAACACAAAACCAGTAGGAATGAGAACAGCAAGATTGCACGGAGACTGGATTCAAGATGCCTTGAAGTTAGGCCACTCTGTTTGAATGGGGATATTCACAATAACTATCACAAACACAAAACCAGTAGGAATGAGAACAGCAAGATTGCACGGAGACTGGATTCAAGATGCCTTGAAGTTAGGCCACACTGTTGAATGGGGATATTCACAATAACTATCACAAACACAAAACCAGTAGGAATGAGAGCAGCAAGATTGCACGGAGACTGGATTCAAGATGCCTTGAAGTTAGGCCACACTGTTGAATGGGGATATTCACAATAACTATCACAAACACAAAACCAGTAGGAATGAGAACAGCAAGATTGCACGGGGAGACTGGATTCAGATGCCTTGAAGTTAGCCACACTGTTGAATGGGGATATTCACAATAACTATCACAAACACAATACCAGTAGGAATGAGAGCAGCAAGATTGCACGGAGACTGGATTCAAGATGCCTTGAAGGTAGGCCACACTGTTGAATGGGGATATTCACAATAACTATCACAAACACAAAACCAGTAGGAATGAGAGCAGCAAGATTGCACGGAGACTGGATTCAAGATGCCTTGAAGTTAGGCCACACTGTTTGAATGGGATATTCACAATAACTATCACAAACACAAAACCAGTAGGAATGAGAACAGCAAGATTGCACGGAGACTGGATTCAAGATGCCTTGAAGTTAGGCCACACTGTTGAATGGGGATATTCACAATAACTATCACAAACACAAAACCAGTAGGAATGAGAACAGCAAGATTGCACGGAGACTGGATTCAAGATGCCTTGAAGGTAGGCCACACTGTTGAATGGGGATATTCACAATAACTATCACAAACACAATACCAGTAGGAATGAGAACAGGAAGATTGCACGGAGACTGGATTCAAGATGCCTTGAAGGTAGGCCACACGTTTGAATGGGGATGTTCACTATAACTATCACAAACACAAAACCAGTAGGAATGAGAACAGCAAGATTGCAAGAATACGGGATTCTGGAATCCAAGATCCCTTTGTCTATAATAGGCCACCTTTTGTTAGGTGGTACATGTCAGGTGCATCTCTTCACCCCTAAGAAGAACGCGGAATTCACTGACCCACACACAGCCACATACAAACACAAACGCACACCCTCCACCCACCCACCCCACCCCCTCCAGCTCTTGTCGCAACCTCGCACCCCCCTTCCAAATCAAAGCACATTAGCCTGGTGGAGCTCACCAGCACCTCCACTCCAAGCACCCAGCCCCCCCCCCACACCCACCCACACCCACCCACACAGCCACATACAAACACAAACGCACATCCTCCACCCACCCACACCACCCCTTCCAGCTCTTGTTGCAACCTCGCACCCCCCATTCCGAAGCAAATCACATCAGCCTGGTGGAGCTCACCAGCACCTCCACTCCAAGCACCCAGCCCCCCACCCCACCCCACCCCATCCAGACACACACACACACACACACACACACACCCCTCCCCCCCCCCCCCCCCACACACACACACACACACACACACACACACACACACACACACACACACACAGCCACATACACACACAAACACATGCAAACACAAACGCACACCCTCCACCCACCCACCCCACCCCCTCCAGCTCTTGTCGCAACCTCGCACCCCCCTTCCAAATCAAAGCACATCAGCCTGGTGGAGCTCACCAGCACCTCCACTCCAAGCACCCAGCCCCCCACACACACCCCCCCACACACACACCCACACAGCCACATACAAACACAAACGCACATCCTCCACCCACCCACACCACCCCTTCCAGCTCTTGTCGGAACCTCGCACCCCCCATTCCGAAGCAAATCACATCAGCCTGGTGGAGCTCACCAGCACCTCCACTCCAAGCATCCAGCCCCCCCACACACACACCCACCCACACCCACCCACACAGCCACATACAAACACAAACGCACATCCTCCACCCACCCACACCACCCCTTCCAGCTCTTTTCGGAACCTCGCACCCCTCATTCCGACGCAAATCACATCAGCCTGGTGGAGCTCACCAGCACCTCCACTCCAAGCACCCAGCCCCCACCCCCCCACACACCCCACCCCCCCCCACACACACACAGCCACACACACAGCCACATACACACACACACAAACACATGCAAACACAAACGCACCCCCTCCACCCACCCACCCCACCCCCTCCAGCTCTTGTCGCAACGTCGCACCCCCCTTCCGAACCAAAGCACGTCAGCCTGGTGGAACTCACCCGCAACAGCGCAGCCTAAGCAGAACCGAAGTTGGGAGACCTTTGGCCCTGAGTTTGACTCCACAAGGTGAGTTATGGAAGGCAGAGCATCTGGGTGGATGGGTGGGTGGGTGGGTTGGCTACATAAGCCATTCAAGGTGGGTGGTGGTGGGGTTGGGTGTGTGTTAGTGGTGTGTGTTGGGGGGGGGGGGGGGGGGGGGGGGGGGGGGGGTCTGTTTACTGACCCTAAGTTTGACTCCGCAAGGTATGCTATTAAAGATAGAGCATCTGGGTGGATGGGTGGGTTGGCTACATGTGCCATTCAAGGCGGTTGGGGTTGTGTTTGTGTGGGTGAGGGGGAGGGGGGGGGGGCGGGGGGAAGGCTGTTTACTGGCCCTGAGTATGACTCCACAAGTTAAGTAGCGATGAAGAGAGAGCATCTGGATGGGTGGGTGGGTGGATTGGCTACATGAGCCATTCAAGGTGGGTGACGGTGGGGTTGGGTGTGTTTGCGTGTGGGTGGGTGGGTGTGGGGTGGGTTCTGTTTACTGGCCCTGAGTTCAACTCCACAAGGTGTGTTATGGAATGCAGAGCACCTGGGTGGATGGGTGGGTGGGTGGGTGGGTGGGTAGGCTACATTAGGCATTCAAGGTGGGTTGGTGTGTGTAAGCGTGTGTGGGGGGGGAAGGGGGGGTGGGGGGGGGGGTACTGTTTACTGGCCCTGAGTTCAATTCCACAAGTTAAGTAGTGATGAAGATAGAGCATCTGGGTGGGTGGGTGGATTGGCTACATGATCCATTCAAGGTGGGGGGTGGTGTGTGTATACTGAGCTCACTAACTGTATACTATGTACTGAGCTCACTAACAAAGTGTTGGCGTGTCCTATCTTCTTCTACACAGAACACATCTTGAGACCTACTTGAAGGAGCGCGAGCCAAAGATCTTCAGAAACATGGAAAAGTGGGACAGGTGAGAGTGGGAGGAGGCTTGAGTTGCTGCTTTTAGGGTTTAAGAGTGGGCGTGGGAGGAGGCTTGAGTTGCTGCTTTTAGGGTTTAAGAGTGGGCGTGGGAGGAGGCTTTAGTTGCTGCTTTTAGGGTTTAAGAGTAGGCGTGGGAGGAGGCTTGAGTTGCTGCTTTTAGGGTTTAGGAGTGAGAGTGGGAGGAGGCTTTAGTTGCTGCTTTTAGGGATTAGGAGTGAGAGTGGGAGGAGGCTTTAGTTGCTGCTTTTAGGGATTAGGAGTGAGAGTGGGAGGAGGCTTGAGTTGCTGCTTTAAAGTTTGATGAGTGAGAGTGGGAGGAGGCTTGAGTTGCTGCTTTTAGGGTTCAGGAGTGGGCGTGGGAGGAGGCTTTAGTTGGTGCTTTAAGTGTTTAAGAGTGAGAGTTGGAGGAGGCTTGAGTTGCTGTTTTTAGGGTTTATGAGTGGGAGTAGGAGGAGGCTTTGGTTGCTGCTTTTGGGCGGAGCCCCCCCTTCTGGGGGGCGGGAGCCCCCAAGGTTACCCATATGTAGGGGTCCGATATGTTATATAATATTAGTGAATGAATAATATCATATAATATTATATAATATTAGTGTGACGAGCCGTCTCACCATAATTTCGAATTTATTTGAAACGCTAATATTATTGTGACACTATAATAGTATTAGGTAATATTAGTTTTCCAAGCACTAATATTAGTTGCCGTTCCCTACCCATATATCAGTTGTATGACTGAAAAATTGAATCCTGACAATCAGCCAACTGTCTCTTAAACTGGCTTCAGTCAGCTCCATCGTTGCCACCTTTCGTTCCGTATCCAACACACTCCACCATTTTTTCGCGTCGCTTGCGACGCTGCATAGGACTTGTTGTGGTGGTGGTGGTGGAACAGGTGAGAGTGGGAGGAGGCAGTAGTTCAGGGATATTTGTTTCCGCTATATATAGCAATCGCTAGTTTTGACCCCGTTTTTGAGAATTTGTCGCTATAAAAAGGTTTAAAAATGTTGCCCCAAATGGCCCCATAAAGGTACAAAAGCTATAAAAAACACTAAAACGCTGTCCCTGGAGGAGGCCTACAACCATAAAGCTAGAAAAAACCCACTTTCAGATTTGAAAACAAAAACTGCAGTAGTTGTTTCTTTGTGTTGTGGTGGTGGTTGTGCATGGATCTGTGTAACAGGCAGCCAGAATCTGGAGATCTCATTGTTTCGAACAAAACTGTAGCGGGACAGTTTTCTCAGGTTGGTGGGTCGGGGGGGTGCAGATGTCAATTACAGGCCATGGGGTAGAATTATAGGCCACAGCCCGTTTCAGTGATACGATAGGTCTAGTGGTACACCAAATCGCTTTAACGACGAAGGGTCGGGGGTTCGATTCCCCCTACTGTCACCCTCAGCATTGCAGGTCGTTGCCAGCCGCGATGGTAGCTTGTCCAGTCGATGTGGTAGACCGTTCTCTGCCCGTGTACGATGGGTTCCCTTAACACCACGCCCCACCAGGCGTTATCATTACCTTTTATTGAAGGTCACCGATACGGACGTGGGATGGAGGTGGTCGAAATTCAAATTCAAATTCAAATTCAAAATTCTTTTGGGACTTTTTGTTTTAGGCCACAAAGGACTAAGGACTGGCTTATCATATAATAACAAATACAAATTGCAAATTGGACAAATACAAATACAAATTGCATCATATGATATCATACAAATCGCATCATATGATATCATACAAATTGCATCATATGATATCATACAAATCGCATCATATGATATCATACAAATCGCATCATATGATATCATACAAATTGCATCATATGATATCATACAAATTGCATCATATGATATCATACAAATTGCATCATATGATATCATACAAATTGCATCATATGATATCATACAAATCGCATCATATGATATCATACAAATCGCATCATATGATATCATACAAATCGCATCATATGATATCATACAAATCGCATCATATGATATCATACAAATCGCATCATATGATATCATACAAATCGCATCATATGATATCATACAAATCGCATCATATGATATCATACAAATCGCATCATATGATATCATACAAATCGCATCATATGATATCATACAAATCGCATCATATGATATCATACAAATCGCATCATATGATATCATACAAATCGCATCATATGATATCATACAAATCGCATCATATGATATCATACAAATCGCATCATATGATATCATACAAATCGCATCATATGATATCATACAAATCGCATCATATGATATCATACAAATCGCATCATATGATATCATACAAATTGCATCATATGATATCATACAAATCGCATCATATGATATCATACAAATCGCATCATATGATATCATACAAATCGCATCATATGATATCATACAAATCGCATCATATGATATCATACAAATCGCATCATATGATATCATACAAATCGCATCATATGATATCATACAAATCGCATCATATGATATCATACAAATCGCATCATATGATATCATACAAATCGCATCATATGATATCATACAAATCGCATCATATGATATCATACAAATCGCATCATATGATATCATACAAATCGCATCATATGATATCATACAAATCGCATCATATGATATCATACAAATCGCATCATATGATATCATACAAATCGCATCATATGATATCATACAAATCGCATCATATGATATCATACAAATCGCATCATATGATATCATACAAATCGCATCATATGATATCATACAAATCGCATCATATGATATCATACAAATCGCATCATATGATATCATACAAATCGCATCATATGATATCATACAAATCGCATCATATGATATCATACAAATCGCATCATATGATATCATACAAATCGCATCATATGATATCATACAAATCGCATCATATGATATCATACAAATCGCATCATATGATATCATACAAATCGCATCATATGATATCATACAAATCGCATCATATGATATCATACAAATCGCATCATATGATATCATACAAATCGCATCATATGATATCATACAAATCGCATCATATGATATCATACAAATCGCATCATATGATATCATACAAATCGCATCATATGATATCATACAAATCGCATCATATGATATCATACAAATCGCATCATATGATATCATACAAATCGCATCATATGATATCATACAAATCGCATCATATGATATCATACAAATCGCATCATATGATATCATACAAATCGCATCATATGATATCATACAAATCGCATCATATGATATCATACAAATCGCATCATATGATATCATACAAATCGCATCATATGATATCATACAAATCGCATCATATGATATCATACAAATCGCATCATATGATATCATACAAATCGCATCATATGATATCATACAAATCGCATCATATGATATCATACAAATCGCATCATATGATATCATACAAATCGCATCATATGATATCATACAAATCGCATCATATGATATCATACAAATCGCATCATATGATATCATACAAATCGCATCATATGATATCATACAAATCGCATCATATGATATCATACAAATCGCATCATATGATATCATACAAATTGCATCATATGATATCATACAAATCGCATCATATGATATCATACAAATCGCATCATATGATATCATACAAATCGCATCATATGATATCATACAAATCGCATCATATGATATCATACAAATCGCATCATATGATATCATACAAATCGCATCATATGATATCATACAAATGCATCATATGATATCATACAAATCGCATCATATGATATCATACAAATCGCATCATATGATATCATACAAATTGCATCATATGATATCATACAAATTGCATCATATGATATCATACAAATCGCATCATATGATATCATACAAATCGCATCATATGATATCATACAAATTGCATCATATGATATCATACAAATTGCATCATATGATATCATACAAATTGCATCATATGATATCATACAAATTGCATCATATGATATCATACAAATTGCATCATATGATATCATACAAATTGCATCATATGATATCATACAAATTGCATCATATGATATCATACAAATTGCATCATATGATATCATACAAATTGCATCATATGATATCATACAAATTGCATCATATGATATCATACAAATTGCATCATATGATATCATACAAATTGCATCATATGATATCATACAAATTGCATCATATGATATCATACAAATTGCATCATATGATATCATACAAATTGCATCATATGATATCATACAAATTGCATCATATGATATCATACAAATTGCATCATATGATATCATACAAATTGCATCATATGATATCATACAAATTGCATCATATGATATCATACAAATTGCATCATATGATATCATACAAATTGCATCATATGATATCATACAAATTGCATCATATGATATCATACAAATTGCATCATATGATATCATACAAATTGCATCATATGATATCATACAAATTGCATCATATGATATCATACAAATTGCATCATATGATATCATACAAATTGCATCATATGATATCATACAAATTGCATCATATGATATCATACAAATTGCATCATATGATATCATACAAATTGCATCATATGATATCATACAAATTGCATCATATGATATCATACAAATTGCATCATATGATATCATACAAATTGCATCATATGATATCATACAAATTGCATCATATGATATCATACAAATTGCATCATATGATATCATACAAATTGCATCATATGATATCATACAAATTGCATCATATGATATCATACAAATTGCATCATATGATATCATACAAATTGCATCATATGATATCATACAAATTGCATCATATGATATCATACAAATTGCATCATATGATATCATACAAATTGCATCATATGATATCATACAAATTGCATCATATGATATCATACAAATTGCATCATATGATATCATACAAATTGCATCATATGATATCATACAAATTGCATCATATGATATCATACAAATTGCATCATATGATATCATACAAATTGCATCATATGATATCATACAAATTGCATCATATGATATCATACAAATTGCATCATATGATATCATACAAATTGCATCATATGATATCATACAAATTGCATCATATGATATCATACAAATTGCATCATATGATATCATACAAATTGCATCATATGATATCATACAAATTGCATCATATGATATCATACAAATCGCATCATATGATATCATACAAATCGCATCATATGATATCATACAAATGCATCATATGATATCATACAAATTGCATCATATGATATCATACAAATCGCATCATATGATATCATACAAATTGCATCATATGATATCATACAAATTGCATCATATGATATCATACAAATTGCATCATATGATATCATACAAATCGCATCATATGATATCATACAAATCGCATCATATGATATCATACAAATCGCATCATATGATATCATACAAATTGCATCATATGATATCATACAAATTGCATCATATGATATCATACAAATTGCATCATATGATATCATACAAATTGCATCATATGATATCATACAAATTGCATCATATGATATCATACAAATTGCATCATATGATATCATACAAATTGCATCATATGATATCATACAAATTGCATCATATGATATCATACAAATTGCATCATATGATATCATACAAATTGCATCATATGATATCATACAAATCGCATCATATGATATCATACAAATTGCATCATATGATATCATACAAATTGCATCATATGATATCATACAAATCGCATCATATGATATCATACAAATTGCATCATATGATATCATACAAATTGCATCATATGATATCATACAAATTGCATCATATGATATCATACAAATTGCATCATATGATATCATACAAATCGCATCATATGATATCATACAAATCGCATCATATGATATCATACAAATCGCATCATATGATATCATACAAATTGCATCATATGATATCATACAAATCGCATCATATGATATCATACAAATCGCATCATATGATATCATACAAATCGCATCATATGATATCATACAAATCGCATCATATGATATCATACAAATCGCATCATATGATATCATACAAATCGCATCATATGATATCATACAAATCGCATCATATGATATCATACAAATCGCATCATATGATATCATACAAATCGCATCATATGATATCATACAAATCGCATCATATGATATCATACAAATCGCATCATATGATATCATACAAATCGCATCATATGATATCATACAAATCGCATCATATGATATCATACAAATTGCATCATATGATATCATACAAATTGCATCATATGATATCATACAAATTGCATCATATGATATCATACAAATTGCATCATATGATATCATACAAATTGCATCATATGATATCATACAAATTGCATCATATGATATCATACAAATTGCATCATATGATATCATACAAATTGCATCATATGATATCATACAAATTGCATCATATGATATCATACAAATTGCATCATATGATATCATACAAATTGCATCATATGATATCATACAAATTGCATCATATGATATCATACAAATTGCATCATATGATATCATACAAATTGCATCATATGATATCATACAAATTGCATCATATGATATCATACAAATTGCATCATATGATGTCATACAAATTGCATCATATGATATCATACAAATTGCATCATATGATATCATACATATGAATTGCATCATATGATATCATACAAATTGCATCATATGATATCATACAAATTGCATCATATGATATCATACAAATTGCATCATATGATATCATACAAATCGCATCATATGATGTCATACAAATTGCATCATATGATATCATACGAATTGCATCATATGATATCATACAAATCGCATCATATGATATCATACAAATCGCATCATATGATATCATACAAATCGCATCATATGATATCATACAAATCGCATCATATGATATCATACAAATCGCATCATATGATATCATACAAATCGCATCATATGATATCATACAAATCGCATCATATGATATCATACAAATCGCATCATATGATATCATACAAATCGCATCATATGATATCATACAAATCGCATCATATGATATCATACAAATCGCATCATATGATATCATACAAATTGCATCACATGATATCATACAAATTGCATCATATGATATCATACAAATTGCATCATATGATATCATACAAATTGCATCATATGATATCATACAAATTGCATCATATGATGTCATACAAATTGCAACATATGATGTCATACAAATTGCATCATATGATATCGTTTATAAATGGTGACTTTAGCCTAGTCAGACTGCTGGTATCATATGATGACATGATATTGAATGATATCATATTGCCGTTCCCAAATCATATGTAGGGGTAGTCTATGTTGTATAATATTAGTGAATTAATAATATCCTATAATATTAGTTGGACGAGCCGTCTCACCAGAATTTTGAATTAATTTGAAAAACTAATATTATTGTGACACTGTAATAATATTAGTTAATATTAGTTTTTCAAACGCTAATATTAGTGAAGTTCCCTAATCATATGTGTCTTACAGCTGACTCACTCAGGTGTCTAGAACTTCTGAAATATGTGGGTTTAAAAGGTAATGGTAACGCCTGGTGGGGCGTTGTATTAAGGGAGCCCTGTCTTACAGCGGTACAGAATGGGCTGCTACTTTACCTGGGCAGTTCTACCATGGCGGTTATCATATTGCCGTTCCCTACAAAGGACGCACTCGGGGGTTGCAGTACAGAACCAGGGGGGTGCAGTGCAGGTAGCAATAGCGTTCCCTGCAAAGGACACATTCGGGGGTTGCAGTACAGAACCAGGGGGGTGCAGTACAGGTAGCAATGCCGTTCCCTGCAAAGGACACATTCGGGGGTTGCAGTACAGAACCAGGGGGTGCAGTACAGGTAGCAATGTCGTTCCCTGCATAGGACACACTCGGGGGTTGCAGGACAGTACCAGGGGGTGCAGTACAGGTAGCAATGTAGGCCACAAAGGACGCACTCGAGGAGTGCAATACAGAACCAGGGGGTGCAGTACATGTAGCAATGTAGGCCACAAATGACACACTGGGGGTGCAATACAGAACCAGGGGGTGCAGTACATGTAGCAATGTAGGCCACAAATGACACACTGGGGGTGCAATACAGAACCAGGGGGTGCAGTACAGGTAGCAATGTAGGCCACAAAGGACACACTGGGGGTGCAGTATGTCCAAAATAGTGGGGTCCACCTCAAATGCTGTGTGCTAATCATTGCTAGCTACCTGGGTTTAATATTGGCTTGCCCTTTGTATGTGTATGTATGTTGTTACAGTCCACGAAGTTCAATGTAGGCCACCAAGGACATACTCGGAGGCTGCAGTATGTCATTCAAATAATAAAATAGTACGCCTTATAACGAGGTGTTCTCCAATGGCCTCAAGGAGTTGCTTGTGAGAACATATCTCAACTGATTGGGGGTTATGAATAAGTCTCTAAATGAGATGGGTTGCAGTATGTCACGTTTGTGCGAACAATGGTTCGTGCTTCACTTTGGAAAGATCGGTCAGCGTGTTTTGTTTTACCGCCCTCGATGTAGCAGAGACTCGAAGGTTACATTGGTTGCACGGGATGAGAAATTGAGCCATTTAGACCTAAGGGTTCGTTCTTTACTTTGGAAAGATCGGTCAGCGCGTGTTTGTTTTGCCGCCCTCGATGTAGCAGAGACTCGAAGGTTACATTGGTTGCACGGGATGAGAAAGTGAGCCATTTAGACCTAAGGGTTCGTTCTCCACTTCGGAAAGATCGGTCAGCGCGTGTTTCTTTTGCCGTCCTCGATGTAGCAGGGACTCGAAGGTTACATTGGTTGCACGGGATGAGAAAGTGAGCCATTTAGACCTAAGGGTTCGTTCTTTACTTTGGAAAGATCGGTCAGCGCGTGTTTGTTTTGCCGTCCTCGATGTAGCAGGGACTCGAAGGTTACATTGGTTGCACGGGATGAGAAAGTGAGCCATTTAGACCTAAGGGTTTGTTCTTTACTTTGGAAAGATCGGTCAGCGCGTGTTTGTTTTGCCGTCCTCGATGTAGCAGAGACTCGAAGGTTACATTGGTTACACGGGATGAGAAAGTGAGCCATTTAGACCTAAGGGTTCGTTCTTCACTTTGGAAAGATCGGTCAGCGCATTTTTGGCGGAGCCTCCTCTTCAAGGGGGCGGGAGTCACCATGTTTACCCATTTGTCCGTTTGTCCGACCGAAAAGAAAATTGAAGCCTGACACGTCAGCCAACAGCCGCGTAACTAACTCGCTTCGGTCAGCTCCATCGTTGCCACCTTTCGTTCCGTTGCCAACTCACTCGGCCAATTTTCCGCGTCGCTTGCGACGCTGCATAGGACTTGTTGTTTTGCCATCCTCAATGTAGCAGAGACTCGAAGGTTACATTGGTTACACGGGATGAGAAATTGAGCCATTAAGACCTTAGGGTTCGCGTCGACCAAGGCTTTCGTCTTACGCCACCTGATGATGCCGCATGAGCGTTTCCGACCCACATCAACTGCTATCACCTGCAAAATGCGAAGCTGGTAGTTGTGAACAAGCAAATTGCGCATATGCTAACCTTCAAACCTCCCAATTGATAACTTGTGCAATTCCGAGCTCCGAATCTGCCCAACTATCTTGCTATTAATATCTACCTAAGTACCAATTGTTCATTATGTTGACCTGTGATGGGTATCGTGATCTGGGTAGAACCCAAATTATGTTTCGGGGATTTTTTCCTTCCATGACCACCGTCCTGCTGTCTATACAACTGGGGGGCCATTCATGTAGAGAGTGGTGAAGTAGCCTGGCTGACCGACCACCGACCAGCTACCACATACATGGACCACCGACCACCGACCAGCTAGCCCATGCAGACATGCCGTCCAGTACCAATTGTTCATTCTGTCGACCTGTGAAGCTGCAAAAGTAACTACTATGTACCTTAGTGAGAAACTAGGAAGCATCGTATATTTCCAGCGCCTGGCTGACTCCAATCCTACGCCTTCATCAAACCAACAACGCACACATCACACAGACAACCCACGCCAGAGGCATTCTACACACCACCCCGAACCCACAACAAATACCAGCCCCAAGCCAACTGGCCTTATGGGCTTAGATAAGGGCCTGAAGGGCTTAGATAAGAGCGGTCAGTATATTTTGTATGAGCGCAAGCCAAGCGTATGTTATATGAACATATATATATGTATATATATATATATAATATATATATATATATATATACTAGTACGGTAGCCCGTGTGGCCGGTGGCCACACATACTCTCACCTACTCTCACACCTACTCACACCTACTCTCACTCTCAAGACCCCCACCCACCCACCCCACCCACCCAATCATAGTACGGTGCCCGTTCGGCCTTTGGCCACACCTATTTGGGGCTGGTTACATAATGGTTTACACTTTAAGCTCCCCCTCATTCACACACCACCACCACCAAACCATTAACCGCCCCCTCCCCCTCCCCTCCCGTTGGCCACACCTGTTTTGGGCTGGGTTGCAAAGAGGTTTTCTCTGCAGTGCATGCAACTTAAAACATTGACGGACGCATATCCCTTTCATCCCCCCCCCCCCCCCAGTTATCTCCCCACCCACCCCCCCACCCCATCCAACCATGTACCCCCACCCACAAACCTACTCCCTTACTCTTCCTGACATATTTCCTGACTCCATCCCTTAATCCCTTCCCCCACCCCAGCCATCCCACCAGCCCCACCCCCTTCCCACTCTCATCCCTCCCCTCCCTCCTACACGCACCCACCAGCACACACATACTCCATATCTGTCTCCCTCCACTTCAGCTGTGGGCTTTGCCATAGCTGAAATGCAAACGGGACGATGAGCATCGACAACGTTTGCGCATCATCCGACTCCGCTAAAAGCATCGGACCTGCTTCCCTGCCACCTCAGCTGTGATCGATAGTCGACCCCACTGAAAAAGCTGAACCTGCGCAATCGCAACTGTATATAACTAAAGCTTCTTCTTAGCGAGCATGTATTCAGTTCGGCCGAAGAACAATCATGTTCACCGCAACTGCTCCCAAAGTCAACTCGATCTGAGACTTGGAAACATCGCTAGGTTCATTCATTCAACTTTGCCGCGTGCTCGCTATAGCACAATTCACAGCGACGACATATGTCTCGTTGCAGTGGGAAGAAGTTGCAGTCAAGTTGCTGATTTTAGATGTTCAGTCAAGTTAGGGCGAGAATGCTCAGCGAGATTTTTCATTCGGTAAACTTTGATGCGTAATTGCTATGGCACAATGCGGAGCGACATGTTTCTCGATGCAGTGGGAAGAATTTGCAGTCAAGTTTGTGACATGGGAAGGATGCGATTCGGACATTTCTGACAGGTCGTCTGACTCACCACGTCACCTCCCGTTGTGCGCAGCGACAGGTCTCTTGACGCAAGGGAAAGGTCTTGCAGAGATGCAGGGGGAAAAGCTTGTAGGAAGACGAACTGCAGCGCTACCGAAATCAGGTGGATGAACTCAGGCGGGAAAGTGGAGAAATCGGGCGAGATGCGCAACATATAGAATACGCAGGAGGCAAAGGTTGCATTAGGCAGAATTCGCAGGAGGCCAAATCAGGCAGAAGTTGAAGCAGGAGGGATTAAAAGCGGGAATTGGCTGGGCGGGAAGTCGGTCAAGTCGATTACGCGATGACACCACCACGACCACGACCACGACCGCCATGATTTCTTTATATATATATATATATATATATATATATATATATTATATAGTCCTCATCTAGCTGGTTTATTACCCTAAAAGGGCATTATTAGTAATTTCAAAAAATATATTTATGAGCCATTCCACAATGCAACTCTGACTGCAGCTATGCAAAGGCACTCCCAGGGGCGCGAGCAGATCGTGCATTCACCTCCTGCCACAAGATAGGGTTCAAGCAGAGGGACGGTGATCCCTTCACGAGGGCTACGTTCGACCACTACAGGGCAACGGACTTGTGCTACACATGCCATGGGCCACGAATTAACAGACCCAACAGGTTCAAGTGCCCGGCTTGCGAGCTTGCACACCAGACCACAAGTATTTGAGCCATAGGCCAGGCAGAGCCTGGGTGCATGTGCATTGACCCGTCCCTGTAATGATTTTCCTCTGCCACCGGCCCCTCCTCTCTTTCTCGTTTCATGCCACCCACCCACCCACCCACCCCTGCGGTGAATCCGGGGACCCCCTGGAATGTTCCCTTCCGCAGGGGGGGGGGGCCCAATGGGGCCACCCCCAATTTAAAATAAAGTGTCATATGCCCCTCCTTTGCCACCCCCTTTGTATTTTTAAAGGGCTGCTGCTGCTATTGCTTGCTCTTGGGACGGGCCCTACCTGGGACAAGTCGTTAGGGCCCCTGATGGCCAATCGCGATCCGGCACGCATCGTGATTAAACTTGTCATGACTAGTTTTAACGCTTATTTGGGGTGTGGTCGAGGGATTTGACACCTTAACGTGTAGTGGAGAAAGAATAACGTGCCCTAGAGAAATAATAACGTACCCGACGTGCTGCAACGTGCTATAACTTGCTTTAACGTGATGTTACTTGAACTAGAACTTGGTTCCATTTTGTGGCTTTTGTCGATTTCAAGAAGGCTCATGATTGGGTCAACAGAGACTTGCTATGGGATTGCTTAGCAAGGCTAGGAGTCAAAGACCCCTATCTTAGTATTCTTAAGTCCATGTATAATCATGTTGTTTTCCAAGTTCGCCTACATGGGGACATTGGATCCTCCTTTCCATCCCTTGTAGGAGATAAACAAGGAAAACCCCTATCCCCCTCAAAGTTGAACATTCTATAGTTTTGATGAATTACAAGACTTATTTACACAGGACAAATTCTGACCAGTGCACACATGAGCATCGCAATTCACGAAAAGGAGCTCAGGTTGGGCCAAAAAGCTACAATTAACTGTTAACAATTTGATTTCAGGGTGTTTTGAGCGAACATTTCAAATTTGAACCACTTAAACATGTGCGTATACACAGGTTTGGGAGCAGAATTGTCGTCGAAAATTCGAGGCGAAACATGTAAGCATCACAATGGACGAACCATGCCCCTAGGGCACTTGGGCTATAATTAGCCCACGGACCCCACCTCAGGGCCGTGCGTGGGGCCGGGGCGGGGGCAGAGGCGGGGCCCACCGGCGGGGCCGGGGCCGGGGGCAGGGGCAAGCCACGCCACCTGCCGCCGCCAAAAACCCGCTCAGGAGGGACCTCTGGACGGGACATACTGTTCACGTCTGGTCTGGGCCGAAACATGCAATACCTTATACATGCAATACCTTATACAAATTCCGTAAAATCAACCAGACACCTGATTGGCCTCATTTTTCTTGCATCAAATTCTTAAAAAAACAAGTCAATCTACATACCTGCATTTCATTACATTACGCAAACGTTCAATACTGCTTACAAATCAACAACCCTTCAAAACCTCTATTTTCGTCACTTTATAGTTAACAATGCTAAATCATCAATCGATTCATTGGAATTCAATTAATTTACGTACCCGACGGTACGTAGTTACATACCCGACGTGCTGCAAAGTGCTACAACTCGCTTTAACGTGTTGTTACTTGAACTAGAACTTGGTTACATAGCTTCAGCCAGAAATTTGGCTGCTCGCCGTCTTCGGCAGTAAAAAACATACTACCATGAAAATGTAAACGCGAACAAATCATTTTTCCGTTTTTATTTCCCCATTTTTCTCCTTTTATGAATGATAAAAAACAGTACAAATAAACTTATCATACCTATCAAAAAAGACTTGTTCCAGTCTCTTCATACATTCATGGATGAACAGAGGAAGCTTCTCTCGCCTTTCAACTTCTGGAATTGCACATCAAGTAATGTAGGGGAATAATTTTACTCTTGAGATTGGGAAATCAGGTTCTGATACTTTCTCCTCGAATTCAGTAAAGCTTTGTCAGTACATTCAAAGACCACATGGTGTTCATCTTGAACTGTTCCATAATCACTATGGTGACCCACTCGATCCTTCCGGTAGAGAGTAAGAGTAATTGGACGTTTCCATCTATCAGTTTCCACCTTCAGCTAATGCGAGGAAGTTCTAAATCTATACATATTAAGCACCACCTTGTGAAGAAGGTCTCGGATTAGATAATTGGGCATCCCAGGTTCCCCACTCGCATCCCATGAGGAGGACATCCAAGTCTGGTACACAGCATTCTTCCTTCCTTGTGATCCCGAGCTTTAAGCCAAAGCATGGCGTGTGGTCTATCCTTAGCTGCATACCGGTACTCTTCACCAATATTTGTAACACGCTTGATTCCGGCAAAAAATAGGTCGAGCTGCGTATTCAGAAGCATGTTTCATGCATCCCTTCTCATTGAATACCACACCAAGGTATTTTAAATCATAAACTCTCTCCAAACTTCGATCGTTCAGACGAAAATCATAAGAGTGTTCATCATAGAGGTTAGGGTTAAAAACCATAACCTGAGATGTGTTCACGTTAACTGTGAGGCCCATGTCTTTAGCATACATGGCTAATTTATCCAGCATTTTTGGGAGATCCCTGGCACTGGTTTTCCCTAACGAATTACAATACTTCAAAACTAGAATCATGCGGTGCTATTGTTGGCCAGATATTGTCACAAAACTAGAGATTGTGGTGCTATTGTTAGAGGCTGGAGCACGAGCAACAATAGCACCACTTTAAAAAGTGTGACTTAGCGAACACAAAGTGTAACAAACCAGAGTCCATGGTTCTCCTGACAAGGAGACTCTTTTATGGTGACTACTGCTAGCTCTGGCTTACGCAGTGTTGTCCTTAACCTCACGTCCTGAGAGTGGCGCATTACTCGGATGTAACAATTTCAATTTCAATAACAAACCAGAACTTTCAGTTCGGACAGCGGTCATCGCACATGCTATCTGGGATTCTGGGCTTGAACTATCCTCGGTTAGATTAACAACAAACAGTTCGTCATTTAGTACCCCAGAAAAACAGTCAGCTAGTCAGCCCCCGAAGTAACCAATCAGTCTGCCAAACGCCTGCTGTTATTCACCGGGTTTTCCCGGTTCACCTAGAGTGACTCTGATGCCGGTACCCTGAGGTACCGTGCTATCTCAGTACTTCCTCCTAGCGCATTCCTTGAATGCTTTATCTAACTGTAACGATCAGATTCTCTCGCCACTTCCCTTCGTCTCTGTGCGCTGCACATAACTCCGGAAAGCTTTAGGTTACGGTCCCCTCATTGCTAGATTGGCCTTCGCTGCGGTACTACGCCGAGCAAAGGACATTTTGATTGTTGCCTTGCGCTCATCTCAACTTTCGGAAGGACGAGTAGGATAACTCTCCAACCCCGTGACATTGCCTTCCCCCCTGGGAACTACCACTGTGCACGATCATCCGCGTCCGGATTGATTTGCTCCCCTGAGCCAACAAGCTGTCCTCCAGCCGTCGCAAGACAACAACCCCCACTGCGCCCCCCCCCCCCCCCCCCCCCCTCCCTCTCCCACACCGTTGCCCAGCAACCTCCGCCGCTCTCAATCGCCTCCATTACTCCCACCTCCCGTTGCCTCGCAACATCCGCCGCTCTCAATCGCCTCCCATTGACCTGCAGAAATGCAACCTCCCACCTCCAGATACCATTTCGAGCCTCCTCCTACATTCATCTTCCATGGACAATTCTATGACTACTGGATCGACGCTATGGAAGCTGAACTAAAGGTATCTGAAAAGTTTTTTCCCCCTGGATCCCACCAGATACCTAGTTTTCAAATCCAATACATCCTTGCGCATCTGTCTGATGCGATCCGCAAGGACCACAAGCACCACAATGATCCAGAAGACCTTCTGTCCTCCCTCAGCTCTAAATACGAAATCACACCCAACCCTCGGCTCAGTCCTCCCACACAAGTTCCACAGTTCCACGGGAGATTGCTCTTTTCCTATCTTGCCGAGGTTTACCTTAGCGGTTAGGGGGCGGCGTTAGATCGCAGGACACGCAGGCTGAGTTACAAATGTGGTGTGTTCTACATCCCTTGTGATCTACAGTACCCTTGCTGTATCGACCCTACTTGCAAGAGTAGGAAGGGGGTGGTGAGGTTCGATTCCTCAGTATTTTGGCATCCTGGCCCTAAGCAAACCTTGTAGGGAAGTACTGTCGGATTTCTGCCCTCGGGTGGTTCTCTAGTTATGTCTCCTTGATTCCGCCTCTAACGACCATGGCAGGGAGCTTGTCTGCCGTGGTCAACAGGGGTAGTGGTGAATGTTCGTTTGGTCGTGGGTTGGTATCTCTCACCAACCCTAAGTGTGCCTACTTTGCATATTGTAGGAGTGGCACCACCATTCGAACTGAATCCTCCGTGTCGCTGGTTTGTGTCGGGAGACCCACCTCCTGGGGTGAAAATCCTTTCACAACTAAAAAAAAAAAAAAAAGCACCAGCCGCATCTGTCGCATCCAACTGCATCGCATATGAAAGCATAGCCCGTTCTTCTTCCCCTACATCTCATTCTCAATCGTATGCACTCAATGCATCCCCACGCACAGATCGAATGGCAGTTAACTGGTTCATGGACACAGGAGCAACTTCCCACATGACAGGGAATTTGTCAATGCTGTTTGACATACAACCGATTTCACCACATATCAAGGTTCAGACTGCATCAGGATATACCTACATTAGCAGATCTGGAAATGCCCTCATTCGAGGGGAAAATGGCAAGATTCACAACCTTAGGAATGTCCACCTCAACGATGACCCAGCAACACCCAACCTGATGTCCATGGCAGCAGCTATCAAATCAAACCCTACTATGTCAGTAAATTTTGACTCAAATACCTGCACTATGTCCATTAACAACAAGGTAATGGTCACTGGCTCAAAGAACAGAAATCTCTACCTCACTCCTGTTCTTGTGCCTGACAGAACTCTCATCCATGGGACATGCCTCAACATTGCTATGGCCGCCATTTCCAGAACCACACATCAAACAGCAGAACTCCTCCACATTAGATATGGTCACCTTGCCTACAGTAGTTTAGTTAGACTCATAGCTGAACACATGGTCACAGGCACAGATGTTACCACAACAGCCTGCAACAAAGTGAAAAAGCATACCTGTGAAATATGTGTCCTCTCAAAAATGGACAAGAACCCTTATCCTACCTCATACACACGTGCCAAACGACCCATGGCCATCCTCCACATTGACAAGAATGGAAAGATAAAAGTACCTAGTTTGAATGGCAGCCTGTATTTCCAAGGCATCCTAGATGACCATTCTAAATATTCCATAGTCACATTCCACAAAACCAAAGACACAGTACCCAGAGACACCATCCAAGAACTGGAACGATATGAAGTTCTCATAGAAAATAAGATAGGTACTATTTTCTGTGACAATGCAACCGAATACACCTGCACTAAGTTCCAAAACTGGTGCAAGAAAAAGGGATTACTCTCAACTTCACAGTCCCTGGCAATCCATCCACCAACGGTGCAGCAGAACGCCCCAATCGCACACTGCATGACAGAAGCACTGCCCTCCTCATCTCATCCAAATTCCCTGAAAGATACTGGGCTGAAATGGTGAAGAATGCTAGCATCCTCAGAAACCTAAGCCCTACCTCTGACTCAGACAAAACTCCTTACGAAATGTTCCGTGGAGTCAAGCCTAAGATTGATCACCTCAGAACCATTGGATGCACAGCATACGTTCACATAGCACCCAAATCCAGGACATGGAAGTTTGCACCATCAGCTAAGATCACCAGACTCATTGGATACTCAGACTACTTACAGAGCCATCTGGATACTCAGACAACTTACAAATAATACAGACTACTTACAAATACTACAGACTACTTACAAATACTACAGACTACTTACAGAGCCATCTGGATACTCAGACTACTTGCAGAGCCATCTGGATACTCAGACTACTTACAAATACTACAGACTACTTACAAATACTACAGACTACTTACAAATACTACAGACTACTTACAAATACTGCAGACTACTTACAAATACTACAGACTACTTACAGAGCCATCTGGATACTCAGACTACTTACAAATACTACAGACTACTTACAAATACTACAGACTACTTACAGAGCCATCTGGATACTCAGACTACTTACAAATACTACAGACTACTTACAAATACTACAGACTACTTACAAATACTACAGACTACTTACAAATACTACAGACTACTTACAAATACTACAGACTACTTACAAATACTACAGACTACTTACAAATACTACAGACTACTTACAGAGCCATCTGGATACTCAGACTACTTACAAATACTACAGACTACTTACAAATACTACAGACTACTTACAGAGCCATCTGGATACTCAGACTACTTACAAATACTACAGACTACTTACAAATACTACAGACTACTTACAAATACTACAGACTACATACAAATACTACAGACTACTTACAAATACTACAGACTACTTACAAATACTACAGACTACTTACAAATACTACAGACTACTTACAGAGCCATCTGGATACTCAGACTACTTACAGAGCCATCAGCCAAGATCACCAGACTCATTGGATTCTCAGACATCAGAAAAGCTTACAGAGTCGTTGACTCCAACCACAAGATCTTTGATGCTAGAGGCGGCTAGAGACATCACTTTCAATGAGTTTGAGAACCTTGCAGGACAGAAAGGACTTCCAGGCCCAGATGCTGGTATACTAGGCATGCATGAAGAAGACACCCCTATCGAACCTGATGAGGATGACACCTCACCCTCTGAACTGAAAGCCTTAACAGAATATAATGCCAGACTGGCCAGAAAACAAGAGAAACCCCCACAGTGGGGATCACCAGAAGATGTCAATGTTAGGTACATGCCTAGTTCAATGCACCAACAAGGATCCATTCCCCCACAAAACAGCGCACAGCAACCCAACGACACTGTAGTGCAAGGAAATGAAAACAATCCTGCTCACTCCCACACTGCTGAACCTCCAAACCTCATGGCATCACTTACAAATGCACCTGCACAACAAGCTCTGACTCCCCCACCTGATACCACTCTGACCCAGCCACGTCGTAGTGGCAGGGAAAGACATGCACCACAATACTTAGCATTTCTAGCTGCAGACCAGATAGTCATACCCAAAAACGAAAGAGAAGCACTAGCTGGCCCACAGGCAAAAGAATGGAAGTCTGCCATGGATGAAGAACTAGCAGCACTAGCAGAAATGAACACCTGGACGTAAGCAGAACTCCCACATGGGTCCAAATCCATTGGAACCAAGTGGGTCTTTGACATCAAGCAGTGAGTTGATGGTCAGATTGTGAGATACAAAGCCCGTTTAGTAGCAAAAGGCTATGCCCAACGCCCTGGCATGGATTATGATGAGGTCTTTGCACCAGTTGCCAAACATGCAACCATCCGGTACATCCTATCCATGGCTGCAGATCCCTCAGCACACCTCGCCCAACTTGATGTCACTACAGCATTCCTCAATGGAGTAGTAGAAGAGGAATTGTACTGCTCTCAACCCCCGGAATTTGAAAGAGACCACAGAGTGTGCCGCATGTGGAAATGCCTCTATGGTCTGAAGCAAGCATCACGCCAATGGTACCTCAAAGTCAAGGAAGACATGACAGCCATTGGCTTCAGAGAAGTTGATGTTGACCAAGGCCTATTTCTGCTCCCTGGCCCAACAACAAGACCCCTCATATGGGTCCTCCTCTGGGTGGATGACTTCCTCCTGCTGTCCTTTGAAAAGGACATACTCCAGCAGTACAAATCCACCATCATGAAGTTGTACAAGACACGAGACCTTGGTGAGCCATCTGTGTTTGTAGGCTACGAAATCACCAGAGATGCAACTGCTGGTACACTCCACATCTGCCAGTCCAGATTCATCCAAGACCTACTCAGAGCACACAGCATGCTCCCTGAGCCCAACAGTACCAGGTTCCCCATTCCACTCCAACCTGATGCTCCCCTCCCCTATCCTGAGAAGGATACCCCAGACACTGGTCTCCCCCTTGCTCAGATTGTAGGATCCCTCAACTACCTGGCAGTCAACACCAGACCTGACATTGCCCAAGCTGTCAACAGGTTGGCCAGGCACAGTGCCCATCCCCTCCATGACCACATGGAAGCTGCAACTGGCATCCTCAAGTATCTCTCCAAACCCCTGATCATGGGATCACCTACACCCACTCCAAGAAGCTCCTCACTGGCTATTGTGACTCTGACCATGCTGCTTGCCCTATCACAAGGAAGTCCACAACAGGGTATGTCTTCCTCAACCAGGGGGGTGCCATCTCATGGGCATCCAAAATCCAAGCATCTGCCACTGCCCTGTCCGCCACAGAAGCTGAATTCATGGCAGCCACCTCTGCAGCCCAAGAAGGAATGTGGTTGAGGAAACTCCAATTCTCTGCCACAGGTACTATGCCCCCTGCTCTCACCATTAATGGTGACAACCAAGCTGCACTCACTGCATGGAACCAAGAGAAGCTCTCCTCCAGGCTCAAGCATATGGAAACCAGGTTCTACTTCCTCAAGGAGCAATCCAAGAAAGAAGGCATCAATCTCAACTGGATTCCCACTGCTGCCAACATGGCTGACATGCTCACCAAAGCCCTGCCCAGATCCAAGTTCTGTGCATTTAGAAAACAGATTGGCTGCACTGGAAAGCTCAAGCTTGATTAATCCTGTGGATTCCCTGCAGCTTCCTGCAGCTCCTATGCTGTCCATTCTAGAACTTTCCTGACGGGTCCAGATCCAAGTTTTAGCTACATATTGATTGATTGCATCATGACTGACTGCTTTCTTCTATTCAGTTTACTTCTGGACAGAGATCCTGCCTCACAGGCTATTCTTGAATCATCTCCTGCAACTTCCCAGCAACTCCTATGAGTCCCCTATAGGCCCTTCCTCACAGATCCAGATTCAATATTTTCCTAGATATTGATTGATTGCATCATGACTGACTGCTTTCTTCTATTTAGCTTAAGTCTGCACATTCATGGCAGTTCCCAAGGAAACCCCTTGCATGCCTGAACTGTTCAAGTTATTATACTTATATGATTTAATCTTATCAGTCCCTCTAAATTTTAACTCCTCTAATTCCCAGAATTCTCCAATATGAAGAATACCAGGAATTGGGGGGGATGTTATTCACCGGTTTCCCCGGTTCACCTAGAGTGATTTAGAGTGCACAGGACTCCCGCCCTGTAGCACTGTACTGTAGTGCCGCTGCCAGCTATGGCACGCACTATACATGCCAGTACCCTGAGGTACCGTGCTTTCTCCCTACTTCTCCCTAGCGCATTCTCTGAATGCTTTATCCAAGTGTAACGATCAGATTCTCTCGCCACTTCCCTTCGTCACTGTGCGCTGCACATAGCTCCGGAAAGCTTCATTTAGTGACGTTCAAAGCCTCGTGAAGTTATATTTCAGACGACGCGCCGGTTAATCCTTTTGCTTGCCAACCCTCTTCAAGTTATCCTTGAGACGCAGTGCCGGTTAAAGCCTCTTGAAGTTATACTTCAGACAACGCACCGGTTAATCCTTTTGTTTGGCAACCCTCTTCAAGTTATCCTTCAGACGTAGTGACGGTCAACCCTCTTGAAGTTATATTTCAGACGACGCGCCGGTTAATCCTTTTGTTTGCCAAACCTCTTCAAGTTGTCCTTGAGATTTAGTGAGGGTCAAAGCCTCGTGAAGTTATACTTCAGAAGACGCGCTGGTCAATCCTTTTGCTTGACAACCCTCTTCAAGTTATCCTTCAGGCACAGTGCCGATCAAACCCTCTTGAAGTTATACTTCAGACGACGAAGCTGCTCTATGTTTGAGCTACTTGAGTTGAAACTATGCAGCGTGTGCAAGCACAGCAGTGACAACACCAAAGGAGCCACAGGAACCCAGGCCAGCTCCCACCTGCAAAATAAAAACATAAGAAAACAATGTTCACACAGGGGGCATCTGGGAAGTTTTTCTAGACCTTATGCTCGGATTTATACCTGGGGATCGACAATATGATATCATATGATATCATACGGTGCCGGCGGTCTGGCTAGGTAACTTTGGCCTGGGGCATCATATCATATGATGTTAAATCATATGATTTGTGCATGATATCATATGATATCATACTCGTCCTTGGTCAACATCATATGATTTGCCCTATTGCCCTATTTATACCTGATACCCGTGCTTGGCAACAAGAGCGTACATCTTGTACCCCCATAACACAGGACTGTCAGCAGTGCCTAGTGGGCTACAACTTGAAGGAGGGGAAGCATGCACATGCTGTACAGTTTATGAGTGAAAATAAATAAATCAATCAATAGGTAAATCTGGGTAAATTAATGATTAAAAATGAATAATTAATCCAGAATTAATCATTAAAAATAAAAAATAAAAAAACAATAAATACAAATTTAAATTTAAAAACGCACTTGGTTCCGTGCTGATATCCGTGCTTCGCAACAAGAGCGTACATCTTGCACCCCCAAAACACGGCGCCAGCAGCGGTGCCTATCACTCCAGTGATGAGCAAGAGGAAGGCACGGTATGCAGGCGGCAGGCAGCTTTTCATCGGGTAACCTGTAGACAAAAATACAGAATAGTATGTGTGTGTGGGGATATATTTTCATACATTTAATCATATATCTTTTCATACATTATGTATCATATGTATTTTCATACATTATTGATCATACAAAGAGGAAGGCACGGTATGCAGGCGTCAGGCAGCTTCTCATCGGGTCACCTGTAGATAAATTAAATTAATTAAATTAATTAAACAAATAATAAATGCACACTGTTTCAGAATCATTTTATATGAGATGAGCAAGAGGAAGGCACGGTATGCAGGCATCAGGCAGCTTCTCATCGGGTCACCTGTAGATAAATTAAATTAATTAAACAAATAATAAATTCACACTGTTTCAGAATCATTTTATATGAGATGAGCAAGAGGAAGGCACGGTATGCAGGCATCAGGCAGCTTCTCATCGGGTCACCTGTAGATAAATTAAATAAATTAAATTAATTAAACAAATAATAAATTCACACTGTTTCAGAATCATTTTATATGAGATGAGCAAGAGGAAGGCACGGTATGCAGGCATCAGGCAGCTTCTCATCGGGTCACCTGTAGATAAATTAAATAAATTAAATTAATTAAACAAATAATAAATTCACACTGTTTCAGAATCATTTTATATGAGATGAGCGAGAGGAAGGCACGGTATGCAGGCATCAGGCAGCTTCTCATCGGGTCACCTGTAGATAAATAAAATAAGTTAAATGAATTCAATCAACTATAAAATCACACTGTTTCAGAATCATTTTATATGAGAAGAGCAAGAGGAAGGCACGGTATGCAGGCGTCAGGCAGCTTCTCATCAGCTCACCTGTCTATGAATAAAATGAAATCGACAATAAATTCACACTGTTTCAGAATCATAATGCATGGTATGACAGGAAAGCACGGTATGCAGGCGTCAGGCAGCTTGTCCTCGGGTCACCTGTAGATGTATACAATAAAATAAATAATGCATTCTCACTGTTTCAGAATAATTTCATATGGTACGACAGGAAAGCACGGTATGCAGGTGTAAGGCAGCTTCTCCTCGGGTCACCTGTAGATGTACACAATAAAATAAATAATGCATTCGCACTGTTTCAGAATCATTTTATATGAGATGAGCGAGAGGAAGACAAGGTATGCAGGTGTAAGGCAGCTTCTCCTCGGGTCACCTGTAGATGCGCACAATAAAATGAAAATGCACTCTTACTGTTTCAATATCATTTTGTATGGTATAACAGGAAAGCACGGTATGCAGGGGTTAGGCAGCTTCTCCTCGGGTCACCTACATCACTAAATTCACCAATTATTTCAGAATGATTTAATAATAAGTAGGGTTGGGCTGGCATGATGAAAACTAAATTTAGCAACTATTTCAGAATCATTTAATAATTAGGGTTAAAACCCTTGTTGTAACCACTGTCTAACTGTCCAACTGTCCAACTGTCAAACTGTCAAACTGTCTGACTGGCTAGCCTGTCTAACCACTGTCCAACTGTCTGCCTGGCTAGCCTGTCTAACCACTGTCCAACTGCCTAGCTGTCCAACTGCCTAAATGTCCAGCTGTCTGACTAGCTAGCCTGTCTAGCCACTGTCCAACTGCCTAGCTGTCCAACTGCCTAACTGTCCAACTGTCTGACTGGCTAGCCTGTCTAACCACTGTCCAACTGCCTAGCTGTCCAACTGCCTAACTGTCCAACTGTCTGACTGGCTAGCCTGTCTAACCACTGTCCAACTGTCTAGCTGTCCAACTGCCTAACTGTCCAACTGTCTACCTTTCCAACAGTCTGACTGTCTGGCCTGTATAACCACTGCCTAACTGTCCAACTGTCTAACTGTCTAACCTCTGTCAAACTGCCTAGCCTGTTGAACCACTGTCTAACCTCTGCCCAACTATCTATCTGTACAACTGCCTAACCTGTTGAACCACTGTCTAACCTCTGCCCAACTGTCTCTCTGTCCAACTGCCTAGCCTGTCCAACTGTCTATCTGTCCAACTGCCTAGCCTGTTGAACCACTGTCTAACCTCTGCCCAACTGTCTCTCTGTCCAACTGCCTAGCCTGTCCAACTGTCTATCTGTCCAACTACCTAGCCTGTTGAACCACTGTCTAACCTCTGCCCAACTGTCTCTCTGTCCAACTGCCTAGCCTGTCCAACTGTCTATCTGTCCAACTACCTAGCCTGTTGAACCACTGTCTAACCTCTGCCCAACTGTCTCTCTGTCCAACTGCCTAGCCTGTCCAACTGTCTATCTGTCCAACTACCTAGCCTGTTGAACCACTGTCTAACCTCTGCCCAACTGTCTCTCTGTCCAACTGCCTAGCCTGTCCAACTGTCTATCTGTCCAACTACCTAGCCTGTTGAACCACTGTCTAACCTCTGCCCAACTGTCTCTCTGTCCAACTGCCTAGCCTGTCCAACTGTCTATCTGTCCAACTACCTAGCCTGTTGAACCACTGTCTAACCTCTGTCCGACTGTCTAACTGTCCAACTGTCCAACTGCCTAACCTCTGTACAACTGTCTAACTCTCTAGCCTGTCTAAATTTATAACCTCTCTGCAACAGTCCAACTTTCTAACCTCTGTCCAACTGTCTAACTGCCCAACTGCCTAGCCTGTCTTACCTCTCTCCAACAATCCAAATGTCTAACCTCTGTCCAACTCTCTGCCTGTCTAGCCTGTCTAACCACTGTCTAACTGCCCAACTGTCTAACTATCCAACTGTCTGACTGCCCAACTGTCTAACTGTCCAACTGCCTGACTGCCTTACTGTAGAACTGTCTAACTATCTAACTTCCCAACTGTCTAACTGTCCAACAGTCCAACTGTCCAACTGTCCGACTGTCTAAGCACTGCCCAACTGTCTAACCTCTGTCCAACTCTTTGACTGTCTAGCCTGTCTAACCACTGTCTAACTGCCCAACTGTCCAATTATCCAACTGTCTGACTGCCCAACTGTCTAACTGTCTAACTGCCTGACTGCCTACCAGTATAACTGTCTAACTGTCTAACTTCCCAACTGTCCAACTGTCTAACTGCCTAGCTGCCGAACTGTCTAACTGCCCAACTGTCTAACTGCCCAACAGTCCAACTGTCCAACTCTCCGACTGTCTAAGCACTGTCCAACTGTCTAACCTCTGTCCAAATCTTTGAATGTCTAGCCTGTATAACTGTCTAACCACTGTCTAAATATCTAACTGTCTAACTGTCTAACTGTCTACCTGTCCAACTGTCTAACTGCCTAGCCTGTCTAACCCCACTCCAACAGTCCAACTATCTAACCTCTGTCCAACTGCCTAGCATGTCTGCCTGTCTAACTGTCTAACTGTCTAACTGTCCAACCTGTCTAACTGTCTAGCCTGTCTAACAACTGTCTAACTGACCTGGAACACTGTCCAACTGTCTAGCCTGTCTAACCACTGTTTAACTGACCAACCTCTCTCCAACTGTCCAACTGTCTGACTGTCTAGCCTCTCTAACTGCCCAACCTCTCTCCAACTGTTAAACTGTCCAACAGTCTAACCTCTGTCCAACTGTTTAACTGCCTAAGTGTCCAACTGTCTAACCTCTATCCAACTGTCAAACTGCCTAAATGTATAGCCTGTCGAACCACCGTCTAACTGTCCAACTGTCTAACCTCTGTCCAACCGTTCATTTGTCAAACTTGTCTAACCACTGTCCAACTGACCTGGTACACTGTCCAACAACCCAAACGATGAGCTCCACAAGGAAGTGCTCTGGACTGCAAGCCACACGATTGCCTCAGTGTGCTGAACAACACTAGCAAACTCTCCAACATGCCTCTGCACCACATGTAAGTTGGTGGTGGTGGTGTGTGTGTCAATTGGGTAGACTGCAAGCCACACAATTGTTGAACAACACTAGCAAACTCTCCAACATGCCTCTGCGAAGCAACCAATTATCTCAGGGTTGGTGGTGTGCGCGGGTTGGTGGTGCGTGCGTGGTTGGTGGTGTGCGTGTGTGTCTGCGAACTAATATCACGCTGGTCGTGTGTTATGATTACTTGGTCTACCAACAACAACAACGGCAACTTGCCTAGGGGCTTGCCCGTGGCACCGTTGATATTTTTTTATGTGGTGGTCCTACGGTAACTACTGCTAGCTCCCGCTTACGCGGTGGTGTCCTGAATTTCACGTCCTGTGAGTAACTGCATTACACGGATGTTACAATTTCAATTTCAATTACATGGTCTACCAGCCTTCCGGATGCTCGCCGTCTGCCGGCGGAGTAAGGTTGGGTAGTATAAGCACTACGACACTACAATCCTGACTTGTATTACCACAGTAGTGAGATACTGATATCCTCTTAAAGCACCACTCCTGCACTACATCATACAGGCGTACACCCCACTATGGGTAGCATAAGCACCACAGTACACAGTACAGTACACTATGGGTAGCACAAGCACCACAGTACACAGTACAGTACACTATGGGTAGCACAAGCACCACAGTACACAGTACAGTACACTATGGGTAGCACAAGCACCACAGTACACAGTACAGTACACTATGGGTAGCACAAGCACCACAGTGCACAGTGCAGTACACTATGGGTAGTACAAGCACCACAGTACACAGTACAGTACACTATGGGTAGCACAAGCACCACAGTACACAGTACAGTATACTATGGGTAGCACAAGCACCACAGTACACAGTACAGTACACTATGGGTAGCATAAGCACCACATTACACAGTACAGTACACTATGGGTAGCACAATCACCACAGTACACAGTACAGTACACTATGGGTAGCATAAGCACCACAGTACACAGTACAGCACACTATGGGTAGCACAAGCACCACAGTACACAGTACAGTACACTATGGGTAGCATAAGCACCACAATACACCACAGTACACCCCACTATGGGTAGCATAAGCACCACAGTACACCACAGTACACCCCACTATGGGTAGCATAAGCACCAGAGTACCAGTGCACCCAGCAATGATAGCGCCTGGTGGGGCGTGGTATTAAGGGAGCGCAAACAAACAAACAAACAAACAAACAAACAAACAAACAAACACACAAACAAACAAAACAAAACAAACAAACAAACAAACAAACAAACAAACAAACAATCGGTCAAAATTAACGAACAAACAATCTGTTCGCACCAACTCCCATGGATGTGCTGATTGGCTGTATGCTGAGTATCCGTAGAAGGAAGCCAGGAGGGCCGCAAGAATAGCAAAGATTCGCTGCAGAGGGGGTATTGGGGGCAGAGATAAGATTAGTTATTAATTCAAAGGGTACAAGGGTCTCACACAGCTAAAACAGCAAAGATTCGCTGCGGAGGGGGTAGAGATACGATTAGTTATTAATTAAACATTTAGTTGAAATTAAACTAAATCTCCAATAATAGTTTTTGACGTACATATGATCAGAAAGGGAGTACATAGTTCATGTACGTAGTTGATGTACATACGAGCAGGGAGAGAGTACATAGTAAACTAAAAATCTCATTCACGAATGCACTCATCCATGCACATACACACAAAAACGTCATTCACACATGCAATCATGCTCTCATCCGCGCACACACAAAAAACAGTCATGCATATACTCATCACAAATGCACTCAACTAAATTAAAAAACTCTATCGTCATCACCACTTCCACACACCATCCACATCCTGAGCTAGAAACCATCACTACCTCTTCCCCCCAAAACACACCATTCACATACCCAGGTACACACTATCACCACCACTTCCCTCCACAACACACCATCCACATCCTGCTCTGCTGCAGCTGCAGTTGCTCCAATTCATATAGCAGCTGCTCTTGCTTTGACTCATCCATTGGACCATCCCCTACCAGCAAGCTGTCCACAGGGTCGAACTCTCCGAGGTACGCACTATCCACTTCCCCAGGTACATACTATCACCACCACTTCCCCTCACAACACACCATCCACATCCTGCTCTGCTGCAGCTGCAGTCGCTCCAATTCGTATAGCAGCTGCTCTTGCTCTGACTCATCCATGGGTCCGTCCTCTGACAGCAAGCTGTCCACAGGGTCGAACTTTCTGCTCCCTTTTTTAGGGGTTGGGGAGGATGGGTTGCTGCTCGTCGACTTCATAGCCTCGGACTCCATAGACCGGCGGTGCATGCTCCGACTGGCTAAGACTGGTAACGGCATGGCTGTGGTGTCGAGGGCTGCTGAGCACTAAGCACTGTTGAGAGATGTACCAAGTGCGATACCTAGAATTTGGATTTCGAGCAACAAGCAATGCCGAGGAAATAGCTGTGTGACTAGTGTGAACGATTGCGGAGAGTTTTAACGCCTCTAGGCAAAGTGGTACTCACTTGGCGAATCAGCGTGCATTAAGAAGCATGGCGAGTGAATTATTTAGGCGATTGCTGCCAAGTGTCAGTGACGGAAAATAATTATGCACAGATCACTCAGGGGGGGATCGGAGCGAGGCCAGATCGATATTATGGGGCAACAACCGGCAACAACCCCAAACTTTCCGACATGTACCCCACTACGCATACCAGCAGGCCAGGGGTACCCACTCAGGCTGACTTGCCCAACATCAAACTACTGAGATCAATCCCGACATAGCCTAACATGATATGTTATGATGGTGATGAAGGATGGGGGGAGCACTTCAAGGATGCAGTAAGACTGTCTGAATTAATGAGAAACATGAAAAACTGTTCAGCCCGATTCAGTTCATAATTTTCTGCAGTATAGATGTTGGAATATGAGGTAGGATGCATGATGTAGTTTGGGACCAAGGTTGGTCGGGACGCTGCGTGGAAAGGTCTGGGTGCGTGGGGAGGGCACGTTGACCAGAAGGAAGGGTCTGTTGCGTCACAGGACGCAGGCTATACGATTTGTTGCGTCTCAGGCAACAGAGCTGGGGGTCCTCCTGAAGTACCTCCTGGTGTAATTTGGGACGCCCAACAAGGTCACAAACGGTACGTGTGGGGTTCGTTTAAGGACCAGTCCATCAATTCCACCCTATATAATAGAAGTACGGTAACATACCGTTTGTGATATTGTATGGATAAATATGTAACACATTTCGTTATAGGGGTGCACCATCGCCCACTCGCTCCTACTCAAGCTCCAAACACGCACGTGACGTTTGTTCTGACCAAGCACGCTTACTCACCCGTTTGAGTAAGGTGAAACGCATGATGTAACTGGCTAGGGGAGCTCTCATAAAAGCCTTCTTGATAAGGATGGGTCCCTTCAAAAAATGAAAAAATACTAAACTACCGGTATATCAGTGCGATTGGCAGTTCAAACTGTTACGTTTCACATCTCAAACACTAATTTCTAAGGTTTTGTTACGATGCAAACGTGGACTTGGGCTCAAAAGATGTGGATTAGGCTCACGAAACGTATATTATGATAGCGTTTACGTCGTAAAACTTTATTGTCTAGTATCCTTGAACAAACCTGATCTTGGCCAGTATCCCAGGTGCGGAGGGTTGGGTCATGGAGTTATTTTGGTGGGTTTCTGAGTCACTCACTGCACGATACCGTATGCGCCTTAAGTATTGGCAAGATTAAGTATTGGCAAATGTAATTCCCCCCCTAAAAGTGGGTCTCAGAAAAGCATGGCAATACTAACTTGGCAAAGGGTTCTATGGCTTTGACTGTCTCAAGTTCAGACTTGAAATCCAGTTGGCAAAGGGTCTTATGGTATTGTTACATTTCCTTGTTACAGGTTCACCAAGTAGTCTTCCCAAGCTTGCTGTAAAACTATGTAACAATTCAAAGCAGGAGCATTAAACTTGCTGGGGCTTAGTAGCCAGACCGGTATATGGGTCCAGCCAGCCAAATTGCTGGCTGGAGCCATGTAACCAAGTTCAAGGATAATTACATGTTTACAAAGTAGTCTGCCCAAGCTTGCTGAAAATAAAACCATGTAGGAATTCAAATCAGGAACATTTAACTTGCTAGGGCTTAGTAGACATAGTACCATGGTAACCGTAACTTGGCAAAGGCCAACTACCTGGAGTGGTCTCAAGCTGGACCCCTAACCCGGTTTGGCAAAGGGTCGTTTGCCAAACCGTTTGCCAATACTTAAGGCGCATACGGTATAACAATGGTGATAAGCGCATGGGGTATTGGGTACCACTTCACCACTTGATGCCCCGCGCCCCATGGCCCCCCAAGTTTGCTGATGGTAAGTTGGGCACAGTCACAGGGGCAGCTATGAGCAGCAGCACACAGCTCAGCTCAGCCGGTTGGGAAGGGTTACATGTTACCGGCCGTAGCTGGCACTTCGCCTTCCAGCTGGTTGCCTTCCACCACCTTCTGGTGCGATTTCCCCGTCTCCTTGACTCCCCATGTTGAGAGTCCTCGCAATTGTTCCGATTAATGCTGCTAATTATTCGCATCGTTGAAGATTTCGTGAGAGTAACTGACAGCGCACCTTAGACTCTGCCCTTTGTCTCTTCGTCAAGCAAGTCATCATGGGTAAGCGAGCAATCGATGCTCTCGATAGATTCGATGGATTCACTACTGGCATGCGAATTTGACCGCTAAAGCCTATATTGCCATCACTCCCATGCTTTGCAGCGGAGTCGCTGAGGAGCGCGTGCAAAGGTCGCGTGCTGACTGATATGCTCGGCAGCATTAACGATAACACCGGAGGAGGTTGGAAAGTGCTGATTCTGGATGAATTGACTACCAGGTACCGACCAAAGCCCCAATGCCTGGCCACCCTCAGTTGTGTTAAGAGTGGCAGATAAACCATTCTAAACATCTAGCTAGATCTCTATAATGGATAAAGTACCACCCTCAGTTGGAGGTCAGGACCTGCCTAATCGGTTATTGACGATATATTTAATACTGTAGGATGTGGGGTGTACATGCCCGAGGCCAACAGGAGTGTTAAGAGTGGTAGATGAACCATTCTAGACATTTAGCCAGATCTGTATAATGGTTAAGCCACCACTCTTAACAAGTAGCAACTCAGGATCCGCTTAATCGGTTATTGACAAGAAATTAAATTTATGCTTACTGTAGCATGTGGGGTGTACATGCATGACGCTAAGAGCATGCTGTGGCTGAGACAAAGTAGTCCCAACATAAAACGCAGTGACCAAGCGACCAGTGTGTCAGGCACCTCTTGGTTGGCGTACACGATCTCTGGCTTTTATGCTTACTGCGGCGAGAGGGTGGCCATACATGAGGCTAAAAGTGCACTGTGGCTGGGTCAGAGTAGTCCCAACATAAATAGCAGCAGTGACCAGGAGCCCAGTGTATCAGGCACCTCTTGGTTGGTGTACACGATCTCTGGCTTTTATGCTTACTGCGGGAAGAGGGGGGGGCAAGCATGAGGCTAACAGCGTGCTGTGGCTGAGTGAGAGGAGTTCCAACATAAATAACAGCAGTGGCCACGAACCCAGTGTGACGGACACCTCGGGCATATGGGTTGGGGGTAGTGTGTCGGGCATGGGGGTTGGGGGGTAGTGGTGGTGTGTGTGTGGATGGTGGTGGTGGTAGTGGTGGTAGTCCAGTGTGTCGGCCACCTCGGGCGTAGGGGTTGGGGGAAGTGTGTCGGGCATGGGGGTTGGGGGGTAGTGGTGGTGTGTGGTGGTGTGTGTGGTGGTGGTGGTGTTGGTAGTGGGGGTAGTCCAGTGTGTCTGGCATCTGATGGTTTTGCGACTGGTACTGAGGACGTGGCGAATGGTTGGTTTGGAAGCGAAAAGAGGACTGTGTGGTGGTGGTGTTGGTGGTGTGTGATGGGGGTGGTGTGTGTGGTGGTAGTGGTGTGTGTGGGAGGTGGTGGTAGTGTGTGTGTGTGGTGTGTGTGTTGGATGTGGTGGTGGTGTGTGTGTGAGTGCCATGGTGTTGGGGGTGGTGTTGGTGGTTGGGCGTAGTGGTGGTGTGTGTGTGCGATGGTGTTGGGGGTGGTGGTGGTGTGTGTGGTGTGTGTGGGAGGTGGTGGTGGTGTGTGTTGGGGTTGGGGATCGAGTGTGTGTGGTGTGTGTGGGAGGTGGTGGTGGTGTGTGTGTGCGATGGTGTTGGGGGTTGGGGGTAGTGGTGGTGTGTGTGGTGTGTGTAGTGGTAGTGGTGTATGTGTGGTGGTGGTGGTGTGTGTGCGATGGTGTTGGGGGTGGTGTTGGTGTGTGTGGTGTGTGTGGTGGTGGTGGTAGTGGGGGTGGTGTTGGGTGTTGGGGGTGGTGGTGGTGTGTGTGGTGTTGTGAAGTGGATATGGTGTGTGTGGTGGTGGGGGTTGGGGGTAGTGGTGGTGCGTGTGGTGGTTGTGTGTGTGGTGGTGTGTGGTGGTGGTTCTGATGTGTGTGGTGGTGGTGGTGTGTCTGAGGTGGTGGTGGTAGTGGTGGTTTGTTTGTGTGCAATTGTGTTGGGGGTGGTGCAGGGGGTTGGGGGTAATGGTGTTGTGTGTGGTGGTGGTGGTGATGTGTGTGTTTGTGTGTGTGTGGTGGTAGTGGTTTGTGTATGAGGTGGTGGTGGTAGTGGTAGTGTGTCTGTGCGATGGAGTGCCACCACCACCACCACCACCCACCCACCCACCCATCCCCCATCAGGCTGCTATCCAGGTCCATGAAGATGAATAGCATCCAGGGTTGGACATTGACTTAGATTCTGTTGTACTGAGTTGTTGCATCCCCCCCCCCCCCCCCCCCCCCCCCCCCCCCCCCCCCCCCCCTCCACACCCACCCACCTCCCACACCTCCCACCCACCCACCCACCCACCCCACCCACCCACGGTCCTGACCCCCTCACCTACCCCCCAACCCCCCCCCCCCCCACCAGGCTGCTGTCTAGCTCCATGAAAATGAGCGACATCCTGGAGGCCAACGTGTCTATGGTGGAGGACCTAACCAAAGAGAGGCAACCTCTACAACTAGTGGCCGTCTACTTCATTCAGCCCACGCCAGCTAGCATCGCGCGCCTCATCGCTGACTTTGAGGGCCCTGGGACAGCTGGGCCCTACCCCTCTGTGCACATCTTCTTTTCATCCAAGGTGCGGAAGGGCCATGAAGAGTAACATGAAGAGTAAAATGAGCAGTTAATGAAGAGTGTTTTTGTGTGCCACGCGTTGCAAATTGAGCGACTCGGTGTGACCCCAGTGCAATGCGCTGTCCCCCAAACCCCGCGGAGTGTGAAGTGCGGAGCCCAGGGGTTTGGAGGGGCAGTTCTGACTAGTTTAACGGGGCAGCGACAGGATGGCGACGGATTGGCGACGCGTCGCACAAAAAAAAGTGGTGGAAGGTTGATTAAGAGGGTCTGGTCAGGTCGGACGATAATTGTACCTGATGTTGATTACCATGCTTGTTGTGTGCGCATAGACCGATATTTCCAAATATGACACGATGTCGGTAAAGCTATTTTTCATGTGGGCATTGTACAATAAAGATAATTGTACAACCTAATGTCGATGAGCATGCTCTTCATGTGGGCTTCGTACGATATTTTTCGTATTTTTCGTACCATGTTTTTCAAGTGGGCATCGTACGATATTTACAAATGCGGCACGATGTAGGTAAAGCTATTCTTCATGCGGGCATAGTACGATAACGACAATCGTACAAGGTAATGTCGATAACCATGCTTTTCATGTGGGCTTCGTACGATATTTACAAGTACGATATGATGCCGGTAATGCCTTTTTTCATGCGGGGATCGTACGATAACGACAAGCGAACGATCTGGTGTGGATGACCATATTTTTCATGTGGGCAACGGACGACGACGATAATAATGTGACAGCATGAGGTTGATTACCTCGTTTTTCATGTGGGTAAACAGGGGCATAGTACCATATTTCCATGTAGGACACAATCCCTGTAGCGCTGTTTTTCATGCGGGCATTGTACAATAACGATTATCGTACAACCTAATGTCGATCACCATGCTTTTCATGTGGGCTTCGTATAATAACGATAATCGTACAACCTAATTTCGATTACCATGGTTTTTATGTGGGCATCGTACGATATTTCCAAGTACGACACAAGCGCTGTTTTCATGTGGGCATTGTACGATAACGATTATCGTACTACCTAATGTCGATCACCATGTTTTTCATGTTGGTATCGTACGATATTTCCAAGTACAATACGATGTCCGTAATGCTGTTTTTCATGCGGGCATCATACAATATATTTATTTTCAGCTGTGAGCAGCAGCTTCTAGGCAGCTCCCCTGACTAGCTAGTCATCAAAACCTGATGCCAAGTAGTACACCGTTAAGCGGACAGAACCAGATTTCCTGTTCTGTTGGCATCCTGGGGCTTGGCCCAATGGCTGGCTCAGGGAGTTAGTTTATATTTCAGAAAGCCCCCCCCCCCCCCCCCCCCCCCCCCCCCCCAACACAAACTCACACACACAAACACACACACATACCCTCCACCCACCTGCCACCCACCCACCCACCCTCCCAGCCTTACCACACCCACACCCACCGCCCACTCAAAAGAAGAAGAACAAGAGCAACGACCTTAACACCCAGACCCTCACCCAGACCTACACCTACTCCCGTCCCCTCACCCACACCTACACCCACTCCCATTCCCACACCCACCCACCCTCCCAGCCACACCCACTCTCCCACACCCACACATCAACAACCTCACCCACACATGCCAAGCTGGCTCCGACGCCATCAAAGGGTGCCCCAAGCTGCTGAAAGTGCTGAGGGGTCTGAAGGAACCTAACAACAACAACAACGACCTTAACACCCTTACACCCACTCACCCACCCAGCCACACCCGCATATCAACAACCCCACACACACCCGCACCCACACATGCCAGGCTGGCTCCGATGCCATCAATCGCATCAAAGGGTGCCCCAAGCTGTTGAAAGTGCTGAGGGGTCTGAAAGAGTCTAACATGGAGTTTATCACCATCGACTCACGCACGATGATCACCGACCACCCTAATGCTCTCGTCAAGTAAGTGTGTGTGTGTGTGGAGGGTGGTGGTGGAGGGTGTGTGTGTGTGTGTGTGTGTGTGGGGGGGGGGGGTAGGGGGGTTGACTGTCGCACCATGATCACCGACCATCCTAATGCTCTCGTCAAGTAAGTGTGTGTGTGTGGAGGGTGGTGGTGGAGGGTGTGTGTGTGTGTGTGGGGGGGGGGGGTAGGGGGGTAGGGGGGTTGACTCTCGCACCATGATCACCGACCATCCTAATGATCTCGTCAAGTAAGTGTGTGTGTGTGGAGGGTGGTGGTGGAGTGTGTGTGTGTGTGTGTGTGTGTGTGTGTGTGGGTGGGTAGGGGGGTTGACTCTCGCACCATGATCACCGACCATCCTAATGCTCTCGTCAAGTGAGTGTGTGTGTGGAGGGTGGTGGTGGAGTGTGTGTGTGTGTGTGTGGGTGGGGGGGGTGGGTGGGGGGTAGGGTGGTTGACTCACGCACAATGATCACTGACCACCCTAATGCTCTCGTCAAGTTAGTGTGTGTGTGTGTGGTGTGTGTGTGTGTGTGTGTGTGTGTGTGTGTGGTGTGGGGGGGGGGGGTTGACTCACACACCATGATCACCGACCACCCTAATGCTCTCGTCAAGTAAGTGTGCGTGTGTATGGTAAGGGGGTGGGGTGTTGACTCATGCCTGATGATCAGCGACCACCCTAATGCTCTTGTCAAGTAAGTGTGCGTGTGTGTGGTAAGGGGGTGGGGTGTTGCCTCATGCATGATGATCACCGACCACCCTAATGCTCTTGTCAAGTAAGTGTGTGTGTGTATGGTAAGGGGGTGGGGTGTTGCCTCATGCATGATGATCAGCGACCACCCTAATGCTCTCGTCAAGTAAGTGTGCGTGTGTGTGGCAAGGGGGTGGGGTGTTGCCTCATGCATGATGATCAGCGACCACCCTAATGCTCTCGTCAATTAAGTGTGCGTGTGTGTGGTAAGGGGGTGGGGTGTTGACTCATGCCTGATGATCAGCGACCACCCTAACGCTCTTGTCAAGTAAGTGTGCGTGTGTATGGTAAGGGGGTGGGGTGTTGACTCATGCCTGATGATCAGCGACCACCCAAATGCTCTCGTCAAGTAAGTGTGCGTGTGTATGGTAAGGGGGTGGGGTGTTGCCTCATGCATGATGATCACCGACCACCCTAATGCTCTTGTCAAGTAAGTGTGCGTGTGTGTGGTAAGGGGGTGGGGTGTTGCCTCATGCATGATGATCAGCGACCACCCTAATGCTCTTGTCAAGTAAGTGTGCGTGTGGTGTGGTAAGGGGTGGGGTGTTGCCTCATGCATGATGATCAGCGACCACCCTAATGCTCTTGTCAAGTAAGTGTGCGTGTGTGTGGTAAGGGGGTGGGGTGTTGCCTCATGCATGATGATCAGCGACCACCCTAATGCTCTTGTCAAGTAAGTGTGCGTGTGTGTGGTAAGGGGGTGGGGTGTTGCCTCATGCATGATGATCACCGACCACCATAATGCTCTTGTCAAGTAAGTGTGCGTGTGTGTGGTAAGGGGGTGGGGTGTTGACTCATGCATGATGATCACCGACCACCATAATGCTCTCGTCATGTAAGTGGAAGTGTGCGTGTGTGTGGTGAGTGTCTGATGGGTTGACTCACGCACAATGATCACCGACCGCCCTAATGCTCTCATCAAATAAGTGTGGGTGTGGTGAGTGGGTGGGGGGTTGACTCACGCACGATGATCACCCACTATCATCAGTATCACCATATGACATATGTCGTCATCCTTCTGTCACCATCACCACTGTCACCATCACCACCACCATTCGATAGCTTATTTGCATCAGCCATGTGTCCAGGTTCATTCATTGTCATCCCTCCGTCACCATCACCACCACCACCGTCACCACGACCACCACCACCACCATCGCCACCACCACCACCACCACCATTTGATAGCTTATTTGCATCAGCCATGTGTCCAGGTTCGTTCATTGTCATCCTTCCGTCACCATCACTATCACCGTCGTCACCATTACCACCATCGCCACCACCACCACCATCACCATTTGATAGCTTATTTGAAGCATCCATGCGTTCAGGTTCTTTCATTGCCATCTTGTCATCACCACCATCACCACCACCACCACCATCACCACCATCACAACCATGACCACCATGACCACCATCTCCACCATAACCACAATCATCGCCACCACCACCATCACCACCACCACCACCATCACCACCATCACCACCATCATCGCCACTACCACCATCACCACCACCACCACCATGACCACCATCACCACCACCACCACCACCACCATGACCACCATCACCACCATCATCGCCACCACAACCACCACCACCACCACCACCATGACCACCATCACCATCACCACCACCATCTCCACCATCACCGCCATCATCGCCATCATGACCACCACCACCACCACCACCACCACCATGACCACCATCACCACCACCACCACCATCTCCACCACCACCACCACCATCACCACCACCACCACCATGACCACCATCACAACCATGAACACCATCACCACCATCACCACCATCATCGCCACCACCATCACCACCACCACCACCACCATGACCACCATCACAACCATGACCACCATGACCACCATCACCACCATCACCACCATCATCGCCACCACCATCACCACCACCACCACCACCATGACCACCATCACAACCATGACCACCATGACCACCATCACCACCATCACCACCATCATCGCCACCACCACCACCATCACCAAGTGATAGCTTATTTGGATTAGCCATGTGTCCAAGTTGATGGGAGACCAAGCAGAGACTGAGGCACGTGGCTCATACAACGAGTTTATATACGATGAACAAAACAATTAACAGCGTGTAATTAAACATGTGTCCAGGTTGATGGGGGACCAAGCAGAGACTGGGGTGCGTGGCTCGTACAACGAGTTCATATACCATTAAAAACATATAACAGCGTGTAACAAAACATGTGTCCAAGTTGTTGGGAGACCAAGCAGAGACTGGGGCGCGTGGCTCGTACAACGAATTTATATACCATTAACAAAACATATAACAGCGTGTAACAAAACATGTGTCCAGGTTGATGGGGGACCAAGCAGAGACTGAGGCGCGTGGCTCGTACAACGAGTTTATATACCATTAACAAAACATATAACAGCGTGTAACAAAATATGTGTCCAAGTTGTTGGGAGACCAAGCAGAGACTGGGGTGCGTGGCTCGTACAACCAGTTTATATAATTATATACCATTAACAAAACATATAACCGCGTGTAACAAAACATGTGTCCAGGTTGATGGGAGACCAAGCAGAGACCGAGGCGCGTGGATCATACAACGAGTTGGACTCAATAGCCATCCGGTTGTCCACCTTCTTCGCAACCATCAACGAGAACCCAGCAATCAGGTGATTCTATAGATATGCTAGCTTTACTATACTACATTACATGTATATAGGGGTCGGCTATGTTATATAAAATTAGTGAATACGTAATATTGTATAATATTAGACGGACGAGCCGTCTCACCAAAATTTCGAATTTATTTCAAAAACCAATATTATTGTGACACTGTAATAATACGAGTTAATATTAGTTTTTCAAACGCTAATATTAATTGGCGTTCCCTGCATGTATATGCTAACTTTACGGAGGTTGACCCGAAGATGACAAGAGCACTGGAAGGCTAATGATCACTGTTTCACTTTTGGCCTTCTCATGGCAGCTTTCCGCCAGCTCCAATAGCCAGCCACTGGGTCAAACCCAATGCTCGAGGCTGCATTGGAATGCTTGTCATATCAGCTTTCAGACGGACTAGCTAACTTCAGGATTGGCTCAAGGATAGGGAAAGTGGATGATGAGAGGATAAGGGTGGGGGGTGATGAGAGGATAAGGCCCATTGTCTGCCAAGAACTTGAACTTGAACACTCTTTCACTTTTGGCCTACTCATGGCAGCTTTCTGCCAGCTCCAATAGCCAGCCACCTGGTCAAACCCAAGGCTCGAAGCTAAAAAAAAGAGAAAAAATTTAAACCTCCAAGATTTGTCACAATGACCTGTAAGGACGTGCCCAGTGGGATTAAGGATTAAGGGAACCGGATCGTAAGTATGCGCTGCTCGAGCCAACATCGCATCTAGATACCATTTACCATGCCGGTCGACGACCCTCCGGACGGGCCCAAGCGCACTCAAGGGGGTTCGAACCCCGCACCTGCCTCGATATTTCCCCTTTGCTCTGCCACTGAGCCATTTGGTTCTGATCGGTGATGCTCGATGCTTCATTATAATAAAGGGTTCCCTAAGTCACGTCCCGAAATAACCGTTGGGGTTGGGGTTTAATGTTTTATGGTTATTCAATGACGTAGGCTATCATTCAATGTTGATGTACACCGCCATGCAATAATGTACATTACCATTCAATCGTGTACACTGCCATTCTATGTTGATGTACACCGCCATGCAATAATGTACATTATCATTCAATCGTGTACACTGCCATTCAATGATGTATACTTTCATTCAATGACTAGCAGTGCTCGAAGCTGCATTATAATGCTTGCTATATCAGCTTTCAGATATTGTAGCTAGCTTCAGGTTTGGCTCAGGGACAAGGAAGGGGAGCTGCGTAGAAGCTGCTATGCGCAGCCCCAACAAGTGCTGTTGATGTCAGCTAACAGATGCACTAGCTTGCTTTATGTATGGTTGAACAGCCAGCCAGGGATGCTGCATAGAAGCTGCTACGCGTAGCCCCAAAAAGTGCTGTTGATGTCAGCTAACAGATGCACCAGCTTGCTTTATGAATGGTCGAACAGCCAGCCAGGGGAGCTGCATAGAAGCTGCTATGCGTAGCCCCAAGTGCTGTTGATGTCTGCTAACAGGTGCACCAGCTTGCTTTATGAATAGCCTTTATGAATGGTTTTGAATAGCCTTTCTGAATAGCCAGCCAGGGGAGCTGCATAGAAGCTGCCATGCATGGCTGAAAAGGAAAACAGTGCATTTCTTCCCTGATCCTTTCCGCCTGAATAGGCCAAGAGCTCTCCTGGCTGCTGTAGACGCCATGATGGTGGGTACCTTGTGACCGTTTGCAGCACTGTTATAGCAATTCAGGGGATGAACGGGACAAACGTTTCGTACTTGTCAAGAATTGACAAGAAATTGTCGTGAATTCTTGGATTTCCAGGTCAAAATTCTCGATTTCGAGTACGAAGTATGAAGTACGAGTTCTCACGGAAATGTTTTGTCCATTTCATCCCCTGAATTGCTATAAGTGTGTGTTATGTGCATAGTGTAGTCCATGGCTCCCCCCCTATCCTTTGGAGCGTCCCTCAGAATGCCTTCATCCCCGTACGAGAACACTAGGCCAAGATCTCTCCTGGCTGCTGTAGAGGCTATGATGGTGTGTACCTTGTGACCGATTGTAGCTCTCTTTGGGGACATGTGTGCAGTGTGTGTTATGTGTTAGTGTGTAGTTCCTGGCTCCTCCCTTGCCACTGGAGCGTCCCTCAAAAATGATATCATCCCCGTATGAGAACACTAGGCCAAGATCTCTCCTGGCTGCTGTAGAGGCTATGATCGTGGGTACCTTGTGACCGATTGTAGCTCTCTTTGGGGATATGTGTGCAGTGTGTGTTATGTGTTAGTGTGTAGTTCCTGGCTCCTCCCTAGCCACTGGAGCGTCCCTCAAAAATGATATCATCCCCGTATGAGAACACTAGGCGAAGAGGTCTCCTGGCTGCTGTAGAGGCTATGATCGTGGGTACCTTGTGACCGATTGTAGCACTCTTTGGGGATATGTGTGCAGTGTGTGTTATGTGTTATGTGTGTTTTCCTGGCTCCTCCCTAGCCACTGGAGCGGCCCTCAGAATGGCTTCATCCTAAGAGAACACTAGGCGAAGAGGTCTCCTGGCTGCTGTAGACGCCATGGTGGTGGGTACCTTGTGACCGTTAATTGCACTGGTAAGTGTGTGTAGTGTGTAGTCTCTGGTTCCATGTAAAAGAAAAAACTGTGCTTCAAAGAGCTTCATCGATACACTAGCTTTACATAACTGACACTGATACTGATATTAGCACAATGGCTCGTTATCTTCCTACAGGTACTCAAAGGCCGGCCACCCCAGGCAACAGACCCCACTGGCTCCATGGTGCGCAGTACCCTCACCCAACATACTCATTCTCATACTGGTACCATGGCTCATGATCTTCCTACAGGTGCATGACATGCCGGGCACCCCAGGCGACAGACCCCCCTGGTTCCATGGCGCACAGTACCCTCACTCAACGTACTCATACTCATACTCATGCTGATACTGGTACTGAAATTTGAAACAGTGGCTCGTGATCCTCCTACAGGTTCATGAAAGGCCGAGCACCCCAGGCCACAGACCCCTCTGGCTCCATATCGCGCAGCACCCTCACTCAACATGCTTATAGTCATACTCATACTGACGCTGGTACTGGTAATATCCTGATACTGATACTGAAACAGTGGCTCATGATCTTCTTACAGGTACAAGACAGGCCGAGCACCCAGGCGACTGACCCCCCTGGCTCCATGGTGCGCAGTACCCTCAACAACATACTCATCCTCATGCTGATACTGGTACTGAAACTGAGACAGTGGCTCATGATCTTCTTACAGGCACAAGACAGGCCGAGCACCCCAGGCGACTGACCCCCCTAGCTCCATGGTGCGCAGCACCCTCACTCAACATACTCATAGTCATAATCATGCTGATCCTGGTACTGATATTGAAACAGTGGCTCATGATCTTCCTACAGGTACACGAAAGGCCGAGCACCCCAGGACACAGACCCCCCTGGCTCCATGGCGCACAGCACCCTAACTCAACGTATTCATGCTCAAACTGACGCTAGTACTAATCCTGATACTGAAACTGAAACAGTGGCTCATGATCCTCATACAGGTACATCAAATGCTTGGCACCCCAGGTGAAAGACCCCCCTGGCTCCATGGCGCACAGCACCCTCACTTAACATGCTTATACTCATGCTCATACTGACGCTGGTACTGGTAATGATCCTGATTCTGAAACTGAGACAGTGGCTCATGATCTTCCTACAGGTACAAGACAGGCCGAGCACCCCAGGCGACTGACCCCCCTGGCTCCATGGCGCGCAGCACCCTCACTCAGCGCTTGGCACAGAAGCTGTATGAGCGCAATAGCAAGCTGCAGCAGGATGGAACTCTGCCCCCCAAGACCACCTGTGACATGATCATCCTAGACAGGTAGGTCCAGTGACGTTTTTGGCGTTTTAGGTGCTGGTGCGGAAGGACAGGTGGGGGTGGGGGGGGGTATGTGTGTGCACAATTTAAACTCTGCCTCCCAAACTCTGCCTCCCAAGACCACCTGTGACATGATCATCCTAGAAAGGTGAGTCCAGGGACGATTTGGCGTTTTAGGTGTTGGTGCGGAAGAGGTGTGCGTGTGTGTGCACAATTTAAACTCTGCCTCCCAAACTCTGCCTCCCAAGACCACCTGTGACATGATCATCCTAGACAGGTGAGTCCAGGGACGATTTGGCGTTTTAGGTGTTGGTGCGGAAGAGGTGTGCGTGTGTGTGCACAATTTAAACTCTGCCTCCCAAACTCTGCCTCCCAAGACCACCTGTGACATGATCATCCTAGAAAGGTAAGTCCAGGGACGATTTGGCGTTTTAGGTGTTGGTGCGGAAGAGGTGTGCGTGTGTGTGCACAATTTAAACTCTGCCTCCCAAACTCTGCCTCCCAAGACCACCTGTGACATGATCATCCTAGACAGGTGAGTCCAGGGACGATTTGGCGTTTTAGGTGTTGGTGCGGAAGAGGTGTGCGTGTGTGTGCACAATTTAAACTCTGCCTCCCAAACTCTGCCTCCCAAGACCACCTGTGACATGATCATCCTAGAAAGGTGAGTCCAGGGACGATTTGGCGTTTTAGGTGTTGGTGCGGAAGAGGTGTGCGTGTGTGTGCACAATTAAAACTCGGCCTCCCAAACTCTGCCTCCCAAGACCACCTGTGACATGATCATCCTAGAAAGGTGAGTCCAGGGACGATTTGGCGTTTTAGGTGTTGGTGCGGAAGAAGGTGTGCGTGTGTGCTGCACAATTTAACTCTGCCTCCCAAACTCTGCCTCCCAAGACCACCTGTCGACATGATCATCCTAGACAGGTGAGTCCAGGGACGATTTGGCGTTTTACGGTGTTGGTGCGGAAGAGGTGTGTGTGTGTGTGTGTGTGTGGGGGGGGGGGGGGGGGGGGGGGGGCACAGCGTTAACCAGGGTACTACATTTTGTCATTTTGGGTTGCGCTTTTGACGCAACTGCCTCCTTTTGGGCTGCGCTTTTGACTGAACTGAAAACGGAATATCTGCGCGCTGCGCCCAAAGGAAGTGATTTGTTTTGCGTCAATCGCGCAGTCGGGCTCCAAAACCTTGCACGGTAGCGCTCGTCATGTATTACCCTGGGGTCCACTGTTTTTTGGCGTTTTAGGTGTTGGTGTGGAGGGGGGTGGGGGGGGGTATGTGTGCGTGCACACACTTTGAACTCTGCCTCCCAAGACCACCTGTGGCATGATCATTCTAGGCAGGTGGGTCCACTGTTTTGGGCGTTTTAGGTGTTGGTGTGGAGGGGTGGGGGGGGGGGGGGTTGGGGGTGTGGGGGGGGGGGGGGGTACATGTGTGTGCACAATTTGCACCCTGGCCCCCCAAGACAACCTGTGATATGATCATCCTAGGCAGGTGGGTCAGCACAGTACATACACACATGGACACGGTACATAAACACATACATACATTTGCTCACCAGAACTTTGCCTTGGAGTCCAGAGAGAGATGCGATTAGGTGTTTGTGCAGAGGGGGGGGGGGGAGGGGGGGGGGGTACATGTGTGTGCACAATTTGCACCCTGCCCCCCAAGACAACCTGTGATATGAATCATCCTAGGCAGGTGGGTCCAGGAATAATTTTGGCCTTCTATGCGTTGTTGCGGAAGGACAGGCGGGTGGGGTGTGTGTGTGCACAATTTAAACTCTGCCTCCCAAACTCTGCCTCCCAAGACCACCTGTGACATGATCATCCTAGACAGGTGGGTCCACTGTTTTTGGCGTTTTAGGTGTTGGTGCGGAAGTGTGTGTGTTTGGGGGGGTGGGGGGTGGGGTGGGGGGGGGGGGTTACATGTGTGTGCACGATTTGCACCCTGCCCCCCAAGACAACCTGTGATATGATCATCCTAGGCAGGTGGGTCAGCACAGTACATATACACATGGACACGGTACATATACACATACATACATTTGCTCACCAGAACTTTGCTTGGAGTCCAGAGAGAGATGCGATTAGGTGTTTGTGCAGAGGGGAGGGGGGGGGGGGGAGGGTGGGGGGGTACATGTGTGTGCACAATTTGCACCCTGCCCCCCAAGACAACCTGTGATATGATCATCCTAGGCAGGTGGGTCAGCACAGTACATACACACATGGACACGGTACATAAACACATACATACATTTGCTAACCAGAACTTTGCCTTGGAGTCCAGAGAGAGATGCGATTAGGTGTTTGTGCAGAGGGGGGGGGGGGGTACATGTGTGTGCACAATTTGCACCCTGCCCCCCAAGACAACCTGTGATATGATCATCCTAGGCAGGTGGGTCCAGGAATAATTTGGCCTTCTATGCGTTGTTGCGGAAGGACAGGCGGGGGTGGTGTGTGTGTGTGTGCACAATTTAAACTCTGCCTCCCAAACTCTGCCTCCCAAGACCACCTGTGACATGATCATCCTAGACAGGTGGGTCCACTGTTTTTGGCGTTTCAGGTGTTGGTGCGGAAGTGTGTGTGTGTGTGTGGGGGGGTGGGGGTGGGGTCGGGGGGTACATGTGTGTGCACGATTTGCCCCTGCCCCCAAACAACCTGTGATAATGATCATCCTAGGCAGGTGGGTCAGCACAGTACATATACACATGGACACGGTACATATACACATACATACATTTGCTCACCAGAAACTTTGCCTTGGAGTCCAGAGAGAGATGCGATTAGGTGTTTTGTGCAGAGGGGAGGGGGGGGGGGGGGGGGGGGGGGGGGGGGGGGGGGGTACATGTGTGTGCACAATTTGCACCCTGCTCCCCCCAGATAACCTGTGGTATGATCATCCTAGGCAGGTGGGTCAGCATAGCACACAAACAGGCTACACAAACACATAAATGTTTTTACTCACCAGAACTTTGCCTTGGAGTTCAGAGAGAGATACGATTAGGTGTTTGTGTAAAGGGGGGAGTGTGTGTGTGTAGGTGGTATGTGTGTACACTTTGCACTCAGTCCCCCCAAGGCAACCTGTGATATGATCATCCTAGACAGGTGGGCGCAAAGGGGTGGGGGCAGGTGATGAAGTGAAGGGGGTGGAGGTGTAGTACACCATGTGTAGTACACCATGTGTAGTACACCGGCAATAGGCTACGTAGGCCAAACAATAGTAGTATAGACAGTGCGATGCGGGACCTTTCCACTCCATCCACCAATCCCACCCCACCCCTGACCCCTCCTCACCCCACCCCACCACTGTGTAATGCAGGACCTCACCACTCCATCCACCAATCCCACCCCACCCCACTGTGCACTGCAGGAGCTACGACCCCGTGGCCCCCATCATTCACGAGTGGACCTACGAAGCGCTCATCCACGACGTTCTCAGAATGGAGGGCAACGTCTACAAGTAAGTATCGACTGGCATATCATATGATGGTAGTTGAAAGAGAGTATGATATCATGCACATTGCATCATATGCTATTGTATATAAATAGCAACTGCAGCCTAGTCAGACTGCCGGCATCATATGATGGTGTAATATCATATTGCCGTCCCTAACCATATAAGCCTTACAGCTGACACAATAAGGTGTCTGGTACTGCTGAAATATGCGGGTTTAGCTTAGTGGCTGGTTCAGGTTGCTTAGGCCCTGTGCACTCGATTCCGATCCACTACGTCCTCAGATTGGAGGGCACTGTCTGCAAGTAAGTAGGGACGGGCAGATCATATGATGCTGGCCGAAGGAGAGTATACTATCATACAAATTGCATCATATGAGTGCTGACATATGTGGGTTTAGCTTAGTGGCTGGTTCAAATTGCTTCGTTCCGGTGCACTTGATTCCGATCCACGGCTTCCTCAGATTGTATGGCACCGTCTGCAAGTAAGTAGGGACTGGTATATCATCTGTGCCTCACAGCTGACCCATTAAGGTTGTCTGGTACTGCTGACATATGTGGGTTTAGCTTAGTGGCTGGTTCAAATTGCTTCGTTCCGGTGCACTTGATTCCGATCCACGGCTTCCTCAGATTGTGTGGCACCGTCTGCAAGTAAGTAGGGACCGGTATATCATCTGTGCCTCACAGCTGACCCATTAAGGTTGTCTGGTACTGCTGAAATATGTGGGTTTAGCTTAGTGGCTGGTTCAAGTTGCTTTGTCCCTGTGCACTCGATTCCAATCCACTACGTCCTCAGATTGGAGGGCACCGTCTGCAAGTAAGTAGGGGCGGGCAGATCATATGATGCTGGCCGAAGGAGAGTATGCTTTCATACAAATTGCATCATATGACTTCTGGCGTATGTGGGTTTAGCTTGGTGGGTGGTTCAAATTGCTGCCTAGCAGCTACTGCCCGAAGCCTACAAGACAAGTCTAATGCAGCGTTGCAAGCGATGCTGAAAATTGCCGGAGGTTGTTGGCAACGGAACAAAAGGTGGCAACGAGGAAGCTGACCGAAGCCAGTTAGTTATGAGACAGTTGGCTGACGTGTCAGGCTTCAATTTTTCGGCTGGACAAAATAGACAAATGGGTAACCCTGGGGGCTCCCGCCCCCCAGAAGAGGGGGCTCCGCCAAAAAAGCCCTGGCAGTCAGAGCACGGTTGTAGGGAACGGTAATATGATATTATATGCTATCATGTCATCATATGATATCACATAATGCCGGCAGTCTGACTAGGCTAATGTTATCTACTATATACATGATCATATGATGCAGTTTGTATGATATCATACTCGCCTTTGGTGAGCATCATATGATATGCCGGTCTGTACAATTAGGAGGTAAGGGTGGCTCAGGGAGGTTTAGGGAAAGCAATGTCAAGAAGGGAAAGGGAAAGCAACTTGGAGAGATTGGTGCAGGTAGGGAAATAACATTACAATGCCATAGGCACACATGCCATAGTTGACCCAAGACCAGGGTACTTCCAAGCGCTGCCTTTTTGAGCCCCACTGCGCGTTTCGCGCAGTTTTTTGCAACCCCCTGTGGGTGCAGCAAGCAATTTTTGCGCTTTTTGCACTACTAAGCGCAGTTTTTTTGTTTTCAAGTGCGCTAAAGCGCTGGCCAATTTGGCTAATGGAAGTACCCTGCCCAAGATAAGCCCGCTCCACAACATCTGTGGGGGCCTTCCAAGGAACAAGTAAGCGCTCAGACTGCCAGAGCTTTTCTACTTGGCAAAGCCCCCCCTACTGGGGGGCTGGAGCCCCCAGGGTCACCGTGTTGTACGTTTGTCCGACCACAAGAAGCAAGAAACAGGAAACCCTGGCCCTAACTGTCTTGTAAACCCTGGCTTCGGTCCGCTGCATTCGATTCCGTTTCATGACATTCTCAGCTTAGAGGGCAACATCTACAAGGAAGTAGGGAACGGCATATCATACGATGTTGACCAAAGGCGGGTAATGATAACGCCTGGTGGGGCGTGGTAATTTAAGGAGCCTGTCTTACGTCGGTAAGGAACGGGCTGCTACTTTACCTGGACAAAGCTACCATGGCGGTTGACAGCGACCGCGAGCACTTCAGCGCACCCGTGTGGATTCGAACCCAACTCCTACGTCGTTTAAGGAGCTCTGCCATTGAGCCATTCGTTGAACGGGGATAAAGGCGGGTACGATATCATACAAACTGCATTTTAGCCTTGTGGTTAGCAATCTGTTAACTGGTCCTTGCAGGGGGTCAGGAAGTGTATATTTTTTGCTTGAAAAGTGGAGGTAAGAACTACGAGACCCAAATCCAAATCATCCCCTGAGTGGCAACAACCCGTCCTTGCAGGTTCAAGACTGAGATGGCAAATGGCAAGACTGGATTAGGTATGAACTACGAGACCCAAATCCAAATCATCCCCTGAATGGTAATAACCCGTTCTTGCAGGTTCAAGACTGAGATGGCAAATGGCAAGACTGGATTAGGTATGAACTACGAGACCCAAATCCAAATCATCCCCTGAATGGTAATAACCCGTTCTTGCAGGTTCAAGACTGAGATGGCAAATGGCAAGACTGGATTAGGTATGAACTACGAGACCCAAATCCAAATCATCCCCTGAATGGTAATAGCCCGTTCTTGCAGGTTCAAGACTGAGATGGCAAATGGCAAGACTGGATTAGGTATGAACTACGAGACCCAAATCCAAATCATCCCCTGAATGGTAATAACCCGTTCTTGCAGGTTCAAGAATGAGATGGCAAATGGCAAGACTGGATTAGGTATGAACTACAAGACCCAAATCCAAATCATCCCCTGAATGGTAATAACCCGTCCTTGCAGGTTCAAGACTGAGAGGGCGAATGGCAAGACCCTCATTAAGCTGAGAATTGTCGAGAATCTCAGGCCAAATTGTTGAGAATTCTTGGATTTCCAGGCCAAAATTCTCGACGAAGTACTAAGTACGAGCTCTCGCGGAAATGTTTTGTCCAGTTCATCCCCTGAATTTCTATACAGCTGTTTGCTGTCTTCAGCAGTAAAATCATAAGCATGGCTGGGGTCCTCGCAGGTTCGAGACTGAGATGGCAAATGGCAAAACTGAGGAGCGGGAGATGATACTGGATGAGAGTGATGAGGTGTGGCGTGAGTTACGGCACATGTTCATCGCCGAGGTGTACAGTGCCATCGGAACGCGCTTCAAGGAGTTCCAGTCTAAGAACAAGGCGGCCAAAGGCAAGTTAGAGCTGTCTATGGTCAAATTTGTGCATGGCTACATGAACTTTATTAAAATCTCGATCATGTTTGATATATATACATACACATATATATATGTATATATATATATATAATATATATATATATATATATATATATATATATATATATATATATATATATATATTATATATATATATATATATACATATATACATATATATATATATCGACGCCGAGGTGTACAGTGCAATCAGAAATTAATTCAAGGAGTTCCAGTCTAAGAACAAGGCTGCGAAGGGCAAGTTAGTGTTGTCTGTGGTCAAATTTGTACATGGCTATATGAAGTACATAATATCTCGATCACGTGGCGGATTAATATCTCTCGATTGTCGACGAGGTCTAAAGTGCAATCGGAACTCTCCAAGGAGTTCGAGTATACAAACAAGGCGGACAAAGGCAAGTTTGTGATGGCTGTGGTCAAATTTGTACATGGCTATATGAAGCTTAATAGCTCGATCATTTGGGGGATTCATATCTGGGTCGTCGCCGATGTGTACATTGCAATCGGAAATTACTTCAAGGAGCTCCAGTCTAAGAATAAGGCCATGAAGGGCAAGCTTGTGTAGACTGTTCGCAAATTTTGTACATGGCTGTAGGAAGTAAATAATATCTGGATTATTTTGGGATTCATATCTCTCGATCGTCGCCGAAGTGTGCAGTGCTCTCAGAAAATACTTCTCTACCAGGTCAGTGATGGCATTGTGTTGTGAGACAGAATAACCTGAGTGCACCTACACTCAGACTAGCACTGAGAATAACACTGTGAATAACCTGAGTGCACCTACACTCAGACTAGCACTGAGAATAACACTGTGAATAATCTGAGTGCACCTACACTCAGACTAGCACTGAGAATAACACTGTGAATAACCTGAGTGCACCTACACTCAGACTAGCACTGAGAATAACACTGTGAATAATCTGAGTGCATCTACACTCAGACTAGCACTGAGAATAACACTGTGAATAACCTGAGTGCACCTACACTCAGACTAGCACTGAGAATAACACTGTGAATAACCTGAGTGCATCTACACTCAGACTAGCACTGAGAATAACACTGTGAATAACCTGAGTGCACCTACACTCAGACTAGCACTGAGAATAACACTGTGAATAATCTGAGTGCACCTACACTCAGACTAGCACTGAGAATAACACTGTGAATAATCTGAGTGCACCTACACTCAGACTAGCACTGAGAATAACACTGTGAATAATCTGAGTGCACCTACACTCAGACTAGCACTGAGAATAACACTGTGAATAATCTGAGTGCACCTACACTCAGACTAGCACTGAGAATAACACTGTGAATAACCTGAGTGCACCCACACTCAGACTAGCACTGAGAATAACACTGTGAATAACCTGAGTGCACCTACACTTAGTATCCAACGCAAAAGAGTTCCACTGTTCCAGAACAAGGCGAACAAAGGCAAGTGCTTGTTGGCTGTGGTCAAATCTGTACATGGCTGTATGAATTTTAATATCTCTACCATGTGGGGGATTCATATCTCTCGATCGTCGCCTAGGTGTACAGTGTACTCGGAAAATACTTCAAGGAGTTCCAGTATAAAAACAAGGCGGCGAAAGGCAAGTTTTTGATGGCTGTGGTCAAATGTGTACATGGCTTTATGGATTTTAATAGCACGATCATTTTGGGGATTCATATATCAATCGTTGCCGAAGTGTACAGTGTACTCAAAAAATACTTCAAGGAGTTCCAGTATACAAACAAGGCGGACAAAGGCTAAGTGCTCTTTGGCAGTGCCAAATTTATTTGCAGGGTTCAATGTCTCGATCGTTGCTGAGAATTATTGGAAATTGCAGGGGGTGGTATGGTGTGGTCTTGCTAAGAATTATTGGAAATTGCAGGGGGTGGTGTGGTGTGGTCTTGCTAAGAATTATTGGAAATTGCAGGGGGTGGTGTGGTGTGGTCTTGCTAAGAATTATTGGAAATTGCAGGGGGTGGTGTGGTGTGGTGTGGTCTTGCTAAGAGTAATTGGAAATTTACCAGCTCATCCATGCCCTCCCTGGGCACCAAATATCAATTCGGGTCTGCACACCTGTTGCTACATCCTTCAATTCATGGCCAGTAATAACCAATCAACCCAATTTCTCCCCGACCAACCAACCACCAAAAATAGCTTCACTTCTTCTTCCCTCCAGGTACTGGAGCTAAGGGTGAGATGAGCACGGGCAACATGAAACAGCTCATCCAAGCACTCCCCCAATTCAGGGAAATCCTCTCGAGACTCTCCTTGCATATCCAGGTGCGCATCCCATTACAACAAAATAGAATAAAATAGAAATTGGAAAAAAATACAAATAGAAAGATACCGATAGATAAATAAAATAGGACACTAATAAGATGACCTCTCAGGGTATCTGCTAGTACTAAATGTTATCCAGCAGTACATGAGATGGCTGACAAGTTGTCCAGCAGTACATAAGATGACCTCTCAGGGTATCTGCTAGTACTAAATGTTATCCAGCAGTACATGAGATGGCTGACAAGTTGTCCAGCAGTACATAAGATGACCTCTCAGGGTATCTGCTAGTACTAAATGTTATCCAGCAGTACATGAGATGGCTGACAAGTTGTCCAGCAGTACATAAGATGACCTCTCAGGGTATCTGCTAGTACTAAATGTTATCCAGCAGTACATGAGATGGCTGACAAGTTGTCCAGCAGTACATGAGATGGCTGGCAAGTTATATCGCAGTAAACGAGATGGCTGACAAGTTATCCAGCAGTACATGAGATGGCTGGCAAGTTATATCGCAGTGCACGAGATAGCTGGCAACTTATCCAGCAGTACATGAGATGACTGACAAGTTACCAGCAGTACATGAGATAGTACTGTATCTCATGAGTCATGACGTCTGTGCCATTCACTTGCTTGGTACTCTCCATCACCACCACCACCACAATCGCCCTTTTCTTCACCACCATTTCCACCTGCTCATCCTCCACCCACCCCACCTCACCACATGCTGCGCGCACACACATTCCCAATCCCCACCCCCACAACTCAGTCCCACTCCCAACCCGCAACCCTTTCACCCTTCCTTCTCTTTTCAGATATCGTCAGACATCAAGTCCGTCACGAACAAGCGCCTCCTTCCAGATGTGGGGGAAATAGAACAGGAACTGGTGTTCAGGGAGAAGAATAGCAAAAGCACGCCACACCACACATACCCCACCCACCCACCCACCCACCCACCCACCCACCACCACCACCACCACCCACCCACCCACCCCACACCCACCCCTTCACACACACACACACACACACACACACACACAAAACCCTTCCACACCCACCCAGTCCTAGACCCAACCCTAACCCCTTCACCCTTCCCACCTCTTTTCAAATACAGTCAGACATCAAGTCTGTCACGAACGAGCGCCACCTTGCAGATGTGGGAGAGATGGAGCAGGATCTGGTGTTCAAGGAGAAGAACGGCAAAGCACGCCACAGCACACATACCCACCACCACACACACACACACACACACACACACCGCCCCACCCCCTTTCACACCATCCATTCCTAGGCCCAACCCTAACCCCATCACCCTTCCCACCTCTTTTCAGATACCGTCAGACATCAAGTCCGTCACGAACGAGCGCCACCTTACAGATGTGGGAGAGATGGAGCAGGATCTGGTGTTCAAGGAGAAGAATGGCGAAGCACGCCACATCCCACATACTCACCACCACACACACACACACACCGCCCCACCCCCTTTCACACCATCCATTCCTAGGCCCAACCCTAACCCCATCTCCCTCCCCACCTCTTTTCAGATATCGTCAGACATCAAGTCTGTCACGAACGAACGCCACCTTCCAGATGTGGGAGAGATGGAGCAGGATCTGGTGTTCAAGGAGAAGAACGGCAAAGCACGCCACAGCACACATACCCACCACCACACACACACACACATACACCGCCCCACCCCCTTTCACACCATCCATTCCTAGGCCCAACCCTAACCCCATCACCCTTCCCACCTCTTTTCAGATATCATCAGACATCAAGTCTGTCACGAACGAACGCCACCTTACAGATGTAGGAGAGATGGAGCAGGAATTGGTGTTTAGGGACAAGAACAGCAAAGACCTGGTCTCGTTCATCGCAGGCGAGTCCAGTCGGGAATGGGAAAAATGAGGGCGGGGCTGGGGTGAAACTTAGGGTACAGGTGGTGTGGGTGGGAGAGGTGGGGCAAGATCTGGTGTTTAGGGAGAAGAAAATCAAATACCTTGTCTCGTTCATCGCAGGCGTGTCCAGCCGTGGTGGTGGTGGGGTTGGGGGGATACCTAGAGTAGTATTTCAGGTGGTGTGGGTGGGAGAGGTTGGGCAGGATGTGGTGTTTAGGGAGAAGACCAGCGAAGACCTCGACTCTTTCAGTGCAGGCGAGTCCAGTCAGTCAGCATTGCCGCAATTGGTTGATGGGGGTAATATTGAGGGTTGGTAATGATGATGAGGGCGGGGGGGGGGGGGGGGGGGATACCTAAGGTAGTCTTTGGGGTGGTGGTGTGGGTGGAAGGGTGGGAGAGATGGTGCATGATCTGGTGTTTATGGAGAAGAACAGCAAGGACCTCGTCTCAGTCAAGTGCAGGCCGGCAACGCAGCCTCAAAAATTCTGAAGGGAACGAACAGTGCAGCTATCATCCCGGAAGAAATGAATGAACCCACCCCACCCCAACCACCCCATTCCTCCAAAGTCCCACAACTCCACCAATATCCCCCACTCCCACCTCCCTCACCATCCCTCCCACACCGCGTACCTCCCACCATGCACACGCTGGCACACACCATTGCTTCCCTTCCCTCATCAGAGCACATTGACAGCCTGGACAAGGTACACCGCAATGACCGCATGCATCTGTTCATGTCTAACGTCGCCTACCATCCCGAAAAAATGGATGAAACCACCCCCACCCCTCCACCATTCCGCTGACACACACCATTGCTACCTTTCCCTCCTCAGAGCACATTGACAGCCTGGACAAGGTGGACCGCATGCGTCTGTTCATGTCGTACGTCGGCTGCCATCCCGAAAAAATGGATGAGACCAAGCGAGATCAGTGGATGAAGCTTGCCAAGCTGGCTCCTCAAGATATGGGCGCTATCTGCAACCTCAACTACCTGGGGGTGCAGGTCATGAAGCTGCCTGAGTGTTGGCATGTTTTGGTGGCAATCTTGTGAGTGTGCATGTGTTGATGGCATGCAAGTGTGTGTATGTGGTGGTGGAGAGAAACTTACCTCAACCAAGCGAGATCAGTGGATGATGCTTGCTAAGCTGGCTCCTCAAGATATGGGCGCTATCTGCAACCTCAACGACCTGGGGGTGCAGGTCATGAAGCTACGTGAGTGTTTTGTATGCGCTGATGCTGTGCGTGAGTGTACGTGCATGACTGTGCATGTGTTAGTGGCATGCAAGTGTGTGTATGTGGTGGTTGAGACTGGTTACTTGGTGGAGGTAACTTACCTGTAGCATGTGTTGCATGCAACAACACCATCTGCAACCTCAACTACCTGGGGGTGCAGGTCATGAAGCTGCGTGAGTGTTAGCATGTTTTTTTGCTGGCGATCTTGTGTGTGCATGTGGTGGTGGCATGCAAGTGTGTGTAAGTGGTGGTGGAGGTAACTTTCCTCAAGATATGGGCGCCATCTGCAACCTCAAGTACCTTGGGGTGCAGGTCATGAAGCTGCGTGAGTGTTAGCATGTTTTTTGGTGGCGATCTTGTGTGTGTGCTTGTGTTGGTGCCTCTTGGTGTCGTGAGTGTGTGTGCATGTGTTGGTGCCTCTTGATGTCGTGAGTGTGTGTGCATGTGTTGGTGGCGATCTTGTATGTGTGCAATGTTGGTGGCGGGCTCAAGTACACTGTATCACCATCTGTGTCCTCAACTACCTTGGGATGCAGGTCATGAAGCTACGCGAGTGTTTATTGTGCGTTGGTGCTGTGCGGGAGTGTCTGTGCATGACTGTGCATGTGGTGGTGAAATGCACGTGTGCGTATGTGGTGGTGGGGGGTAACTTACCTCAAGTATGCCACATCACCATCTGCGACCTCAACTACCTTGGGATGCAGGTCATGAAGCTACGTGAGTGTTTATTGTGCGTTGGTGCTGTGCGTGAGTGTATGTGCATGACTGTGCATGAGCTCTATCTCTCTATCTATATATATGTATATATAGATATCACACACACACTAACACGCATATGTGCATGCATTAACAAGCACACGTGCACGCACTAACACGCACACGTGCACGCAGTAACACGCACACGTGCACGCACTAACACGCACACGTGCACGCATTAACACGCACACGTGCACGCACTAACACGCACACGTGCACGCATTAACACGCAAACGTGCACGCACTAACACGCACACGTGCACACACTAATGTACACACACTCCTCAACCCCCACAGCTGAGAATTGGGATGGAAAGGGTTTCTTTGGTGATAGCGAGAAGGACAGGCATACTATCATCTGAACTCTCTCTCTCTCTCTCTCTCTCTCTCTCTCTCTCTCTCTCTCTCTCCCTCTCTCTCACGCACTCACACTAACCCTAACACACTCTCCTCATCCCTGCAGCTGAGAAATCGGATGGAAAGGGTTTCTTTAGCGGTAGCAAGGAGGACACAAAGTCCATAATCTGAACGAATACAAACTAGCACACACACACAAACATACAAACACACTCCCTGTCCCCGCAGCTGAGAAATCGGATGGAAAGGGTTTCTTTGGCGGTAGCAAGGGGGACACACATGCCATTATCTGAACTCTCTCTCACACATACACACGCACATGCACGCAATAACATACACACAAACTACTCGCCCCCGCAGCTGAGAAATCAGATGGAAAGGGTTTCTTTGGTGGGAGCAAGAAGGACGCGAAGGCCACAATCCGAACCAAGAGGGAAGATGATTCCGGCTTTGCATTGTACCGCTTCGACCCACTCGTTAAGTGAGTACTTCCAAGTTTTTTTTCTTTTTCAAAAAAGATTTTCGCCTGTCCTGAGAGAGCAATCCCTACTGGTGCGCTTAAGCGTTCGTGGTCGCTGTCAACCGCCATGATAGCTTTGTCAGGCTAAGGGGGAAGATGATTCCGGCTTTGCTTCGTATCGCTTCGACCCACTCGTTAAGTTTTGGTTGCTGCATTGTATCGCTTCGACCCACTCGTAAAGTGAGTAGCTTGAGTTTTATCCTTTTACAAAAAGGATTTCCGCATGTCTTGGCATAGGGTTCGTGCCAAGTGCCATTCAGGTGTTAGCCTAGTATGCAGATATTATTGGCTTGGCATTATATCTCTTCGACCCACCTGTTAAGTGAGTAGCTTGGGAGTATTTTTCTACAAAAAGGATAGTTGCCTTTCTCGGTATAGGCACTCCTATATAAGTAGCTCAAAAGTAGATATATCTACATCATTCGGGAGTTCGCCTAGATGAATATATGATATTTTGTTAAATTTGTATCGCTTCGACCCACTCGTAAATGAGTTGCTTGAGAGTTTTTATATTTACAAAAAAGATTTTCGCCTGTCTGGGCAGAGTCACTCCTACAATAGTAGCTTGAGAGTGTGTACATCATTTGGGTGTTTAGGAAAACCAAAACAGGAACCTTCTTCCAATCTTTGTCGATTTGGGTCGTTTTTGTTCAATTTCGGTAAAACTAAGTTCTTATTCCGGCAATTTTGGCCAAAACGAGGTCTTGTATTCCGATCGGAATATATTACGGAAAAATATCCCTGCAATGTTCGCCTGTCTGGGCAAAGTCACTCCTACAATAGTAGCTTGAGAGTGTGTACATCATTTGGGTGTTCGCCAATTATGCAGATATTATTGGTTGTTGAATTTGTATCGCTTCGACCCACTTGTTAAGCGAGTAGCTTGAGAGTTTTCCATTTTTTGTGAATCGCCTGTCTTAGGGGTGGTACTCATAAATAGCTTGAGAGTTTTCCATTTTTTTGTGAATCGCCTGTCTGGGAGTGGTACCCATTAATAGCTTGAGAGTTTTCCATTTTTTTGTGAATCGCCTGTCTTGGGGGAGGTATTCATTAATAGCTTGGGGGGTTTCTACATCGTTCAGGTGTCCGCCAAATATGCAGATGTTATTGGTTGCATAAGTTTTAATTTGTATGTCTCCGACCCTTAGTGAAGTGAGTAGCTTGAGCGTTTTGTATTTTATTTATTTACAAAAACAATGTTTCAGGGATATTTTTTCAAATCAAAAAGAGGAAATATTATTCCTTTTTCTTTTTGTTCTCCTTTTTCTCCTCCCAAAACAGGAACATTCTTCCGATTTTTGTCGATTTGGGTCGTTTTTGTTCAATTTCGGTAGAACAAAGTTCTTATTCCGGCAATTTTGGCCAAAACGGGGTCTTGTATTCCGATCGGAATACATTACGGAAAAACATCCCTGCAATGTTTGCCTGTCTTGGAGGATTCACTTCTACATAAGTAGCTTGAGAGTATGTACATCATTTGGGTGTTCGCAAAATTTGCAGATATTCTTGGTTGTTGAATTTGTATCTCTTCGACCCACTCGTAAAGTGAGTAGCTTTTTAGTTTTTTATTTTTTACAAACAAAAAATTACGCCTGTCTTGACAGAGTCACTCCTACAGAAGTGGCTTGAGAGAATCTACATCATCCGGGTATTAGCAAAACATGCAGATATTACACACATTCAATAACTCACCCTTCAGGAATGTAACTGACTGTACCATGCAAACATTACTCACCCTTCAGGAATGTAACTGACTGTACCATACAAACATAACTCACCCTTCAGGAATGTAACTGACTGTACCATACAAACATAACTCACCCTTCAGGAATGTAACTGACTGTACCATACAAACATAACTCACCCTTCAGGAATGTAACTGACTGTACCATACAAACATAACTCACCCTTCAGGAATGTAACTGACTATAACTGACTAGAACAAACACACACAACTCACCCTTCAGGATAATAATCTCAGATGTGTCAGCTGACAAGCTATCTGCGAAGGACTATCCTTACATCCAGCTAGGTAGCCTCTAATTAGTTAGGTTTCACTTGCGCCTCTCCCTTGCTCAGGTCACTGTGATTGTCCAGCCTTCAAAAATACATAACCACCGCACACCTTCTATAACCCACCCTTCAGGAACATAATCTCAGACATGCCAGCTGGCAAGCTATCTGTGAAGGACTATCCTTACTACGAACCTCAGACCACGGCACACCTTCAATAACTAACCCTTCAGGAACGTAACTGACTGGAACACCACACCACACACACACACACACACACACACACCTCACCCTTCAGGAACATAACCTCGGACATGCCAGCTGGCAAGCTTTCTGCAGAGGACTATCCCTACATCCAACCAACCACATCCAAACCACCAACAATGCAGGTTACCCTCCACTACCGCATCCAACCAACCACCATCCACCAACCAACCAACAGCTACCACATCCAAACAACCAACAAGTGCAAGTTACCCTCCACTACCACATCCAACCAACCACCATCCACCAACCAAGAACCAACCACCAACCAAGCAGCAACTACGTCATCCAAACCACCAACAAGCTCATTCATGCAACATCTCACCCTTCAGGAGCATCATCTCAGACATGTCAGCTGGCAGGCTATCTGCAGAGGACTATCCTCACATCCAGCCAACCACCATCCAACCACCAACCAACCACCAACTGCCACATCAAAACCACCAACAAGTTTATTAATTCAACATATCACCCGTCAGGAACATAATCTCGGACATGTCAGCTGGCAGGCTATCTGCGGAGGACTATCCTCACATCCAGCCAACCACCATCCAACCACCAACCAACCACCAACTGCCACATCAAAACCACCAACAAGTTTATTAATTCAACATATCACCCGTCAGGAACATAATCTCGGACATGTCAGCTGGCAGGCTATCTGCGGAGGACTATCCTCACATCCAGCCAACCACCATCCAACCACCAACCAACCACCAACTGCCACATCAAAACCACCAACAAGCTCATTAATTCAACATCTCACCCGTCAGGAACATAATCTCGGACATGTCAACTGGCAGGCTATCTGCAGAGGACTATCCCTACATCCAGCCAGCCTCTGAACGAGGAGACGCCGAAGATGCGGCTAAGGCTGCTGTCGCAAGCGCACCCTCAGCTAGGACAGGGCGATCGGGTATCAGCTGGGCAAAGCGTGCTCCTGAGGTAGGACGGGGCGATCGGGTATCAACTGGGCAAAGCGTGCTCCTGAGGTAGGACGGGGCGATCGGGTATCAACTGGGCAAAGCGTGCTCCTGAGGTAGGACGGGGCGATCGGGTATCAACTGGGCAAAGCGTGCTCCTGAGGTAGGACGGGGCGATCGGGTATCAACTGGAACAAAGCGTGCTCCTGAGCGGTAGGACGGGTAAGGCGACGGTAGGTATCAACTGGGCAAAGCGTGCTCCTGAGGTAGGACGGGGCGATCGGGGGTATCAACTGGCAAAGCGTCGCTCCTGAGGTAGGACGGGGCGATCGGGTATCAACTGGGCAAAGCGTGCTCCTGAGTAGGACGGGGCGATCGGTATCAACTGGGCAAAGCGTGCTCCTGAGGTAGGACGGGGCGATCGGGTATCAACTGGGCAAAGCGTGCTCCTGAGGTAGGACGGGGCGATCGGGTATCAACTGGGCAAAGCGTGCTCCTGAGGTAGGACGGGGCGATCGGTATCAACTGGGCAAAGCGTGCTCCTGAGGTAGGACGGGGCGATCGGGTATCAACTGGGCAAAGCGTGCTCCTGAGGTAGGAAACGGGGCGATCGGGTATCAACTGGGCAAAGCGTGCTCCTGAGGTAGGACGGGGCGATCGGGTATCAACTGGGCAAAGCGTGCTCCTGAGGTTAGGACGGGGCGATCGGGTATCAACTGGGCAAAGCGTGCTCCTGAGGTAGGACGGGGCGATCGGGTATCAACTGGGCAAAGCGTGCTCCTGAGGTAGGACGGGGCGATCGGGTATCAACTGGGCAAAGCGTGCTCCTGAGGTAGGACGGGGCGATCGGGTATCAACTGGGCAAAGCGTGCTCCTGAGGTAGGACGGGGCGATCGGGTATCAACTGGGCAAAGCGTGCTCCTGAGGTAGGACGGGGCGATCGGGTATCAACTGGGCAAAGCGTGCTCCTGAGGTAGGACGGGGCGATCGGGTATCAACTGGGCAAAGCGTTGCTCCTGAGGTAGGACGGGGCGATCGGGTATCAACTGGGCAAAGCGTGCTCCTGAGGTAGGACGGGGCGATCGTATCAACTGGGCAAAGCGTGCTCCTGAGGTAGGACGGGGCGATCGGGTATCAACTGGGCAAAGCGTGCTCCTGAGGTAGGACGGGGCGATCGGTATCAACTGGTCAAAGCGTGCTCCTGAGGTAGGACGGGCGATCGGGTATCAACTGGGCAAAGCGTGCTCCTGAGGTAGGACGGGGCGATCGGTATCAACTGGGCAAAGCGTGCTCCTGAGGTAGGACGGGGCTGATCGGGTATCAACAACTGGGCAAAGCGTGCTCCTGAGGTTAGGACGGGGCGATCGGGTATCAACTGGGCAAAGCGTGCTCCTGAGGTAGGATCGGTACGGGGCAAAGCGCTCCTGAGGTAGGACGGGGCGATCGGGTATCAACTGGGCAAAGCGTGCTCCTGAGGTAGGACGGGGCGATCGGGTATCAACTGGCAAAGCGTGCTCCTGAGGTAGGACGGGGCGATCGGGTATCAACTGGGCAAAGCGTGCTCCTGAGGTAGGACGGGGCGATCGAGGTATCAACTGGGCAAAGCGTGCTCCTGAGGTAGGACGGGGCGATCGGTATCAACTGGGCAAAGCGTGCTCCTGAGGTAGGACGGGGCGATCGGGTATCAACTGGGCAAAGCGTGCTCCTGAGGTAGGACGGGCGCGATCGGTATCAACTGGGCAAAGCGTGCTCCTGAGGTAGGACGGGCGATCGGGTATCAACTGGGCAAAGCGTGCTCCTGAAGGTAGGACGGGGCGATCGGGGTAATCAACTGGGCAAAGCGTGCTCCTGAGGTAGGACGGGGGCGATCGGGCAAAGCGTATCAACTGGGCAAAGCGTGCTCCTGAGGTAGGACGGGGCGATCGGGTATCAACTGGGCAAAGCGTGCTCCTGAGGTAGGACGGGGCGATCGGGTATCAACTGGGCAAAGCGTGCTCCTGAGGTAGGACGGGGCGATCGGGTATCAACTGGGCAAAGCGTGCTCCTGAGGTAGGACGGGGCGATCGGGTATCAACTGGGCAAAGCGTGCTCCTGAGGTAGGACGGGGCGATCGGGTATCAACTGGGCAAAGCGTGCTCCTGAGGTAGGACGGGGCGATCGGGTATCAACTGGGCAAGCGTGCTCCTGAGGATAGGACGGGGCGATCGGGTATCAACTGGGCAAAGCGTGCTCCTGAGGTAGGACGGGGCGATCGGGTATCAACTGGGCAAAGCGTGCTCCTGAGGTAGGACGGGGCGATCGGGTATCAACTGGGCAAAGCGTGCTCCTGAGGGTAGGACGGGGCGATCGGGTATCAACTGGGCAAAGCGTGCTCCCTGAGGTAGGACGGGGCGATCGGGTATCCAACAAATGCTCCTGAGGTAGGCGGGGCGATCGGGTTATCAACTGGGCAAAGCGTGCTCCTGAGTAGGACGGGCGATCGGGTATCGGGCAAGGAGCGTGCTCCTGAGGTAGGACGGGGCGATCGGGGGCAAGCGTTTGCTCCTGAGGTACAACTGGGCAAAGCGTGCCCTGAGGTAGGACGGGGCGCGTCTCCTGGGCGGGGCGATCGGGGTATCAACTGGGCAAAAGTGCTCCTGAGGTAGGACGGGGCGATCGGGTATCACTGGGCAAAGCGTGCTCCTGAGGTAGGACGGGGCGATCGGGTATCAACTGCTCCTGTGCTCCTGAGGTAGGACGGGGCGATCGGGTATCAACTGGGCAAAGCGTGCTCCTGAGGTAGGACGGGGCGATCGGGTATCAACTGGGCAAAGCGTGCTCCTGAGGTAGGACGGGGCGATCGGGTATCAACTGGGCAAAGCGTGCTCCTGAGGTAAGATTTTCCAAAAACGGCACACATACAAGTTAGGCATGCCCATACCGGACTGCTCCACAAACAACTTCTCACCTTCAAAAGGTTTCTTAGCCTTCCCAGCATCGACTGAGCAGCTGTTTGGGTCGGTACGTCCTCCTTAGCCTGCCCCTTGCCCCTGCCTTGACCGAGCGCACCCTCAGCTAGGACGGGGCGATCGGGTATCAACTGGGCAAAGCGTGCTCCTGAGTTAGGACTCTGACTTAGTGGTCTCTCTCTCCACCTGTTCGGTTTCTCTCTCTCTCTCTCTCTCTCTCTCTCTCTCATCTCTCTCTCTCTCTCCCCTCCCTCTGTCTGCTTCTCTCTCTGCCTATCCATCCATCTATCCAGGGGGGGGGGGGGGCAGAAATAAGCTCCTGTATCACATCATAAATTTCAATGGAGCTTATCCTCATAACTCCCGATTTTATGTACCCCAAATAAAGTTGGACAAGAAACTAGAAGTCCAAAGGTTTTGTTTACCCAAATCGGAACTTGGTGATAAATCATATTTGGGCAACCCCAACATGTCGGAGCATAATTGGATAGGGCATGAAAAGATCTTTCGAATGACCCCAATTTCAGGGTGGGTTGGGTGGGGGGTAAAAACTTGTTTTCAACTTTATTTCCCCCCTCCTTTTGTCTGAAACTTCCACAATTCCAATTCTCATCTGAATCGGACACCGTATTGATGATGCTGCCCCAAATCTGTCTTCCTGCTACCCCTTGCATCTACCTATCTAAAATATATATATATATATTATATATATATATATATACCTATCCACTTATCTACCTACCTACCTACCTGACTATCTATCTACCTGCCTATCTACTTGCCTGACTATCTACCTATCTAACTGCCTACCTACCTGTCTATCTATATATCTACCTGCCTACCTACCTACGCAACTACCTACCTATATACCTGCCTGCCTACCTACCTACCTATATACCTGCCTACCTACCTACCTACCTACCTACCTACCTACCTACCTACCTACCTACCTACGCAACTACCTACCTATATATCTACCTGCCTACCAAACCTACTACCTACCTACCTACCTACGCAACTACCTACCTATATAGTCTACCTGCCTACCTACCTACCTACCTACGCAACTACCTACCTATATATCTACCTGCCTACCTACCTACCTACCTGTCTACCTATCTATCTACCTACCTACCTACCTACCTACCTACCTACCTACCTACCTACCTACCTACACACCTACCTACCTACCTACCTACACACCTACGCAACTACCTACGCAACTACCTACCTACCTACCTACCAACCTATTTACCTACCTACCTACCTACCTACACACCTACCTATCTACCTACCTACCTACCTACCTACCTATCTACCTACCTATCTATCTACCTACCTACCTACCTACCTACCTACCTATCTACCTACCTACCTACCTACCTACCTACCTACCTACCTACCTAAATAGCTAAATACCTGACTATCTACCTACCTGCCTACCTACCTACCTACCTACCTATCTACCTGCCTACCTACATACATACACTAATATCATCTACATGTCTTGGTACTCATGTCGAATCCTGTGTGTTGTGGCAGGCTCCCGGTGGAGGCCGTGCGTCAAGTCCAGGTATCTACCTGCCTACCTACCTGACTATCTGCCTGTCTACCTACCCACCTACCTACCTGACTACCTACCTACCTACCAACCTACCTACCTGACTACCTGAGTACCTACCTGCCTACCTACCTACCTAAATACCTGATTATCTACCTGGCTATCTAACTACCTACCTGCCTATCTACCTACATACATTCATATCATCTACAAGTCTTGGTACTCATGTCGAATCCTGTGTGTTTTGGCAGGCTCCCGGGGGAGGCAGTGCGACAAGTCCAGGTTCTGGGGGGAGAAAGTTGGTGGTCTTCATCATTGGAGGCATCAGCAGGTGCGTGTGGCACAAAGGTGCATCGCAGAGTTTTTGGCGGAGCCCCCTCTTCAAGGGGGCGGGAGCCCCCATGTTTATCCATTTGTCCGTCTGTCCGACCGAAAAATTGCTTGCTTGAAGCCTGACACGTCATCCAAGGGCCGCGTAACTAACTCGCTTCGGTCAGCTCCATCGTTGCCACCTTTTGTTCCATTGCCAACACACTCCGCCAATTTTCCGCGTCTCTTGCGACGCAACATAGGAATTGTCTTGAAAGTGCTGCAAGCAGCTGTGCTTGCAGCACAAGTGCCAAATTATGTACCTTGGTTCATATGTACCCGAAAGAACAACGAAAACAAAACCAAGTGAAGTTTGATGTCGTGCTGAGGGTTTGTCTGCCGGAAAATGGTTCTCGTTTACACCAGGGTACTCCATTTTGTCAAATTGGTCAACGCTTTGTAGTACAAAAAACGCAAAAACTGCGCGCTGCACCCACAGAGGGTTTGAAAGACTGCGCGAAACGCGCAGTGGGGCTCCAAAAGCGTGCGAGAAATCGCGCTGCAGCGCGCGCTTTGTAGTACCCTGATTTACACCCACGAACAATGTGCAAACAAAAAAACGTTTTTATGGCACAACGGCGCATCTCAGGGTTTTCTGGAAGGTGCCACTTGTTTTGCCATTGCTAAATTATGTATCTTGGTAGGGAACGGCAAATCATATGATGTTGACCAAAGACGAGTATGCCATATTTCCCACACCGTAGTGTGAGAAATGAAGTATTCTGAGGACCGACACGGATACCACAGCCGCAACACAAATTTTCAAATACTAAACCCCAAGGTGAAACCGGAAGTACTGTGAACCGCACATCATTCCGCCGTACAGAGTCCTGCCGGTATTTAATCCTAGCGCTTCCAGAATGTAGCACCATTTTGCTTAACATTCTGTAAGCGCTCGGCTTAGTGCCAAATTTATCGTCTGGGCATCTCCACCAGAGGCGCATCTCAGCGCATCTCCACTGGAGGAGCGACACCCGTTAAGAGTAACGTGATGGATCTGCGTAACCAAGCGATCTACTCCCCGCTCTTGCCTGAGTCTGATCTCGTTCTTTTGTTTCGTCAATATTTCCTGCCGGCTTGTTGAGTAAGCCTGCTAGGCGCACTCGAGCCCACTCGGCCTCCGATCTCTCGGTCCCTTGTAAGGACGCACTAATCCTTTGTGCAGCCCCCCCCCCCCCCCCCCCCCCCCCCCCCCCCTTTTTCTTCCCCTCCCCTGGTGGAAGGGACCGCTCCCTGATGATGCAGGGGAGCAATAACCGGCCCAGCTGACGGAAGCCCAGGGGCCCAGTTATGACAAGGCGGTGAGAGGGTCATGTTCGCTGCTTTTCTTCTTCAAGTGAGTACCCTCCCCCGGAGCATGTGTCTAGTCGCGTTTCAGTTTAGCGGTTTCTCCGTCCGACCGGGATGCGCGAATTACCGGTTAGCCTAGAGCCGTTGCACCTACGGACCTCGTCTTGCCTACCTGCCGAGTCCTGTTTGTCGCGTCACTGCCCGAACACCTGACATCTCCGGCGCTGGTCGCGTTTTGTCGCTGCTGGACTGAGTTTCGTTTTCGCCAGATCGTGGCTTTCTCTGCCCCTTTTCACGATCGCACCTTTTGCTGCTAGATTGCACCAGTTGGAACCAGATCGCACTGCTCGAACTGCTTGCTTGCTGCTTTAGATCGCATGAGTGCGATGCTTGATGCTCTAGCTCGTTGCTCCTGCTTTCTGCTCGTTGCTGCACTGCCTAGACTTTGTACCAGGAGGCAGAACCACTAGATCTAGAATTCACTCCCCCAATAATGAGAGTGACCCATCCCCACTACCAGACTGGAGGGCCTGGGGCTCTTGGTAGATGCACCACTTTTGAAGCTGGATCTCCCAGCCATAAAGCCAGGTGCACCGATCAGAGACCAGAAGACCATACAGTCAAGGGAGGGGGGGGGGGGCACGCTCAGGAGGAGAGAATTTGAGTGCCTAATAGGGGAAGCTAGTCTGCGCCTCCAAGGTCACACCATGGGAACTTTGCACATCCAGCATCCTGTTTGATGCCCTCTACCCTGTCACACCCACTCATGCCAAGCACAACATCCAGCCAAACTTCCTTAGGACCATGGCACCACCAGTGACCTAAGGTCCTAAGGGACAGGATCCTGGCTTTGGAATTGCATGAATCAGTGGGAATACATGTAAGCATGCTGGCCAGAAAGGTTTGTTTTTCCTTCCTGGTTTGCACACTTGCAGCATGTACACAGAGGTATCATGGAACTCAGAGCCTGCATGACGACCATGTTGTCTCGGCAGTGAACTCGGGGGGCTCCAAGATACCAGACATCAAGGAAGCTCTGACCCATAGTGCACTTATAAGCCTTGAGTTGGGTTCAATGTCAAGGTAAAACATGTAAAAGGGGAACTGGGCCCGGTAGATGCACCCGATAGAGGGGTATCAAGCAGCACCAGCAACCATTACATGATATTGTTTTTTTACCAGACTCAACAACCCACCAGCCACCTTTGATTGCTTAATGCAACAGATAGGTACTTGAAACATGAGGGAAGCAAGTACTGGTTTTCCTTTCAGCACCCCATTTAAGTACTTAGGCAACTACTCATAGGACAAGTGTTTCTCGGGACAACTTTCCTTTTTGATGCAATAAGACTCACTTTGGATCTCTAATTTGCAGCCTGAGTAGCCACACCCACTGACACATTATGCACAGCAATGGTCCCACAGTGGCCAGATGCACCTTGGTTTAGGAGGCACCCTTCACCACGCTTGTGATTAGACTTGCTCACTAAATCCCCCCCCCCCCCTTGTCTCACAAAAATGTACCTTCTGCCAGCGCCACGAGGGGTGGATGTTGGGGTGCACCTCGTGCACCAAGCACACCCATCCCAAGTGCGTAGGTATGTGTAGGATTACTATGCCCCGTGGTAATTTTTTGTGCACAGCCGGCACACCCCAGGAGAGTATCCACCACATCACCAGCTCCAGGGCCCATGAAAGTGCCAGGAGATTAGTGATGCTGGAAGGTTCTACCCAGGCGGTAAGCTCACAAGACACTTATGCAAGTGCCTTGAAGAGTTACCTCTAGTGCACGGTTTAGGTGTAATGATTAGTGAGCAGAAGGCACTCCCATATGGCCCCAAGGAAAACGTGCACCATTGAGAAATTTACTTGGTTTGGGAGGCGGTTCACTTCAAACCTGCCACCATCACCACCACAAGTTTCAGAATTGGCTGGCACAGGTCCAAGGGTCTGGAGCTCCACACCCTGAACTCCAGAGTGGTTGCCCAGATGCCCCAAGCCATCAGGGTTTTCCAGGGTGCCAAGAGAGTGCTTTTCAGGCAAACAAGGCTTTCAAGCCCTTATCCTTTTTTCTCTAAGTGTTTGGAGGCCATGTTGGAGCTGAAAACCCTGCAGCCCAACATGGAGGACCAATGTACTATAGAAGCAGCATGGCTAGTAATAGGTCGCTTTGGATAGTTGGGAAGTAGTGATCTGTTTGCCTTTGAGTTTGGTAATTCGAGTTTCAGTTTTTTCCCTTGGGTAGTGTCACCAGCAGTTCGTAGTAACAGCTTGGAGCCCAGATTCCCCTAGCTTCTCTTTCTCCCCACCCCTTAAAGGCCAGTCTTTGTCCTCTCGCCTTCAGTCTTTTCTCACCTTGGTTTCACACTCTCTCAGCCAGATCTTTTTCTAGCTAGGTTTGCCTTGCACAACCTCAGACGTGGAGGTGTAGTAGTAGCCTGAGCTAACGGGGCTGATCTAGAGACCATCAGGACCCAGGGACGTTGGAAGTCAGACGCCATCAAGGCCTACTTAGATCCAGACTTGACAGTTAAGCTAAACTTTAACTGTAGCCCTTGATAGCCCTGTGTACCTCTCCCCCATTAGCACAGCCTGCTGCCTTGTACATGGTCCTTTTCCTCCTACACCTTTCCCCTGTCTTTTATACTCTTGAAGGCCTGGAGGCTGTAAAGAGTGGCTGTGTGTGTGTGACCTGCAGTGACTCTTGCACATGGTAGTAGCCCAAAGACAGACCTGTCAGGTCTGGACATACAAGCTAAGTAGACGGTGCAGTATACTTATTTTAAGGTACTGCAGCAAGTACAAGTGCAGTCTGAGGAAGGATCCAGCTCCCCACTTGGGAACAAGGAACACCTCCAAAGAACAAGCACTTTGGGAAAGCTCAGACCCTAAAATAGTTACTGCACACCTACCGAAAGGGGCCCCATTTGAAGATGTGCTGGGCCTCTATTGCAGTGTCGTTATGCCCAGCAAGCAGGCCCCTTAACTTGTGCAAACTCAAGTATGACAATGATGAAGCCTGCTAACGCTGATTTTCCTAAGTCCCTTGAGGCTATTGGGCTTGCCCAAATTTAAATATGTATTAAGGAAAATGTGAAGCGGCCTGTAAGGTATCTGAGTCAAGTCATCTGAATGATATCATATGATATCATACAAAAATCATATGATTTAATATCATATGATGTGATGCCCCAGGCCAAAGTTACCTAGTCAGACCGCCGGCATCATATGATATCATGTGATGACATGATATAGGGGTCGGCAATATGATATCATATTGCCGACCCCTATACCTTGGTGTATTTGAGGTGCTATGGCAGAGCCTTTTGAGGTTGCTTTTTGGGTGAAGCAAGCTGCTAGGAGCACCGTTACCAATACACTACATAGTACCTTACTTGGTCCCACCCCACCCACCTTCCACCCAGCTTCCACCACCCCTCACCCACCACCCACCACCTCCCCCTACCCATCTAGCTTCACCCCCCCACCCCTACCCCACTCCTCCTCTCACACGTCTTGACATCCGTTACCAATACATACAATACATACACGGCATACAATACATACAAAACATACAATACATGCAATACATACAATACATACCACACTACATACCACACTACATACCACACAATACATACAATACAACACTTACAACACTATACATACAACACAAGACATACAACACACTACATACCACACAACACATACAACACATACAACACAATACAATACAACACAGGACATACAACACACTACATACTGACTCCCACATACCACATGTCTTGCAGGTCCGAGATGCGGACCATACACCCACCCATACACATACCCATTCACCCACCCATTCCCACCCACCCACCCATACACCCATACCCACTCATATCCCCCCCCCCCCCACACACACACACACACACATTCACCTGTCTTGCAGGTCCGAGATGCGGATCATACACCTAATGTCCAAATCCCTTGGTCGAGAGCTTTTCCTTGGGTCCACCTCTGTCGATAGCCCCAATCAGTTTGTGGACAACTTGTACAAACTGAGTGTGCAATGAGCAAAGCAGTGATGGATTGGCTTGGGCTGATGTGGATTGGCTTGGGCTCTTGTGAAGTGGCTTGGGCTTATATGCGCTAGCTTGGGTAAATATGTGCAATGAGCTCCAAAGCAGTGAATATTACAGTTGAAATGCCCGGGGGGGGCAACGCCGCCCAGCAGCAGCCAAGAAGAGGGCTCAGCTCTAGCAGCATCCCAAGGTGGGGGGGATGCGGCAGGGGGGGAGGGAGCCACCCCAGGCCATGCACCTTTTCAGGACAGCCATGGTGGCAGGCAAGTACAGGAGAGCAGGGTACTTCAAATGGCCAAATTGGCCAGCGCTTTAGCGCACTTGAAAACAAAAAAACTGCGCTTTGTATTGCAAAAAGTGCAAAAAATGCTTGCAGCGCCCACAAGGGGTTGCAAAAAACTGCGCTTAAAGCACAGAGGGGGTCAAAAAGTCAGCGCTCAAAAGCGTTAAAGCGCGCGCTTTGAATTACCCTGCAGGAGAGGCATTATGGCAGGGAAGTACAGGAGGGCCATGGTGGCAGGAAAGTACAGGAGCAACCAGCAGCAATTTGTGCAAACTGGGTGTGCAATGAGCGTCAAAGCAGTGAATATGGATTGGCTTGGGCTGACATTGACTTAGGCTTGGGCTAGTGTCGATTGGCTTGGGCTCATGTGAATCGGCTTTGGATTGTATGGGCTAGCTTGGGTAAATATGGATTGGCTTGTGCTAATATGACATGGGCTAATATTGGATTGGGCTAAGATGGATTGGCCTAGGCTCAGCGCAACGGCTACATCCTCCAGGGCTCCTCTGTTCCTCCCAGTTGGCTTGGGCTCAGCGCAATGGCTACATCCTCCAGTGAACCTCTGTCCCACCCAGTTGGCTTGGGCTCAGGGCAACGGCTATATCCTCCAGTGCACCTCTGTTCCTCCCAGTTGGCTTGGCTTGGCTTGTTACTTGGTTTCTCATCCAATTCCTAGCTGCTCACCGTCTTCCAAATGGACTAGCTTGGGCTAATATGGATTGGCTTGGGCTAAAACTAAGTTGGACTAATATTGAGTTGGACTAAGATGGTTTGGCTTGGGCTAATCCTAAGTTGGACTTATATTGAGTTGGGCTAAGATGAATCGGCTTGAGCTCAGGGCAATGACTGCATCCTCCAGTGAATCTCTGTACCACCCAGGGTTGTACAGGGGTACTGATCTTGATGGTTCGAATCTGCACTGACATGTGCTCTAGAAATCCCTGGTTTCCGTGTTTATTGCAAGGGGGGTATTGTTAACAGCAATGTGCAGACGGTTAGACACCTTACCTGGCGTTTGGAACCTTGTAATAATTATAATCAAGGTTACTGATCTTCGGTGTGAGACGTAAGGTGATGATAACGCCTGGTGGGGCGTGGTGTTAAGGGAGCCCGTCGTACGAGGGTGGGGAGCGGTCTCCTACCTCAACTGAACAAGCTACCATCGCGGTTGACGACGACCTGCAACGCCAAGAGCGACCGAAGAGGGAGTCAAACCCCCGACTCTTCATTCTTAGAGTGACTGGGCATGGGGCCCAGTGTGTGCAAAGGGAGCGAGCTCAAGTGCGGCTTGAGGCATCCCCAGTAGACGCGCTGCCATTGTTCTGGGTAATGGTGGTCGATGACGTCACCAACTAAGACCACATGTTGTAAAGGACTACATTGTGCCCTTCAGCCATACATACATAAGTGATTATTGAAGACCTGATTCTTTAATGCCCGATTGAAGACTTGGACATTGAATACCTGATTATTAAAGATTATTGAAGGTGGGTACATTAGGGGCCAAGGGGCCTTTACCCCCAAGCCCCACCAAACAATGTAACATTGATGATGGTGATTTTTTATGCTTCAAACATCCCCAATGGACTCGAGACCAACCTCAATGGATAGGCCTTTAAAAACCCTGCAATACGAGCATAATTAGACACCATAACACTATGTGGTGGCTGAGATACTGGCTGTACAGTGGGTTCCGGAGCCGGGGGGGGGGGGGGGGGGGTCTGCACAAGGGTGCCTCCGCTCTTTGGGGGGATGGTGTATTTCACTTTATTCTTTGCCCACCCCTTGAGTGGTACCTCAAATTAGATGGGGGCAATGAGTCGGGGGGCTAAACTAAAGGGTACCTAGGGTATCTTTCAATCTGTGCATGGTGCAGAAATTGAAATTGAAATTGAAATTGTTACATCCGTGTAATACAGTTACTCACAGGACGTGAAGTTAAGGACACCATAGCGTAAGCCGGGGCTAGCTATAGTCACCGTAGGACTACCACATTGAAAAGGTTCACCACCGATGCAAGCACCGATGGCCATATTCTGCCAGTGCTCCGTACTTCGGGGGTTTTACACCCCGGTATGGTGCAGAATGGCCTCATGAAGGCTTGGGGTTGTCACCTTCTTAGTTTCTTCAGAACCAGTCAACAACTTAAGATACGGTACCCCAACTCGGCTATGATCGCGAGAGAGTTAACTTTCAAATAGACAAGGTAGCGCACTCAGGCGGGTTGTGGAGCCTTGGCAAAAAGTCGGAAACAAATTAAAAGCTTACTAACGCTATGGTGTCCTTAACTTCACGTCCTGTGAGTAACTGTATTACACGGATGTAACAATTTCAATTTCAATTAAAAGCAACCAAGTTGAGCACACCTGGGCTTGCTGGGGGGTTTCAGCATCAATTTAGGAACAAGCCTTCCGAAACAACATGCAAATATGTAACAATTCAAATTTAAGCCTTACCACAATCATATGAGAACACATAACTGAAGACGGTTATTCAAGTCGAATGGCCAGGTCAAAGAATTATGCCTCTTGTTTAGTTGTTGAAGGCTGAAATAAAAGGGCTGAACCTAGTAACCACCAGGCTCTAAACCTGTGCATGGTCACATGCATGGAATGAGGGAAAAAGGTAATGATAACACCTGGTGGGGCGTGGTGTTAAGGGAACCCGTCGTACGCGGGTGGGGAGCGGTCTCCTACCTCAAATGGACAAGCTACCATCGCGGCTGACGACGACCTGCAACGCCAAGAGCGACCAAAGGGGGAGTCGAACCCCCGACTCTTCATTCTTAAAGTGATTAAGTCTACCACTATACCAATGCATATCACTGAAAGAGGCTATGGAATGAGGGATCGAACTGCAGACCGGAAGTGAAGCTCTATTAGTTGCTACGAATGACCAGGTTCTGAGGGGTATGTTGCCCAAACCCTCACTGTTATAAAACTGTCCAGCTGCCCCGGCACTGTTCAGTCTCGGCATTGATTTTTGCTGAGTATGTAACAATATCCTCTCTCTCTACGAATCCAATTTCTCAGAATCGTCCATGCATGCTCAAACAATTGGGATTGTGATGGCTAGTGCGGACGAAGCACTCACAAGTTACCGTCTACCGTCGAGCACAGCAGCATGCAATCACGTGGCACTCAGCAATATGCGGAAGGGTATGTTGGTCTGAGAGCTACTTATCAGCCAAATTGGATACAGAAAATCCCAACCTCAAAGAGGTAGGACGACTTGATCTCATGCATAGACCAGGCATCAATGCAAACAATTAGCACAGAGCAACATATACGCAGCAACGCGCGTAGGGTGCAGCGCGTTGCTGCGAATATTTGCGCGCAGATTTCCGTTTTCAGTTGAGTCAAAAGCGCAACCCAAAAGGACGAAATGTAGTGCCCTGGTGTAAACATCACTATGCCACACTCATGATTGTAGTGCCCTGGTGTAAACATCACTATGCCACACTCATGATTGCTCCAGCCAGCTGCTCGCTGTCTTCGGCAGTATAATTAATTACCAGGGAAAATGTAAAGGTCATCAAAGCAACACAAATATAAGCAGTTTACTAAGCATGAAATCTCTTCATACATTCATGTACAAACAGCGGTAGGTTTTCACAACTTCGTGAGTTGGGAATGCAATCACATTGGCGAAGGCAGTTTGAAGGTTTGTTCTGGGGGAATCTAAAATCTGCATCATGAGACACAACCAGTATCACAACTTGTGTCTGCAGCGCACCCGGTCCCTCTGAGGTGCAGCGGACGCCCTAGGCATGGTACAGGGATATGCGTTTGGATGGATATCAAGGGTTACTTTGAGTTATATACCGTGCATGCAACTCTTATTGTATCATTGCATTTGAACTTGAACTCTTATTGCATCATTGTATTTGAACTTGAACTTATATTGCATCATTGTATTTGAACTTGAACTTCAACTCTTATTGCATCATTGTATTTGAACTTGAACTTATATTGCATCATTGTATTTGAACTTGAACTCCTATTGTATCATTGTATTTGAACTTGAACTTGAACTCTTATTCTGTTTGAGTGCCCTTTTTATAATGATATTCGCCTCCGCTACCAGAAGCTGTTTACAGATATTTATAGGCATGTCCATGAGGATACCGACTTAACCGTATGGAATGTGGAATTCTGCGATTCCACATTCAGAACCTTATGAATGGAAATGGCACTAAGAATTTCTGGAGCAACCTAGCCGACTATCTTTCTACTTGTAGAAGAGCAAGACAGGAAGCCCTGGACTGCTTAGTGGCACCGTAATTTATTATCCCTTTTTTTTCTTTTCTTCTTGTGACTTCTCATTTGTTAGCTTCTTACCTCCGCCACTGTAAGTGGTTGAGATCTGGGTCTGGCTCTAGGGGGTTTAATACCTACGCCACCAAAACGGTGGTTGGGAGCTTGGTTTGTTTGTCCTCGACACACCCCTGATGTAATGTTTTTTTTTGCTTTGTGGGTGCTTTTCTTTTTGTTTAAAGCACAGAGTCTCATACACCCTCGCGGTGTCAAGTAGACTTTAACATGTAATGTAATGTAATGTAATTCTATCATTGTATTTGAACTTGAACTCTTGTTGCATCATTGTATTTGAACTTGAACTTGAACTCTTATTGTATCATTGTATTTGAGCTTGAACTCTTATTGTATCATTGTATTTGAACTTGAACTTGAACTCTTATTCTATCATTGTATTTGAACTTGAACTCTTATTGCATCATTGTATTTGAACTTGAACTTGAACTCTTATTGTATCATTGTATGTGAGCTTGAACTATCATTGTATCATTGTATTTGAACTTGAACTTGAACTCTTATTCTATCATTGTATTTGAACTTGAACTCTTATTGCATCATTGTATTTGAACTTGAACTCTTAGTGTATCATTGAAATCGTCTCTTATTGTCTCATTACATCTAAGTTCAAGTTCAAGTCCAAGTATCATTGTATTTAAGTGGATTAGTCCCCCCTCTATATCCTCTTTTGGATGTCATTTGCACCATGTAAGCGCCAGGTCGTCATTTACACCATGTAAGCGCCAGGTCGTCATTTGCACCATGTAAGCACCAGGTCGTCATTTGCACCATGTGAGCGCCAGGTCGTCATTTGCACCATGTAAGCGCCAGGTCGTCATTTGCACCAAGTAATCGTCAGGGTGTCGTTTTCACCACGTAAGCGCCCAGGTCATCATTTGCACCACATAACCGCCAGGGTGTCATTTGCACCACGTTATCGCCAGGGTGTCATTTGCACCATGTAAGCGCCCAAGACTATCGTTGCGCTATCAGGCCGAAGCCTCTCTTGTAGAAGTGACGACAGCAGTGGCTGCCAGTTGCCCTTGGCCTCCGATCTCACCTCAAGTTAAGCCGTGGGCACATTTGGAGTCCAGCAGGGCACCAAGAAAAATGTAATCCTCATCATCACTATCACCTTCAACCTCCTGGAGCACTGATAACATCAGTTGCTGCGGGTTGCTCCTGTACTTGCCTGCCACCATAGCCCTCCTGAACAGGTGCATAGCCTGGGGTGGCTCCCTCCCCCCCTGCCGCATCCCCCCCACCTTGGGGTGCTGCTTGAGCTGGGCTGCTGCTGGGTGGCATTGCCTCCCTGGCACCTTGGGGTGCTGCTTGAGCTGGGCTGCTTCTGGGTGGCGTTGCCCCCCTGGCACCTTAGGGTGCTGCTTGAGCTGAGCCCCCTTCTTGGCTGCTGTTGGGTGGCGTTGCCCCCCTGGCACGCTCTCCTTCTTGGGGGGGGCTTTGCCCACTGGCACGGCCTCCTGCTGTCCCCTGCCCACTGGCGCGCTCCTCTACTGCCCCTTGAGCAGAGCTCTCCACGTCGACAGCACCCTCCAGGGTTGTTCCTACGACTGCAGCAGCATTTAGCGTCGGGTCCACATCGACTGCACCGTTCTGTGTTGGTTCCACATCGACTGCACCGTTCTGTGTTGGTTCCACATCGACAGCAGCGTTCTGTGTTGATGCCTCATTGACAGCAGCATTGCGAATTGAGCCCTCTCCTCTTCTACCCGTCTCCTCGACCTTTGGAGAAAGGAGTTCAGCTCCAGGGTCCCTGTGCCCAGCATAGGGTTGGCTCCCCTCCGGCTGGTCGCAGTGGGGGAATGAAAAGTGTTCTTTGCTATCTGCGAGATGCACCTGCATATGTAGGTAGGCATGTAAGGTGAGGTACTTATGCAGGTACAGAGGTACAGATGCAATGTGAGGTACATATGCAAGGTGATGTACATATGCAAGGTGATGTACATATGCAAAAAGAAGTACATATGCAAGGTGAGGTACACATGCAAGGTGAAGTACATATGCAAGGTGAGGTACACATGCAAGGTGAAGTACATATGCAAGGTGAGGTACACATGCAAGGTGATGTACATACGCAAGGTGAGGTACACATGCAAGGTGAAGTACATATGCAAGGTGAGGTACACATGCAAGGTGATGTACATATGCAAGGTGAGGTTCACATGCAAGGTGATGTACATACGCAAGGTGAGGTACACATGCAAGGTGATGTACATATGCAAGGTGATGTACATATGCAAGGGCTCCTTCTATTCTGAACAACACGCTTATCTCAAATGACCATGCTTGTGAGAAACGGCATAGAGGTATACTTAAACAAATGTTGGGTGTTTGCCAATCTACTACATTTAATATTATCATGGAAGAGCTGGGTAGAACCCCGTTGTGTTTTGCTTAAGACCATAGATAAAGAACCTGAGGATCTCATTAGAATGGCTCTTGAGGAATCTTTTGATTCCAACACTGGCTGGTTCATGACTTACGTTGTGCTCTCCACAAGCTAGGATCCAGTAAAAACCTCGACATTTTGGAGGCTGTCGATATCGAAGGTATTATGTCTGAAGTTTTTGAGTCATGGAGGTTTAAGTACCCAAGTGACACCAATGCAGTCAGAGATATCCCTGATGAGAGAAGGTTTGGCTGTAAGCGCCTCCGATACCAGAAATGGTACGCAGCCAACAGCAATGATGAGAATGGCTTGATTCCCTTTACTTCCGCCTTACATAACCAGGATCAGATTCGTTCTATAGCACAGTTTAGAATGGGTTCCCATTGGCTGAACACAGAAAGAATGAGGGTGGTGGATGGAGCACACATCCCTCGTTCAATGAGACCCTGTCAAATGTGTGGGTTCCAAAAACCTGAGGATGAAATGCATATGTTTGAGTGCCCTTTTTATAATGATATTCGCCTTCGCTACCAGAAGCTGTTTACAGATATTTATAGGCATGTCCATGAGGATACCGACTGAACTGTATGGAATGTGGAATTCTGCGATTCCACATTCAGAACCTTTATGAATGGAAATGGCACTAAGACTTTTTGGAGCAACCTAGCCGACTATCTTTCTACTTGTAGAAGAGCAAGACAGGAAGCCCTGGACTGCTTAGTGGCACCGTAATTTATTATCCCTTTTTTTCTTCTTGTGACTTCTCATTTGTTAGCTTCTTACCTCCGCCACTGTAAGTGGTTGAGATCTGGGTCCTGCTCTAGGGGTTTAATACCTACGCCACCAAAACGGTGGTTGGGAGCTTGGTTTGTTTGTCCTCGACACACCCCTGATGTAATGGTTTTTTTTGCTTTGTGGGTGCTTTTTCTTTTTGTTTAAAGCTCTGAGTCTCATACACCCTCGCGGTGTCAAGTAGACTTTAACATGTAATGTAATGTAATGTAATGTAATGTAATGTAATGTAATCTAATGCAAGGTGAGGTACATATGCAAGGTGAGGTACATATGCAAGGTGAGGTACATATGCAAGGTGAGGTACATATGCAAGGTGAGGTACATATGCAAGGTGAGGTACATATGCAAGGTGAGGTACATATTCAAAGTGAGGAACGGATTCAAAGTGAGGTATAGATGCAGGTGAGGTACTACTCTACCCAACCATTCTCTACCCAAGTCATCCCAATCCCATTACCCTTCACTACCCAAACCATCACCATCGCCAAAAATGGAAAAAAGGGAAACACAAAGGGCACCCAATTAATAAAACAGCAACCTCTGGACTGTCACATACACACAGTAACGACAATGCGACGCTCAACTCACGCTTGTGCCTCTGGACCTTTACATACATACAGTAACAAAAATGCGACAATCAACGCACGCTTGTGCCCCTTCTTGAGCGGACGTGTGCAAGAAGGCACTGACCTCCATTGATTCAATGCTCACGCCACAGATGGGGAAACCAAATTGAAAAAGGCAAAAAGGGGCAACAGAAAATGGAAAAAGGGCAACACAATAAGGGCAACCAATCGAAAACCCCCAGCAAACTCACGCCTGTACCTCTTCCTGATAATGTGTGTGGGAATACTCTTGATTTTATTTTTATTATTATTTTATTTTATTTGTATTTTATTTGTATTAAACTCACGCTTGTGCCTCTTCTTGAGCGTACGTGTGCAGGAAGGCACTGACCTCCATTGATTCAATGCTCACGCCACAGATGGAATAACCATATTTTAAAAATGGCACAAATGGCAACACAAAAAAGGGTAACACAAAGGACACCCAATTAAAAAAAAGTAAACTCGCGCTTGTGCCTCTTCCTGATAATATGTGTGCGAGTACTTTTTATTTTATTTTATTTTCATTTATTTTAAATAGTCAACTCACGCTTGCGCCTCTTCCTGAGCATATATGTGCAGGAAGAAACCGACCTCCATATATTCGATGGTCACGCCAACAGATGGGCAACCATACTACAAAATGACAAAAGTGCAGCACAAAAGTGCAACACAACGGGCACCCAATCGAAAAAACCCAGCAAACTCACGCTTGTGCCTCTTCCTGATAATATGTGTGTGAGTACTTTTTATCTTTTTTTTTTTTTTTTTTTTTTTTTTTTTTTTTTCTATATTTATTTTATTTTTATTTTATTTTAAATAGTCAACTCACGCTTGTGCCTCTTCTTGAGCATACGTGTGCAAGAAGGCCCCGACCTCCATTGAGTCGATGGTGACGCCACAGATAGGGCAACCATATTTACGATCCCTCAAATCCTCCGCACATTCGACACACAACGCCGCGTGTAGGCATGGGCGCAGACGGCAACCTGTTGTATGGAGGTGTGTGTGGAGGTGTGTGTGTGTGTGTGTGTAAAGGGGGGTGGGCACACAGCACCGCGTGGAGGCATGGGCGCAGACGTCAACATGTTGTGTGGGTTTTGTAGTGTCGAGGGGTTACAATCCTTCAGATCCTCCGCACATTTGACGCACAACGCCGCGTGTAGGCATGGGTGCAGACGGCAACCTGCTGTGTGGATTTTTGTGTGTGGAGGTGTGCGTAAAGTGGGGTAGACACACAGCGCCGTGCGTAGGCATGGACGCAGACGGCAACCTGTTGTGTGGAGGTGTGTGTGGAGGTGTGTGTGGAGGTGTGAGTGGAGGGGGGGTGGACGCACAGCACCGCGTGGAGGCATGGGCGCAGACGTCAACATGTTGTCTGGGTTTTGTTGTGTCGAGGGGTTACAATCCTTCAGATCCTTTGCACATTTGACACACAACGCCGCGTGTAGGCATAGGTGCAGACGGCAACCTGCTGTGTGGATTTTTTTGTGTGGAGGTGTGTGTGGAGGGGGGGTGGACACACAACGCCGTGTGGAGGCATGGGCACAGACGGCAACCTGTTGTGTGGGTTTTGTTGAGTGGAGGAGTGTGGAGGTATGTGTGTGTGTGTGCATGCACACTTCCCATGCTCCCTCCCCCCCCTCCCCCCCCCCCCCCCCCCCCCCACACACACACTTCCCCCCTCTCCTCCCCCCCCCTCTCCCTCCTTCCCCTCCTTCCCCCCCACACTTCCCACGCTCCTCCCACCCCTCTCCCCCACCCACTTCCCCACTCTCCTCCCCCCTCGCCTCCCCCTCCTCCACCAACACTTCCCCATGCTCCTCCCCCCCCATCCCCCCTGCCTCACTTGCCCGCCTAGTCCCCCAACCCACTTGGTTCATTATCCAAGCAAACAAGGCGGCAGCACCATCATCATCACGATACCCAAGCTGTATTGCCGGCTTTTATACCCCCTATCCACTCAGTTCGTTCTCCCAATCAAACAAGGCATCATCACCACCATCAGGCAATCACAATACCCAAGTTGTTTTGCCGGCTTGGATACCCCCACCCACTCCGTTCATTATCCAAGCAAACGAGGTAGAGCTTGTGCTTGGTGCCGTCCGTCCCGTTCTTGGGGGTATCCAGGCCGTCAAAGGGGGTATCCAGGCCGTCAAAGAGATCCTCATCATCATCATCACAACCCAAATTCATGGTATCCAGGATAACTCCACCCTGTACCTTTCTGAGGGGGGAGCCCCTACTTCTGTTATTTTGCCCCCCACCCCCCCCCCTCCCTTCCCCCTCCCCCTCCTTCCCTCACCCCTCACTCGACTGCCCACCTCTTTCGTTATCCAAACAAACTAGGCAGAGGTTGTGCTTGGTGCCGTCCGTCCCATTCTTGGGGGTATCCAAGCAGGCAAAGGGATCCTCCTCATCGACATCACTACTACCATCACCACCACCACCATCATCACCACCATCATTATCACCACCACACCATCATTATCATCACACCATTATAATCACCCTACCACATATTATCACCACCACCACCATCATTATCATCACCACCACCATAATTATCGCCACCACCACCACCACCATTATCATCACTACCATCATCATCATCACTACCACTCCCATTATTATCATCACCACCATCGTCACCACCTTAACTTGTTTTTACCGGCTTTGGACACCCCCTACGCACCTCGTTCGGTATCCCCCCCCCTCCCCCCCCCTCCTTCCTCCCCCCTCCTACCCTTCTACCGCCCCCACCCCCCCCTCCACCACCCCCACCCTCACTCGCCTACCCACTCGTTCGTCTATCCAAACAAACCAGGCAGAGCTTGTGCTTGGTGCCGTCCGTCCCATTCTTGGGGGTATTCAAGCAGTCAAAGGGATCCTCCTCATCAACATCACTACTTCCATCACCACCACCACATCATTATCATCACCACCTCACCCATTATCACCACCACCACCCCATCATTATCATCACCACCACACACCATTATCACCACCACCACCATCATTATCATCACCACCCATCATTATAGCCCCCACCATCCTTCCACCACCATCACACACCATCAATTATCATAACCACCAATGTCACCACCCCCACCACCATCACCACCATCATTATCATCACCACCACCACCACCATCACCACCACACCCAAGTTACCGGCTTGGACACCCCCTACCCACCTCGTTTGTTGTCCAAGCCTCCCCTTCCCGCCCTCCTCCATACCTCTCCTCCTCCACCCCACTCCCCCTCCTTTCCTCCACCCCTCACTGGCCTACCCACCTCGTTCGTTATCCAAACACACCAGGCATAGCTTCTGCTTGTTGCCGTCCGTCCCGTTCTTGGGGGTATCCAAGCCGTAAAAGGGATCCTCATCATCGTCATCACAACCCAAATTCTTGGTGTCTAGAGTAACTCCACACTGTCCCTTTCTTAGGGGGGAGCCCCTACTTCTGTTCATTTTGGCCTCTTGCCTTGCTTTCTTGATGTGAGCCCGGAGGCTTTGCACTTGAGCATTTTCTGAGAGGGAGAGAGGGAGGTGTGTGCGTATGTGTATGTGTATGTGTGTGTGTGTGGGTGTGTGTGTGGGTGTGTGTGTGGGTGTGTGGGGGGGGGTACATAGATGGGTTTAAGGATGTCTAACAGTTGGTTTGTCTGTGTGTGTGTGTGTGTGTCTGTGCCCCTGCCGTTATTTATTTTGGTTGGCCACTTGCCTTGCTTTCTTGATGTGGGCACGAAGGCTTTTCACTTGAGCGTTTTCTGAGGGAGAGAGGGAGGTGTGTGTGTGTGGGTGGGTGGGTGGGTGGGGGGGGGGTACATGGATGCGTTTAAGGACGTCCGTCCGTCTGACCGTCTGTCCAATCGTCTGTATGTCTGTCTGTGTGTCTGTTTGTCTGCCTGCCTCTGTGTCTGTTTGTCTGCCTCTGTGTCTGTGTGTCTGTTTGTCTGCCTGCCTCTGTGTCTGTTTGTCTGCCTCTGTGTCTGTGTGTCTGTTTGTCTGCCTGCCTCTGTCTGTTTGTCTGCCTCTGTGTCTGTGTGTCTGTTTGTCTGCCTGCCTCTGTGTCTGTTTGTCTGCCTCTGTGTCTGTGTGCCTGTTTGTCTGCCTGCCTCTGTGTCTGTTTTTCTGCCTCTGTGTCTGTGTGCCTGTTTGTCTGCCTGCCTCTGTGTCTGTTTGTCTGCCTCTGTGTCTGTGTGCCTGTTTGTCTGCCTCTGTGTCTGTGTGTCTGTTTGTTTGCCTCTGTGTCTGTGTGTCTGTTTGTCTGCCTCTGTGTCTGTGTGTCTGTTTGTCTGCCTGCCTCTGTGTCTGATTGTCTGTTTGTCAATCCGTCCGTCTGTCCGTCCATCAGTCAGTCTACCTGCATGTAACAAATATACAATTACTTAGGATCCAACTTCAAGGCTACTACGTAATCCTTCACAGCTTCATCGATCGCTGAGGGATGGGTTGAAGGACGCCTGCATGTCTGCTTGTTTTCTGTTTTTTTTGTCCGTCAGTCCGTCCGTCTGTCTGTCTGTCTGTCTGTCTGTATGTATGTCTGTATTTCTGTCTGTCTGTCTGTCTGTCTGTATTTCTGTCTGTCTGTCTGTATTTCTGTCTGTCTGTCTGTCTGTTACTGTCTGTCTGTCATTTTTCTGTCTTCTAATCAGTCTGTCCGTCTGTCTGTCTGTTTGTCTGTCTGTCTGTCTGTCTGTCTGTCTGTCTGTATTTCTGTCTGTCTGTCTGTCTGTCTGTCTGTATTTCTGTCTGTCTGTCTGTATTTCTGTCTGTCTGTCTGTATTTCTGTCTGTCTGTCTGTTACTGTCTGTCTGTCGTTTTTCTGTCTTCTAATCAGTCTGTCCGTCTGTCTGTCTGTTTGTTTGTCTGTCTGTCTGTCTGTCTGTCTGTCTGTTCTGTCTGTCTGTCTGTCTGTCTGTATTTCTGTCTGTCTGTCTGTTACTGTCTGTCTGTCATTTTTCTGTCTTCTAATCAGTCTGTCTGTCTGTCTGTCTGTATTTCTGTCTGTCTGTCTGCCTGTCTGTTTGTCTGTCATTTTCTGTCTTCTAATCAGTCTGTCCGTCTGTTTTCTGTCTTTTGGGAAGTCTGTCCGTCCGTCTGTCTGTCTGTCTGTCATTTTCTGTCTTCTAATCAGTCTCTCTGTCTGTCTGTCTGTCTGTCTGTCTGTCTGTCTGTCTGTCTGTCTGTTTTCTGTCTTTTATCAGTCTGTCCGTCTGTCTGTCAGTCTGTCCGTCTGTAACAAATATCCAATTGCTTACCAGGATCCAACTTCAAGGCTTCAACGTAATCCTTCACAGCTGCATTGATGTCAGAGGGATGGGTTGAAGGACGCCTGTCTGTCCGTTTGTTTCCTGCCTTTTTTCAGTCTTTCCGTCTGTTCTTACATCCGTCTGCCTGTCTGTCTGTCAGTCTGCCTGTAACAAATATGCAATCGCTTACCAGGATCCAACTTCAAGGCTTCGACGTAATCCTTCACAGCTTCATCGAATCTTTGAAGGTGAAGGAGGGCAAGGGCTCTCATGTAGTAGCCTGCAATGAAAATGATAGGTTTGTGTGAGTAGTTCATTTGGGTGGTTTGGGTGGGTGGTTTGTATGAGTAGTTCATTTGGGTGGTTTGGGTGGGTGGTTTGTATGAACAGTCATGGGTGGTTTGGGTGGTTTGGGTGGGTGGTTTGTATGAACAGTCATGGGTGGTTTGAGTGGTTTGGGTGGGTGGTTTGTTTGAACAGTCAGTCATGGGTGGTTTGGTTGGTTTGTGTGAACAGTCATGGGCGGTTTGAGTGGTTTGAGTGGTTTGGGTGGTTTGGGTGGGTGGTTTGTGTGAACAGTCATGGGTGGTTTGGCTAATTTGAGTGGTTTGGGTGATTTGGGTTGTTTGGGTTGTTTGGGTGATTTGGGTGGTTTGGGTGGTTTGAGTGGGTGGTTTGTGTGAACAATCATGGGGGGTTTGAGTGGTTTGGGTGGTTTGGTGTGGTGGTTTCTGTGAACAGTCATGGGTGGTTTGGGTGGATGGTTTGGGTGAACATTCATGGGTGGTTTGGCTGGTTTGGGTGGTTTGGGAGGGTGATTTGGGTGACCAGTCATGGGTGGTTTGAGTGGGTGGTCTGTTTGAACAGTCATGGGTTGTTTGGGTGGTTCGGGTGATTTGGGTGATTTTGGTGGTTTGGGTGGTTTGGGTGGGTGGTTTAGGTGAACAGTCATGCTATGGGTGGTTTGTGTGATTTGGGTGGTTTGGGTGATTTGTGTGGTTTGTGTGGTTTGGGTGGTTAGGGTGGTTTGGGTGCATGGTTTGGGTGAACAATCATGGGTTGTTTAGGTTGTTTGGGTGGTTTGGGTGGGTGATTTGGGTGACCAGTCATGGGTGGTTTGAGTGGGTGGTCTGTTTGAACAGTCATGGGTTGTTTGGGTGGTTCGGGTGATTTGGGTGATTTGGGTGGTTTGGGTGGTTTGGGTGGGTGGTTTAGGTGAACAGTCATGCTATGGGTGGTTTGTGTGATTTGGGTGGTTTGGGTGATTTTGGTGGTTTGTGTGGTTTGGGTGGTTAGGGTGGTTTGGGTGCATGGTTTGGGTGAACAATCATGGGTTGTTTAGGTTGTTTGGGTGGTTTGGGTGGTTAGGGTGGTTAGGGTGAACAGTTATGGGTGGTTTGGCTGGGTGGTTTGGGTGGGTAATTTGGGTGGTGTGGGTGGGTGGTGTGGGTGGGTGGTTTGGGTGGTTAGCTTGAATAGCCATGGGCACAAGCAGTCAAACACCTGGCATGTGGTAGCCTATTCTGACAAGGTGGTGTGATTACTTGAGTATTTGTCTTGGGCACACGCACTCACAAGTGCTTATGAAAACACAGATTCTCACACATGTACAGCAAAGAACACACATGTACGACAAAGGTACACACATGTACAGCAGTGTACGCACGCGCTCACACAGGGACAGCGAGGTACACACATGTACAGCAAAGGTACACACATGTACAGCAGTATACACATGCGCTCACACAGGGACAGCGAGGTACACACATGTACAGCAGTTTACACACTCGCTCACACAGGTACAGCGAGGTACACACATGTACAGCAAAGGTACACACATGTACAGCAGTGTACTCACGCGCTCACACATGTACAGCGAGGTACACACATGTACAGCAGTATCCACACACGATAACACATGTACAGCGAGGTACACACATGTACAGCAGTATCCACACGCGCGCACACAGGTACAGCGAGGTACACACATGTACAGCAGTATCCATACGCGCTCACACATGTACAGCGAGGTACACACATGTACAGCAAAGTTCAATGAGTTTGACGCAGATAGAAGAAGGTACTTTAATTTTTACAACTTTTCCAACCATTTTTGTAAATTTTCCATAGACAAATAAATAAAATAAACAAATAATATAATACAATTTAATCCCGAATATAATACAACATAATATAAAGAAATACATGCAATGCAGCACTTGGACTCACCCATAACAAAGTTATCCTGCAGTTTGATGGCTAGCGTTAGGTCGTTCACGGCTTCCTCCCAGCATTTTTGCTCTAGATGGACATTGCCACGCTCCAAGAACGCTGGATGGGGGTGGCGGGAGTGGGGGTGGGGTGGGGTGGGGGTGGGTATGGGGTTGGGGGAAGAGTCTAGGGTTGCGGGTTCACGGGCTTCTTCCTAACAATTTGGCTCTAGCTGGACATTGCCACGCTCCAAGAATGCTGGATGGGTGTGTGTGGGGTGGGGGGGGCGTTCACGCTTCTCTCCAGCATTTTTGCTCTAGCTGGACATTGCCACCCTACAAGAACGCTGGATGTGTGTGTGTGTGGGGGGTGGGGTGGTGGTGTGGTGGGGGGGGGGGGGGGGGAGGGTTTAGATCGTTCACAGCTTCCTCCCAGTATCTTCGCTCTAGCTGGACAATACCACGCTCCAAGAACGCTGCATGTGTTTGTGTGTGTCTGTATGTCTGTATGTGTGTGTGTGGGGGGGTGGGGGGTGGGTGGGGGTGGGGGAAGTGAAGTGGGGGGACGCGTTTGAGGGTTCACGGCTTCCTCCCAGCATTTTCGCTATAGCTGGACATTGCCACATTTCAAGGACGCTGGATGGGGGAAGATAAGGGGATGGATGGATGAGGGTCGTGTGTGGAGGTGGTTGGTGGGTGGGTGGGCACATGAGTGGGTTGGTGGGTGGGTGGGTGGGAAGGCTCTTTTTGTTAGTTTGTTAGTTAGTTAGTGAGTGAGTGAGTGAGTGAGTGAGTGAGTTAGTTTCTTTGGTAGACAGGGGTCAAACTGAAAGCAACACTGTGCACTTTTTAAGAAAGTTGGTTAGTTAGTTAGTTAGTTAGTTAGTTAGTTAGTTAGTTAGTTAGTTAGTTAGTTGCTTTCTTTGGTAGACAGGGGGCCCCCTCTAGCCATGTTCCTATCCCCCCCCCCCCCCCACACACACACACCACACACCCACACACCTCAGGTATTACCTCTTGCCATGTTCCTATCCCCCCCTCCCCCTCCCCCCCCCCCCCGCCTCCCCCCCCCCCATCAGGTCTCACCTCTTGCCATTTTTTGGCGGAGCCTCCCCTCCTGGGGGGCGGCCGGGCGGGAGCCCCCATATTCACCCCGTTGTCCGTCTGTGCGTCCGACCGTCTGACCGACCGACTGACCGACCGACTGACCGACCGGAAAATTGAAGCCTGACACGTCAGCCAACAGTCTCATAACTAACTGGCATCGGTCAGCCCCATTTCCGTTGCCCCCTGTTGTTCTGTTGCCAACACACTCAGCCAATGTTTCCGCGACGCTGCATAGGATTTGTCCTATCCTCGCCTCCCTTCCCATTCCCCCCCCCCCCCCCCCCCCACACACACACACCCCACACACCCTCTCCTAAACCCAACAGGTCTCACCTCTTGCCATGTTCCTATCCCCCCCCCCCCCCCCCCCCCCCCCCCCCCCCCCCCCCCCCCAACCCTCCCCTTCCCCCCCAACCTCTCAGGTCTCACCTCTTGCCATGTTTCCATCCTCCTTAATGACTTGACCCAACTCTTTGAGAGCCGCATCGTATTGCCCTTGGAGTCGTAAGTTCTGACCCTTAAGCACACGCGCTTCCAAGGTCAACTTCTTGGGGGTTTGCCCACCTGAGAGGGTGAGTGGGTGGGTGTATGTGGTTGGGTGTATGTGGTTGGGTGTGGTTGGGTGGATGTGGGTGGACACGCGCTTCCAAGGTCAACCTCTTGGGGGTTTGCCCACCTGAGAGGGTGGGTGGGTGGGTGTATGAGGGTGGGTGTACGTGGGTGGGTGTTTGAGGGTGGGTGGATGTGGGTGGACACGCACTTCCAAGGTCAACCTCTTGGGGGTTTGCTCACCTAAGTGGGTGGGTGGTGGGTGTATGAGGGTGGGTGTATGTGGGTGGGTGTATGTGGGTGGGTGTTTGTGGGTGGGTGGATGTGGGTGGATGTGGGTGGACACGCGCTTCCAAGGTCAACCTCTTGGGGGTTTGCTCACCTAAGTGGGTGAGTGGGTGGGTGGGTGAATGGTTTATAGCATGGGTGGGTGGATGTGGGTGAATGGTTAGGTGGTTTGGCATGGGCTGGTGGATGTGGGTGGATGGTTTGGTATTTAAGCATGGGTGGGTGGATGTGGGTGGATGAGGGGAGTGCCGCATCCTATTGCCCCTGGAGTCTTAAGTTCTGACCCCAGACTGAGTTTGCTCACTTGAATGGGTGGGTGGGTGAGTAAGTGGGTGGGTGGATGAGGGTGGATGGATGAGGGTGGATGAATGTGGGTGGATGGATGGATGTGGGTGGATGTGGGTGGATGGATGTGGGTGGATGGATGTGGGTGGTCGGGCATGAGTGGGTTTGAGTGGGTGGGTGGGTGGGTGGATGGGCATGAGTGGGTGGGTGGATGGATGGATGGATGGGAATATGATACCGATCCTCTAGTTTGTACACCTTGCTAAGTGTAAGTGGCAGTCAGATAAGATGCCCCCCCCCCCCACCCCACCCCACCCCACCCCTCCCACCCCACCCCCGCACACACACACCACCACCACCACCCTTGCACATAAACAACACCATCACCATACATACCATCACCACTACACACAAAGCCAAGAGCACAAAGCTTAACCAGGCGAAGCAAAGCAAAGCCAAGAGCACAAAGCCAAGCCAAGCCAAGAGCACAAAGCCTAGCCAAGCCAAGCCATGCCAAGCCAAGAGCACAAAGCCATATAATATCATATAATACCAAAGTCTGACTAGGCTGAAGTTACCATTTATACACAATACCATATGATGCAGTTTGTATGATATCATATGATGTCAATCTCGCCTTAGGTCAACATCATATGATATCCTGGTCCCTACACATGGATGCTAACACCCCACTATGTAAATGCTAAAGGGTTTCACCACCACCACCACCACCACCACACCACCACGACCATACCACCACACCACCACCACCACCATACCACCACCACACCACCAACACCACCACACCCACCAACACCACGACCATGCCAGCAACACACCAACACCACGACCATGCCAGCAACACACCACCACGACCATACCACCACCAACAGCACCACAGCACCACACCCACAAATACCACGACCATGCCACCAATACACCACCACAACCATACCACCACCACATCACCACGAATATACCACCACCACGACCATACCACCACCACACCACACCACCAACACCACACCACTCCACCAACACCAGCATACAATGCACCTTCCCATCGCACTGCCACTTATCCCAGGACTCACTTGGATGGGCCACCCCCGCGTTGGACGGTGCGCAACCCACTTTGACGACCTTTAGAAAGCACGGGGGGAAAAAACGCTGCTACCCTTGTGCCCAAATGGCCACCCCTCCACGGGCTTTACTTCGCTAGATACCGTAAGTTGCAATTGTCCGCGGGCAGAGTTAAAATTCTGAAAATTCAAGAACGCTCTATATGAAACGGTAAAATAGCAGAGGATTGCGAAGGGAAAGCAGCAGTTGAGGAGGAAAGCGGGGGAATTCAAGCGCGCAAGGCCCAAAAAACTGCTGTCGGACCTGGAGTCTAACGTTTAGATAATAGCTAGAGGAAGCTCTGATCGAATAACAGGGGAAGCTGATGTCTGCAGACTCGGGCCTTGTGGGCAGATATGTCGGGCTTTGTGTCACTGACTGTCAAGAAGTACTACCGTTGTGCATGTCTGGGGCAGGCCTGCCGCCAGGTCACCCGAACTGGGGCAGGCCCCCCGAACTGCGAATATGATACGTCGAACGAGAAACTGATAAGAGCGAAATTGGTTGGAATATAGTTGTGACTAGCCATGGACCATGTGATGGACCGTCACTGGAAACCAGAAATTCTCTGCTGGAAACTTGCCCTAACGGTAAAACCGACCAACGTGGTTACATGCCATGATGGTCAGCACATGTGTGGTGGTTCCCAAGAAGCCTACTGAGTACTAACCTATTACTGACTTGATCGCAACGAACTCCCCCTTCCCCAATCCCCATCACACGTTCGTCAGCAATGCGTTGGTAGCTTTCAAGTCTCGATTTGGATTCGGATTTGAGTGTGCAGTTGGGCGTACTCTACGGCAACGAGGTCTGATTACGATCACCTTGGTTGGGTAGCTCCCCACCATGCGTTTCAGCTTGCCAGTCTCGCGAGTCCCACGGCCGAATCCAGCGCTGCCGAACACTCTCATCCCACACATCCGCAACTCTGTGTGTGCGCTTACCACCACCAGGTACTTTCTTGCGTGGACAGTTGTTAATACCTTTCTAGATGGGCGGCTAGCAGTTGTAGCTGGAGTGGGATGGTGGTGGTGGTAGTATGCATAGTGGTGGTGGAGGTGGTGGTGGTGCCTTGGTGGTGGTAGGTAGCGTGTGTGGTTGTGGTGGTTGTTGTTGGTGGTGGTATGGTAGTGTGTATGGATGTGGTGGGGGTGGTGGGGGTGGGGGTAATGGTGGCGGTGAGGTTTAATAGGCTATTCAACTACAGTGCAACATGCAGGCAATTTGTATTTCATTATTGTATTTCACCCCAATCTGCTGCCCACCGTACTTCATTTATTTTTATGTCATCGCAATCTGCTGGTCACCGTACTTCATTCATTTGTATTTCACCCTAATCTGCTGGTCACTGTACTTCATTTGTTTGTATTTCATCCCAATCTGCTGGTCACAGTACATTTTTCGTTTGTATTTCATCTCAATCAGGATAATGTGGATGTACGGGACTGTAAAATAACACAGCAGCTTGGTAGCATTAAATTGGTCACTGTACCAGTGTTTCCTTATATGCAGCCTTTTCTAATATTGAGGTTGGGCAAGTCTATTTAGCCTATTTGGCTACGCCTTTACCGGCTAGACTGTAAAAACACCCACTGAACTTGTGTGACCCATGTATGTAGCCCTTACCAATAGTGGGGTTGAGCAAGTCTAATTAGCCTATCGGGGTACGCCTTTACCGCTAGACTGTATAAGGGCCCGGTCAGTGATTTGTTTTCAGATCTGAACGTGGTTTTTTTATAGCTTTATGGTTGTAGGCCTCCTCCAGGGACACCGTTTAAGGGCTTTTTATAGTTTTGTACACCTTTTTGTAGCTTTTCAGGGGCATTTAGGGCAAAAGAAAAACATTTTGTTTTGCTTCTTTATAGCGAAAATTTCGCTAAAACGGGGCCAAAAGTAGCGATCGCTTTATATAACAAAAATTCTGGGCCGGGTAGGGGTCTATAACCATTTCCCCATCCCATTAAGGGCGCCTGGGGGGGGGTCCCGGATGAAAATTTTTAAATGAATAATGGATTTAATATAATTTGGCTTAATTGGATAATGTTATAAGTTATAACCATTTCCCCTTCCCATCATTCTCACCTCAACCATTGTGTGTGTTGCTACAGTCCAGGGATGGTGGCGTGTGTATGATCTGTGTGTGTGCTTGTGTGTGTATGGCGGTGATGGTGTGGTAAAGCTACCATGGCGGTCGACAGTCCATGATTATATGATCCTTGTATATGTGATGGGAATGATGGTTGGGATACCTTGGTGCTCTACATAGTAGTGGGGTAGGAGTCTATCACCATTTCCCCTTCCCATCATTCTCAACTCAATCACTGTGTGTGTTGCTACAGTCCAGGGATGGTGGCCTGCGTATGATCTGTGTGTGTGCTTGTGTGTGTATGGTGGTGGTGGTGGGAAGGGGAGCGGGGGGTGTGTGGAGGGGGGGGGGGGTCTATCACCATTTGCCCTTCCCATCATTTTCAACTCAACCACTTTGTATGTTGCTGCAGTCCAGGGATAGGCCAAACAGGTTAAAGGGACTTGCCCAACCGTGACATGAAGGGCTAAAGATATAAAGCATCGATGAACTGAACCCCGAACAATCGTCTTACTAATGGGGGCCCTGAGTTCGTGCTACAGAGATCATTGAATCCTACGATATAATTAAATCATCATCTCATCTGGGATGATAGTTTAATTGTGCGATTCTTATCACATTTTTTTATAAATTATATTTAATATTTCCATCCTGCGAAGGAATCAGGATCAGGATTTACTGACAGGGGCCCTGAGTTTGTGCCACAGTGCTAGGCTCAGGTGTGGGTGAGGTGGTGGTCGAGGGTCGGTGTTTGGCCTGGACAAGAAAGCCCCCCACAAGTGTGCGCTAGGTGATGGGCGGTGTGGGTGGTGTGGGTGGTGGTGGTATGGGTTGGGGTGGGTTGGGTGTGTGGGTGGGGTGTCGGTGACTGGGGGTGGAGTGAGATGGTGGGGTGGTGGTTGAGGTTGTGTTTGGCCTGGACAAGAAAGCCCCCACAAGTGTGCGCTAGATGATGGGTGGTGTGTGTGGTGGTGGTGGTATGGGTTGGGGTGGGTTGGGTGTGTGGGGTGGGGTGTCGGTAACTGGGGGTGGAGTGAGGTGGTGGGGTGGTGGTTGAGGGTTGGTGTTTGGCCTGGACAAGAAAGTCCCCCACAAGTGTGCCCTAGATGACTAGGAGGTGCGGTGGTGTGTGGTGGTGGTATGGGTGGGGTGGGTGTGTGGGGTGGGGTGGGGGTGACTGGGGGTGGAGTGAGGTGGTGGGGTGGGGTTGAGGGTCGGTATTGGGCCTGGACAAAAAAAGCCTCCACAGCTGCGTGCTAGATGATGGGATGGGTGGTGTGGGTGGTGGTGGTATGGGGTGGGGTGGGTGTGTGGGGAGGGTGTGGGTGACTGGGGGTGGAGTGAGGTGGTGGCCGCGTGGTGGTTGAGGGTCAGTGTTTGGCCTGGACAAGGAAGTCCCTACAGCTGCGAGCTAGATGATGGGATGGGAGGTGTGGGTGGTGGTGGTATGGGTGGGGTGGGTGGGGAGGGTGTGGATGACTGGGGGTTGGGTGGGGTGGTGGTTGCGGGTTGGTGTTTGGCCTGGACAAGGAAGCCCCCACAGCTGCAAGCTAGTTTTATGGATGGGCGGGGGTGGTGTTGGGTGGTGGTGGTATGGGGTGGGGGTTGGGTGACTGGGGGTGGAGTGAGGTGGTGGGGTGGTGGTTGAGGGTCGGTGTTTGGCCTGGACAAGGAAGCCCCTACAGCTGCGAGCTAGATGATGGGATGGGTGGTGTTGTGTGGTGTGGTGTGAGTAGTGGGGGTGTTCGGAGATGTGCCACAGCACGGACAACAGATGAGATAGCACCCAGCATTTGTTTTTGGAGGAACCCCCCGTCTGGGGCATGGGAGCCCCCAGAGTCACCCCCTTGTCCGTTTGTTTGTTTGTCGTGTTGTTAAACCACTAAATCACTTAACCACTAAACCCCCAGGTCAGCACCGCCCGCACTGTTGACTGACCCAGAGACACTGGCCAAATTGGCGAACGTGGAGTCAGCTCTCAACATCGGTCCCACTTATTGGGGCGGGAGGGGCATGATGGCCATTGAAGAAATCACGGGCAGGTGCGCCTGTGCTGGTGGTGGCGGTGGTGGTGGTGGCAGTGGTGGTGGCGGGGGTGACGGTGGTGGTGGTTTCGGTGGTGGGGGCAGTGGTAAGTCTGACCCTAGTGAAATAGTCCAGAGAAGAAATCACTGGCAGGTGCGCCTGTGTGCTGGTGGTGGCGGTAGTGGTGGTGGTGGTGGTGGTGGTGGTGGTGGTAAGTCTGACCCTGAGACACTAGTAAAATTGGTGGATGTGGATTCAGCTCACAACATATGTTATACTTATTGGGATCAGGAGGGGCATGATGGCCATTGAAGAAATCACTGGAGGGTGCGACTGTGTGCAGGTAGTGGCGGTGGTGGTGATAGTGGCGTTTGTGGTGGTGGTGGTGGCAGTGGTTGTGGCGGCAGTGACAGTGGTGGTGGTGGCGGTGGCGGTGGCGGAGGTAAGTCTGACCCTAGTGAAATTGTCCCAAGACGAAATCACTGGCAGGTGCGCCTGTGTGGTGGTGGTGGTGGTGGCTGGGGTGGCGGTCGTGGAGGTGGCTGTGGTAAGTCTGCCCGTAGTGAAATTGTCCAATGAAGAAATCACTGGCAGGTGCGCCTGTGTGGTGGTGGTGGCAGTGGTGGTGGTGACTGTGTGGTGGTGGTGGTGGTGGTGGTCGTGGCAGTGGCGGTGGTGGTGGTGGGAAGTCTGACCCTGAGACACTAGTGGAATTGGTGGATGTGGATTCAGCTCACAACATATGTTCTACTATTTGGGATCAGGAGGGGCATGATGGCCATTGACGAAATCACTGTGTGGTGGTGGTGGCGGTGGCGGTGGCGGTGGTAAGTCTGACCCTAGTGAAATTGTCTAATGAAGAAATCTCTGGCAGGTGCACCTGTACGGTGGTGGTGGTGGTGTGGTGGTGGTGGCGGTGTGGTGGTTGGCGGGTGGTGGTGGCGGTGGTGGCGGTGGCGGTGGTAAGTCTGACCCTAGTGAAATTGTCAAATGAAGAAATCTCTGGCAGGTGCGCCTGTATGGTGGTGGTGGCGGTGATGGTGGTGGCAGTGGTCGCGGTGGTGGTGGTGGTGGTCGCAGTGGTGGTGGTGGTGGTGGGAAGTCTGACCCTGAGGCACTAGTGAAATTGTCCAAAGAAGAAATCACTGGCAGGTGCGCCCGTGTGGTGGTGGTGGTGGTGGTGGTGGTGGTAATTCTGACCCTGAGGCACTAGTGAAATTGACGGATGTGGATGTGGATTCAGTATGGATAGCCAATCCACTTACCGTTTGGCCATGCACCTACCTGCAAGCAGAACATTGTGTCTGTGCCTATCAGCAATGCCTTGGTCGTGGTTAGACTTTAGGGACTTACTTGGTTGGTACGAGGGTGTTGATGGTCGTGGGTGGTGGGTGGGTGGTAGTGGTGATGGTGGTGTGGTGGTGTTGGTGAGGTTGTGCAGCCCAAACACAACGTTGAGGACTGCAGTGTGAGTGAGCCTCTTACTGTTTTTCCATTCACCTACCTACAGGCAAAGCATTGTGACTGTGCATATCAGCAATGCCCTAGACATTGTTAGACCTCAGGGATTTAATTGGTTGGGACAAGGGTGTCGATGGTGGTGGGTGGTGGGTGGTAGTGGTGGTGGTGGTGTAGTGGTGTGATGGTGGTGAAGTAGTACAGCCCAAACACGAAGTTGAGGACTGCAGCGTGAGTGAGCCTCTCACTGTTTTTCCATTCACCTACCTACAGGCAGAGCATTGTGCCTGTGCCTGTCAGCAATGCCCTGTAGTGGATGTCACCAAATTTAGTTTCGCCTTTAAATGCCTCGTTAGACGGCCGAATTGAAAAAGTAAAGAAAGGAATAGATAGTTAGTTAGATAGTTAGTTAGTTTTAGTCCCCTTTGTCCGCCTACCAAATTTTAGGTGAAACAAAATTTCGATGAAATCCACTCCCTGGTCATAGCGGGCATTCCAGTGTTGGTGCAAGCTTGAGGCTAGCTAGCAGGGTACTACTTCTTGCCAAATTGGTCAGCGCTTAAAGCGCACAAACATCAAATTGGTCAGCGCTTTTTAGTGGAAAAAGCGCAAAAACTGCGCGCTGCGCCCACAGGGCGCTGAAAAAACTGCGCGAAACGCGCAGAGGGGCTCAAAAAGGCAGCGCCGCACCGCGCTGCCACGCGCACTTAGTAGTACCCTGCTAGCTAGTGCATGTGCACAACACATGAAGGAGTGCCACTTACCATTCGCCCATTCACTTACCTACAGGCAGGGCATTGTGACAGTGCCTATCAGCAATGCCCTGCCCTAGTGAATTGTATCATTCAGGGATAAACTTGGCTAATGGCCCCCCTTGACCCTGAGGCCATTCACTTACCAACAGGCAAAGCATTGTGACTGTGCCTATCAGCAATGCCTTGGTCATGGTTAGACTTTAGGGACTTACTTGGTTGGGAAGAGGGTGTCGATGGTCGTGGGTGGTGGGTGGGTGGTAGTGGTGGTGTTGGTGTAGTGTTGTGGTGGTGGTGGTGGTGGTGGTGAGGTTGTGCAGCCAAAACACGTTGGGGACTGCAGTGTGAGTGAGCTTCTTACTGTTTTTCCATTCACTTACCTACAGGCAAAACATTGTGACTGTGCCTGTCAGCAATGCCCTAGACATTGTTAGACCTCAGGGACTTACTTGGTTGGGACAAGGGTGTCGATGGTGGTGGGTGGTGATGGTCGTGGGTGGTGGGTGGTCGGTTACTCCCTTATGTTCTTCTTCATGTTGTATATCGTCGCCTTTGGGGCAGGGGTGGCAACTTCGGGGTTGGCTAGGCTTATTCTCCATTCATTCACCTACAAGCAAAACATTGTGACTGTGCCTATCAGCAATGCCCTGGTCATAACGTGCATTCCAGTGTTGGTTCAAGCTTGAAGCGAGCTAGTGCATGTGCACAACACGTGAAGGAGTGCCACTTACCATTCGGCCATTCACTGACCTACCTGCAGGCTGAACATTGTGACAGTGCTTATCAGCAATGCCCTAGACATGGTTAGACCTCAGGGACTTACTTGGTTTGGACAAGGGTGTCGATGGTCGATGGTCGTGGTCGTGGCTACGCCTACAGGCAGAACATTGTGACAGTGCCTATCAGCAATGCCCTAAACATTGTAAGACCTCAGGGACTTAATTGTTTGGGGCAAGGGTGTCGATGGTCGATGGTTGTGGTCGTGGCTACGCCTACAAGCAGAACATTGTGACAGTGCCTATCAGCAATGCCCTAGACATTGTTAGACCTCAGGGACTTACTTGGTTGGGGCAAGGGTGTTGATGGTCATTGGCCGTAGTCCTGGCTAGGCCTACAGGCAGAACATTGTGACAGTGCCTGTCAGCAATGCGCTAGACATTGTTAGACCTCAGGGACTTAATTGGTTGGGACAAGGGTGTCGATGGTGGTGGGTGGTGGGTGGTGATGGTCAGGGTGGTGGGTGGTGGGTGATTGGGCACTCCCTCATGTTCTTCTTCATTTTGTATATCGTCGCCTTTTGGCCAGGGGTGGCAACTTCAGGGTTGGCTAGGCTCATTCTCCTTCATTCATTTATCTACTGGTAGAACATTGTAACTGTGCCTGTCAGCAATGCCCTGGTCATAATGGGCATTCCAGTGTTGCTGCAAGCTTGAGGCTAGCTATCAGGGTACTACTTCTTGCCAAATTGGTCAGCACTTACAGCGCACAAACGTCAAATTGGTCAGCGCTTTTTAGTGCAAAAAACGCAAAAACTGCGCGCTGCGCCCACAGGGCGTTGAAAAAATTGCGCGAAACGCACAGAGGGGCTCAAAAAGTCAGCGCGGCACCGCGCTGCCACGCGGACTTAGTAGTACCCTGCTAGCTAGCCTCAAGCTTCCTTTATAAACGTACTAATCCACTTAGACCTACAACACATGAAGGAGGGCCACTTACCATTCGGCCATTCACTCACCTACCTGCAGAACATTGTGACAGTGCCTGTCAGCAATGCCCTGGTCATAACGGGCATTCCAGTGTTGGTGCAAGCTTGAGGCTAGCTAGTGCATGTGCACAACACGTGAAGGAGTGTCACTTACCATTCGGCCATTCACTGACCTACAGGCTGAACATTGTGACAGTGCCTGTCAGCAATGCCCTAGGCATGGTTAGACCTCAGGGACTTGGCTTGGTTGGGACAAGGGTGTCGATGGTCGATGGTCGTGGTCGTGGCTAGGCCTACAGGCAGAGTATTGTGCCAGTGCCTATCAGCAATGCCCTGCCCTAGTGAATTGTATCATTCAGGGATAAACTTGGCTAATGGCCCCCCTTGACCCTTAGGCCATTCACTTACCTGCAGGCAGAACAGTGTGACTGTGCCTGTCAGCAATGCCCTAGACATCGTTAGACCTTAGAGACTTAATTGGTTGGGACAAGGGTGTCGATGGTCGATGGTCGTAGTCGTGGCTAGGCTTATTCTCTTCCATTCACTTCCCTACAGGCAAAATATTGTGACTGTGCCTATCAGCAACGCCCTGGTCATAACTGACAATGCTCTGGAGGGCATTAGCATTTTTGGGGACTCTGCCCACGAGAGTTTCCAGGAGGTGCATGGGGCATTTCCCCCACAGCTGCTTGAATTCATTACAGGTAATTTAATGTAATGTAATTTAATGTCAGGTAATTAAATGTAAGTTAATGTTATTTAATGTAATGCAATTAATTGCAGGTAATTTCCAGCAGGTGCATGGGGCATTTCCCCCACAGCTGCTTGATTTCATTACAGGTATTTTAATTATTTACATTTAATTTGATGTAATGTGATTTAATGTCATTTGATTTAATGTAATTGAATTAAATGTAATGTAATTAATTAATTAATTACAGGGAATGTAATTAATGAATTAAAGTTAATTTCCAGGTGGTGCATGGGGCATTCACTCCACCGCTGCTTGAATTCATTACATGTAATTTAATGCAATGTAATTTAATTTAATTTCAGGATATTAAATGTAATTTGATGTAATTTAATTCAGCGTAATTTAATGTAATTTAATTACAGGTAATTTTATGTAATGTAATTCAGTACAAGTAATTTCCAGGAGGTGCATGGGGCATTTCCTCCACAGCTGCTTGAATTCATGACAGGTAATGTAATTAATTTAATTTAACTTGATGTCATCCCCTACCTAACCCTCCCCTCCCCTACCTAACCATCCCCTACCCCTCCCCTCCCTCCCAACCATCGTTACTTGTATCAGGGGAGGAGCGTTGGGATGTGGCACATGGTTTGCGCTTCCTACTGTTGGTCATCAAGGCCTCTGGGGCCATCCCAGTGTGTATATTTGTACCTAACTGTCCCCTCTACCTTGCCAATTCCTACCTTACTATCCCCTTCCCTTACTCATATCAGGGGAGGAGCGTTGGGATGTGCGCATGGTCGCCCTTCTCTTATGGGTCGTCAAGGCCTCTGGGGCCATCCCAGGGGGTGGCTGGAGAGGCACTGGTCCCTATGACCTCCACCCCGATCCCCCCAACACTCCCATGCCACCTGCGTCTTATAGGCTGTGGCAAAGCTATGCAGCCCTGCTCCCCAAGGAGTGCGAAATGTGCTGCCTCCTAAACTACTCCCCTGAGGAAGCAAAGGAGTTACAAGCGAAAGAGTTCGTGGTGAGGGCTATGTCGTGTGCGTGTTCTGCCTGCGTGTGTGTGTGGAATTGGTGTGTGTTGGTGGGTGGGAGGGGTGGGGGGTATAATTGGCGTGGGGGGGAGGGTCAAAGGTGATGTGGTTGTAACAGCTTCTTACACCATGGATACGTGCTGCCGGCTAAACTACCCCCCCACGGAGCCATCATGAGTTGCAAGTGATGATGAACAGCCCCTTCAGTGATATAATATGGTCTAGTGGAAGACCAGATCGCTTGAGGATGAAGAGTCAGGGGTCGACTCCCCCTTCGGTCGCTCTTTGGCGTTGCAGCGTCATGCCGTCAACCACGATGGTAGCTTGTCCTCTCCGTCTCCTCTCTTTCCTCTCTCTCTCCTCTCCTCTCCTCCTCTCTCTCCTCTCCTCTCCTCTCCTCTCTCCTCCTCTGTCCTCAAAGAATCTCCTCTCTCCTCTCTCCATCTCTCCTCTCTCCTCTCTCCTCTCTCCTCTCTTCTCTCCTCTCTCCTCTCTCTCTCTCTCTCTCCTCTCATCCTCTCCTCCTCTTCCCTCGCTCGTCTCTCTCCTCTCTCCTCTCCTCTTCCTCTCGTCCTCCTCTCCTCTCTCCTCTCTCTTGCTCTCCTCCTCTCTCCTCTCCTTCTCCTCTCTCCTCTCTCCTTGATATTTCTCCTCCTCTCTCTCTCCCTCTCCTCTCTTCTCTCTCCTCTCTTCCTCTCTCCCTCTCTCCTCCCAGGCCCTCTCCTCTCTCTTACTCCTCCCTCTTCTTAAAAATAAAATACTCAGTCTCTCTCCTCTCTCTCTCTCCTTGCTCTCTCTCCTCTCTCCTCTCTCCTCTCTCCTCTCTCCTCTCTTCCCTCTCTCCTCTCTCCCTCTCTCCTCTCTCCTCTCTCTCTCTCCTCTCTCTCTCACTCCTCTCTTCTCTCTCCTCTCCTCCTCTCTCCTCTCTCCTCTCTCTCTCCTCTCCTTTGGGCTGGACTCGGTCCTCCTCTCTCCTCTCTCCTCTATCCTCTCTCTGTTTCTTACTTGATAAAAAATGGTAATCCTCTCCTCTCTCCTCTCTCCTCCCTCTCTCCCCTCTCCTCTCTCTGCGGGTGTCTCTTCTCTCTTCCTCTCTCCCTCTCTCCTCTCTCCTCTACTCTCTCCTACTCCCTCTCTGCTCATCCTCACTCCTCTCTGCGACCACGCTCAACGCCACATCTCCTATCCTCCTCTCTCCTCTCTCCTCTCTCGCTCTCTCCTCCTCTCCTCTACTCCTCCCTCTCCTCCCCTCTCCTCTCCTCTCGTGGACCCCTACCACTTCCTCACCTTCCTCCGTCCTCTTCTTCTTCTCTCCTCTCTGCCATATTTCTGTCTGCCTTCTCCCTCTCTCCTCCACTCTCTACACCCCCTCTCCCTCTCCTACGCCCCCCTCCATTGACCACCCACCCGGGCCTGCTTACTTATCTCCATCTCTCCACAACCCGTTCGTCGCCTCCCCCTAGGTTTCTGAAATATAATCTTCGCTAACGCCCCAGTAACAAATGGTCAAGTTCATGCATGAACAATACTTCAGCTCAAAGGGCGGAGAGTTGAGCAAGCTTAAGTTAGCAGAAAAGATGGAAAGACACCTTCTGGGCGACTTCAATGGTTCGCAGCAGACATTTCTCGCGAGCATGTGCCTCCCACCTCCCGGGGGGGAGGGCATCACTTCTATATTATAGGTTTGCATGAGTGAGTGACTATAATCTGTAGTAGTTCCTCCCCGAATGCCTACGTATGTGGGTGGGCGAGGCATCACTTGTATGGTGGGTTGCATGAGTAGGGAACGGCAACTATTATTAGTGTTTGAAAAACTAATCTTAAGTAATATTATTATAGTGTCACAATAATATTAATTTTTCAAATAAATTTGAATTATGGTGAAACGGCATCGTCCGACCTAATATTATTTAATATTATATAATAATGTTCATTCACTAATTTATTACATAGCCGACCCCTATCCGCAGCAGGAATTTCTCCGAGGATGTGGGTGGGGAGGGCATCACTCTATGGTAGTTGCATGAGAGTGACCATGGTCCATAGTAGACCTTCCCTAGAATGTGGGTGGGGAGGGCATCATCTTATGGTAGGTTGCAATGAGTGACCATGGTCCCCAGCAAGATCTTCTCCGAAAAAGGAGAATGAAAAAGGAAAAAAGTGATTTATTTGCGCTTACATTTTCCTGGTAAAAACAAATACATCCGAAGACAGCGGGCAGCCAAATTGCTGGCTGAAGCTATGTCACCAATTTCAAGTTCTATACTTCACTACACAATAACCCAAAGTACACCCAACTGAGTACATCCTGTTCTCTATGGCTTCAGGTTCCCTTTGCAGATTTGGCTAATCACAGCTTCGGTCACAACAGCACTTTCTCCATTGGGCTAGACAAATCCATGTAAGTGATGCTACTGAACCAGATAATCCATGTAAGTGTTAGAGTCTCAATGCTTTGTCTTTTAGCCCTTTTCATTCCTTTTTTTAAAGCCCTTTTGGCCCTTTCAGCCTCAACAGCACTTTCTCCATTGGGCTAGACAACTCCATGTAAGTGATGCTATTGGACTGGTAATCCATTTAAGTGATACTTCATCAATGCTTCGTCTTTTTAGCCCTTTTCGGCCCTTGTTTTTAGCCCTTTTCGCCCTTTTTGGCCACTACAGTACTTTCTCTATGGGGCTACACAACTCCATGGAAGTGATGCTACTGGACTGGTAATCCATTGAAGTGATAGTTCCTCAATGCTTTGTCTTTTTAGCCCTTTTCGGCCCTTTTTGGCCACTACAGTACTTTCTCCGTGGGGCTAGACAAATCCATGGAAGTGATTACTCATCAATGCTTTTTTGCAGATTTCAGCCTTTTCGGCCCAGAAGTGGCGACCCCATGTGTCTCTTTCTCCCCAAAAAGCGCAGTTTGGCCACAACAGCACTTTCTCCATTGGGCTAGGCAAATCCATGTGAGTGATACTTCCCCACTGCATTTTCGTTTTAGCCCTTTTCGGTCCTTTTTTTAAAGCCCTTTTTGCCCTTTTCGTCCACAACAACACTTTCACTATTCGCCTAGACAAATCCATGACAAGCGATTCATCCTCAATGCTTTGTTGCATTTCAGCCTTTTTGGCCCTTGTTTTAGCCCTTTTAGCCCTTTTCGCCCTTTTCGGCCACAACAACACTTTCACTATACGCCTAGACAAATCCATGTATGAGATATAGAGAATATATTCAATTCTCAATGCTTTTTTGCATTTTCTGCCTTTTTGGCCCTTGTTTTAGCCCTTTTAGCCCTTTTCGCCCTTTTCGGCCACAACAACACTTTCACTATACGCCTAGACAAATCCATGTATGAGACAAGTGATTTATCCTCAATGCTTTTTTGCATTTCTGCCTTTTTGGCCCTTGTTTTAGCCCTTTTAGCCCTTTTCGCCCTTTTCGGCCACAACAACACTTTCACTATACGCCTAGACAAATCCATGTATGAGATCAGTGATTCACCCTCAATGCTTTTTTGCATGTCTGCCTTTTTGGCCCTTGCTTTAGCCCTTTTCACCCCTTTCGGCCTTTTCGGCCTTTTCCGCCACAACAACACTTTCACTATTCGGCTAGACAAATCCATGACAAGTGATTCATCCTCAATGCTTTTTTGCATTTCTGCCTTTTTGTCCCTTGTTTTAGCCCTTTTCGCCCTTGTCGGCCTCAACAGTACATTCTCCATTGGGCTAGACAAATCCATGTCTGTAATAGTTCATCAATGCTTTTTCTTCTTAGCCCTTCTTTTGATTTGATGTGAAACCTGAAATAGTACTTAGTATCCCCCCCCCACACGGACATTTTTGACAGCTAATCCCTGAATCAAAAAATCTTCCGATTTTTTCCATTGGTAAAAAAACATGTGTGACCTATGTAGCTGTGCTTACACTCACTTCCAAGCCAATCCCAGGTAAAGTGATTTGTTTTGGGTTCAGCATCATTCAGTGCTTTTTATTTGTAAGCCCTTCCTACCACGGTTGGGAAAGTCCCTTTAGCCTATTTGGCCTACCCCTGGACTGTAGCATACATACATACACTCACTCACTCACTCACTCACTCACTCACTCACTCACTCACCTCACTCACTTCACATCACTCACTCACTCACTCACTCACTCACTCACTCACTCAACTCACTCCCTCTTCACTCACGCACTCACTTCACTCAAGCCCAATCCTAGCTCACTGAAAGCTTGCCCATGTGGTTAGCCTTGAAGCTTTGAGCTTACACTCACTCAAGCCCAATCCAGTCATGAAGACATTTTCCATTCTCCCCGATTCTTCCTGTTGCCCCTTCAAGCTAATCAGGACCCTCAAGCTAAAGTCAAGACCTCAGCTAATCAAGACCCTCAAGCTAATCCAAGACCCACAAAGCTTAACCAAGCCCACTCAAGCTAATCAAGCCCCACACATGCCAATTACATCTCCCCAAATCCCCTTTTCCGTTTCCTCATGTTAGGTTCGCCCTAAGCCTCACTACTCAAGCTAAGCCAAGCCCACTCAAGCTAAAGCCAGCCCACACAAGCCAATTACATCTCCCTAATCCCCTCCTGTTTCCTCCTGTAGGTTTTGCCTCCGCCTCGCTCAAGCCAATCCCAGCAGGCATCTGAGGACTATCATTTCTTATGGGCAAGACAAATGCAATGCCTCGCTACAAAGGTGGGTGGGTGTAGTGTGTAGGTTATATCATTTCTTATGGCCTAGACATATGCAAATGTCCTCGCACAAAAGGTGGGTGTGTGTAGTTGTACGTCTATACCATTTTCTTATTGGGCAAAGTCTAAATACAATGCCTCACGACTAAGTGGTGACGACGTGTTAATTGCGTAGGTTGAATCATTTCATTATTTTGGCCTAGACACATGCAATGCCTCCACTACAAGGTGGGCGTTCATTGCATAGGTTATATCATTGCTTTTATGGCCAAGACACATGCAATGCCTCGCTACAAAGGTGGGTGTTCATTGCATAGTTATAATTGCTTTATGCCAAGAACACATGCAACTGCCTCACTACAAAGCTGGGTGGGTGTAAATGATGACGCTTATAAATTTCTTGTGGGCCAAGACGAATGCAATCCTCCACGACAAGGTAGGGTGGTTCATTGCGTAGTTATATCATTTCTTGCAAACCAAAAACTGTCGTCCAAAAACAACTGTCGTCAAGGCTCTGCGTTTTCTAGGCTTGATCAGGTTGGGCATGAGCGATGAGCTGCTTATAGCTGATTAGCTCAATACGGTCTGCAGACAGGCTGGCCATGGCTTACCTGCCAAATTCCTACCATGCCCTGACTTGCATAGCGCCAGGAGCAGCGACATGGGGCGCCTGCTTCTTCAGTTGGTGCATCAACGATAGGCCTTAAGCATGCAGCATTCAGCGTCCGATTCAGAATACCTTTTCCCGCGTTGGGTCAACAGATGCTCCTGATTCAATGGTCAAAATGTTTCTGACCCCAGGAGCATCTGTTGACCCAATTGCGAAAAGGTATTCTTGAAATTCGAACGCTGATGCTGCTGCTTAAAGGCTTTATCGTGGATGCAGCCAATCTGAAGAGCCAGGCGCACCCATGTGGGACTGCCTTCCTGGCCGCTATCAGGGTCAGGGCATGTAGGTTTGCCAGGTAGCCATCGGCCAGGCCTGTTCTGCCAGACGTGTAAGAGCTAATCAGCTCATCAGCGTGCTCACTCGTCTCATTGCGCCCAACCTGACCAAGCCAGGCGCCCCCCCCTTGATTTTGCCTGAAACCCGTTAAACCCGAAAGCTTGCATGCTGCAACCCACCCAACCAACGCACCAAACCAGCCACCACCCGACCATCCAACAACCACCACTCCACCATTTACACCACCACTCACACACCCACCACCCACACTACACCCACGACCACCATCCCCTACCATCTCAACCACCACTCACCACACCACCACCACCATCTACACCACCACCTCAACCACCCACCGATCTACAACCCCCACTCAACCACCACCACCACCCACAACAAAAATCCACCACCCACCATCACTTACACCACGCCACCACCCACCACCAAAACACCAAACACAACACACCAAACCACCAACAACACCCACCAACCCACCCACCCACCCACTTAAATTTACTCAGGACTATGCGATTTATCATACTGGGCAGCCTAAATGACATCATCCCAGATTCCCAAAGCAAGCGGAAAGAATTGCCCTGAAGGGTTAACTAAGCTTCAGCCCTCAGTGCTGCTGCCACATCAGCATGCATGTGTGTGTTTTATGTGTATGTTTGGTTGCGGTGAGGAGCGATGTGCGAACGTCGATGTCCTCGCCCCACTACCCACAGTTGGTAAGTTGGTGGTGGTGTGACTCAGGTGCCACACCATGATGCTGCCTGCTGTCAGCATGGCAGGTGTGTGTTTTATGTGTATGTTTGGTGGGTGGTGAGCGTGATGGTGGACGTGATGGTGGTAGTGGTGGTGGTGGTGGACTCAGGTGATGCTGCCTGCAGTCAGCATGGCAAGGTAGTGTGTATATATGTGTATGTTGGTGGGTCACGTGAAAGCGTGAATAGGTGGACAAGCTGATGGTGCGTAGTTGGTGGTGGTGGTGACTCAGGTGATGCTGCCTGCCAGTCAGCATGGCAGGTGTGTTGCGTGTGTGTGTGGTGGGGGTGGGGTGCGGTGGGGGGAGTGTGTGTGTGTGCCGTAGTCACACCTCGTCTATGCCTGCAGCAGCCATGAGCAGGTGCAGTGTGTATGTGTGTGGTGTGGGTGGGTGGTAGGGAGGGGAGTGTGTGCTGCTGTGTGCCGTTAGTCACACTGTCTATGCCTGCAGTCAGCCATAGGGCAGGTGCGCCGCCTATGTGTATGTGTGTTGGGGTGTGTGGGGTGGGGTGGGTGGGGGGCGGGAGTGTGTGTGTGTAGTGCCGTAGTCACACCTGTCTATTGCCTGCTAGTTCAGCATGCGCAGGTGCGTGTGATGTGTGGGGTGGGTGAGTGTGTGTCGGTGTGTTGAACAGTAGTCACACCGTCTATGCCTGCAGTCAGCATGCCAAGGTGCGTGTGTATGTTGTGTGTGGCGCTGGCGTGGATGGGTGGGTGGGGGGGAGTGTCTGTGGTTGTGTGCCGTATGTCACACCTTGCCTATGCCTGCAGTCAAGCATGGCAGGGCGTGTGTATGTGTGTGTGGGGGTGGGGGCGTGGGCGCGGGAGTTTGTGGTGTGTGTGCCGTTAGTCACACCTGCCTATGCCTCAGTCAGCATGGAGGTACTTTGGTGTATGTGTTTGGGGGTGTGTGTGTCGGGGGGGGGGGGAGGCGGGAAGTGCTGTGTTTGTGTGCCGTATAGTCACACCTGTCTATGCCTGCCAGTCAGCATGGCAAGGTGCAGTGTGTATGTGTGTGTGGGGTGCGTGGGGATGGGGTGGGTGGGGGGGAGTGTTGTTGGGTGATGTGCCGTAGTCACACCTGTCTATGCCTGTAGTCAGCCATGGCAGGTGCGTGTGTTATGTGTGTGCGATGGGGTGTGGGTGGCAGGGTGAGTGGTGTGTGAAGTGTGTGCAGTAGCACACCTGTCTATGCCTGCCAGCAGCAGGCAGGTGCGTGTGGTATGTGTGTGTGGGGGGGTGGGGGGGGTGGGGGAGCTGTGTGCAGTGTGTGTGCGTAGTCACACCTGCCTATGCCTGCCAGTCAGCATGGCAGAGTGCGTGTGTTTATGTGCGTGTGGGTGCCCTCGGGTGTGGGTGAGTGGGGGGAGAGTGTGTGTGCGTACTGTGCCGTAGTCACACCTGCCTATGCCTGCAGTCAGCATGGCAGGTGCTGTGTATAATTTGTGGTGAGGTGGGGTGTGTGTGGGGGAGCGGTACTGGGTGTGTGGTGTGTGCCGTTAGTCAACCTGTCTATGGCTGCAGTCAGCATGCAGGTGCGTGTGTATGTGTGTGCGGTGTGAGGTGCGGGTGGGTGGGGCGGGCGGGCAGTGTGTGTGTGTGTGCTGCCGTAGTCAACACCTGTCTATGCCTGCAGTCAGCATGGCAGGTGCCGTGTTTATGTGTGTGTGGGGCATTGGGAGTGCTTGGGGCATTGTGGTGTGTGTGTGCCTTAGTCACCCTGGCCTATGCCTGCAGTCAGCATGCATGTGCGTTGTGTATGTGTGGTGTGGGGGGGGCAGCTGTGGGCGTGTGTGTCGTGTTGTGCCGTAGTCACACCTCCTATGCCTGCAGTCAGGCATTGGCAGGTGCGTGTGTATGTGTGTGTGTGTGGGGGGGGGGGGGGGGGGGGCGAGGGGGGTGTGGTGGTGTGTGCTGTGTGTGTGCCGTAGTCACACCGCGCTCTATGCCTGCAAGTCAGCAGGGCAGCGTGCGTGTGTATTGTGTGTCGGTGGGTGTGGGGGTCGGGCTGTGTGTGTGTGGTGTGCCGTCAGTCACACCTGCCTATGCCTGCAGTCAGCATGGCAGGTGCATGTTTTATTTGTATGTTTGGTGGTGTGAACGTGACTGGTGGTAGTGGTGGTGGTGAAGGGATGAATGGTGGACTTGAAGTGCGCTTTCCTGGCAGTCAACATAGCGCAGCCCGGTGCGTCGATTTTATTTGTATGTTTGAGTGGGTGCGAGTGACGTGATGGTGGTAGTGCAGGGTGTTGTGGTGGTGGTGGACTGAGTGCTGTTCCTGCAGTTCAACATGGCAGGTGTCTCGTGTCGCCCACGTGTGTTACTGTTTTGTTTGTTTTTGTTTGTTTGTTAGTCTTGAAGTTTGTTTTATTGTCACTTGTTTTGTCTTTATTTGTTTATTTGTCTTCTGAGAGTTGTTTGTTTATTTGTCTGTCTGAGAGTTTGTTTGTTTATTTGTCTGCTGA
>CM039464.1:16164045-16232965 GCA_022414725.1 Microglena sp. YARC | reverse complement strand
GATTATTGCCATGCCTCCTTCCTTTTCCATGCTGTGCGGGTGATGTGTTTGGTGGGCTAATTTAGCAAAGTCCCTAGGGCAATGTTTGTCCCACTTGTTATGCTTACATGTTCGGCCTCGATTTTTTACACATTGCTCCAGGGTCTATGTATAGCCATGTTATTATAGAAATTCGGGATGATGGGAGCACACTTTGTATTCGGACTTTTCTCAGAATCTCAGCAATCTCGAATTCTGCGAGAATCTCAATATTCTCAGGCCCATTCTCGATTTCAGTACGAGTCATTCTTTCAGACTGCACCAATAATCCGCTTGAATGGCTATAAGTGTTAAATTTGAAATGTTAGCTCAAAACCCCTTAAATTCAAATTGTTAACGTTGTATGAATGTTGCGTGGTAGGTGGGTAAGCGGAGTGAAGTGGAAGCTGGCTGTAGCTGCAATTGAAGTACATTGTGTGGGGAGGGTTTGTTGGTTCTGGTGGTGGTGGGTTGGTGATGGTGATGGTGATGTGGGTGTGGTGGTGTTTGGTACGGGATGATAGATTTGGAGTGGTTTTGTGTGTTTTTGTGTTTTTTGTTGAGGTTTAGCTAGGCTGTTTGGTATGTGGTGGAGAGGAGGTGTTGGAGGTCGAGTATGTGTGTGTGGGTGTGGGGGGGGGTAAGGGGGAGGGATTGGATTGGATTAGGAGTGTGGGTGTTTGTGTGCAGTGTGGGTTAGGCGAGGTTTTTGTTGTGTTGTGCTGTGTTGTGTGGGATTGGGAGTGGGGTGGAAGCTAGGCGGGGGGGTTGGTGTTGGTTTGATTAATTCTAACATGCCCAAAGTTTTTATTCTCTCCGTCTTCTCGATCAATGCAGAGACAGAAGCGGAAAATGTTTGGTATGCTGCCCCCCCCCTCCCGCCCCCCCACCCCCCTCCCCACCTCCTCTCCCCTCTACCTCCCCCAACACCACACAAATACATCACAATACATGCCCTCCCCCCCCCCGCTACCCCTCCCCCCCTCCTCCTCCACCCAACCAACCCACACAATGCCATCACGCCACAACCTACGAGAAGTGTGCAAGGACTGCAAGCTAGAACTACTTATTTCACTTGCTGCATGATAAATGCAGAGGCAGATGCGGGCGCACTGTTGGTAAGCTGCCCCCCCCCACCACCACCACACCACACACACACCGACCCACACAATACATCACAATGCCTATCCACCCCTTAAGGAAGTGCTCAAGCCAGAACTGCGTTGTAGTTATTCTCCCTGCGCTTGATGAATGCAGAGACAGAAGCGGGCGCACTGTTGGTAATGCTGCTCTCCCCCCCCCCCCCCTTTTCTCCCTTCCCCCCCCTGTGCGTCTCCTCCTCATCCCCACCCAACAATGCCTCAACAACCCTCCCCTACAAGGAAGTGCCTCAAGCAGAATGCAGCTGTAGTTATTCTCACATCTGCTTGATGAAATGCAGAGACAGAAGCAGGGGCACTGTTGATGCTACCCCCTCCCCCCCCTCCACCCACACAATACCTCACAATGCCTCACACCACCCCTCACAGAAGGGCTCAATAGAACTGCAGCTGTAGTTATTCTCACTGCTGCTTGATGAATGGCAGAGACAGAAGCGGGGGCACTGTTGGGTATGCTGCTCCACCCTTCCCCCGTGGTTCTCCTCCATCCACACACCACACAGATGCCATCACACCACCATCACAGAATGCTCAAGCTGAAAAGCTTTGTAGTTATTCTCACCTGCTGCTGAATGAATGGCAGAGACAGAAGCAGGGCACTGTTGGTATGCTGTCGCCCTCCCCCCCCCCCCCCCCCCCCCCGTGCCGTCCGTCGCTCACATGCACAAACCCACAAATGCCTCACACCCACCTCCACAGGAAGTGCTCAAGCCAGAACAGCAGCTGTATTATTTTCACCTGCTGCTTGATGAATGGCAGAGTTAGAAGCGGGGCACCCTGTTTGGGTTATGCTGCCCCCCCCCCCCCCCCCCCTCCACCCACACAAACCATCACAATGCCCACACCCACCCCTCAAGGAAGGGCTCAAGCCAGCAACAGAGCTGTAGTTATTCTCACCTGCTGCCTTTGAGAATGCAGAAGAGACGGGCGCTGTTGGGTATGCTGCCCCCCCCCCCCCCCCCCCCCCCTCCACCCCAATACATTACAATGCTCTCACACCACCTCCACAGAAGTGGCTCAAGCCAGAACGGCACTGAGCTGTAGTTTATTCTCACCTGCTGCTTGATGAATGCAGAGACAGAAGCGGGCGCACTGTTGGGTATGCTGGCTGCTCTCACACCTGCTCAGACCAAATAGAGGATGAATGGCAGAGACAGAAGCGGGGGCACTGGTTGCGTAAATGCTGGCAACCCTGTGGGATGTAGTGCTGTCATCTCCCCCGTGAATTCCCCTGGCCCCTAGGGTGCGCGGCTGGGCTGCCTTTCCGCCGCCTTGTGGGGCAGGCCGCTTAGGTGGCAGCGTGATTGCAGAGGGAAAGTGTCGCCTAAGGCTCGCTCACTATGCAAGGGAAGTTGATGTATAAATATATAAATAAACTAATAATGTGATAATAACAATAATAATAATAATAATAATATAATAATAATAAATTAATATATACACAACACAACAACCACACAATCAAATAAGTGAATGATGTGATGAATAATACATAAATAAATGAAACTAATACTAATAATAATGTTGATAATAATACAACATTTGATAATGGTATTCTATTACAACACGGAGGTTGAAGTGGTCAGCCCGTTGCTTGCATGGGCAATTACAGTTTCATAATTAACTAGATTAAAAACAATCTTAACGTGGTGCAGAAAAGAAGTGACACTGAGGGCCCGCCTCGCCTTTGCAGGGGAAGCTGAAAATAAATAAACATAATCAATACATACATGATTAAATACACAAATAAATGGTAAGCCTCAGTTGATTCTGGCGTAATTTTGGCGGAGCCCCCTTCTGGAGGGGAGCCCCAGTGTACCATTTGTTGTTCGACCGACCGACCAGCCATCCATCATATCTGACCGAGATGAAGCCTGACACGTCAGCCAACGGTCTCGTAACTACTCGCTTCCGTTGCCACTGTCGCTCCTGCGATCACTCTCGCCATTTTTTAGCGTCGCAGCGACGCTGCATAGAACTCGTTTTTAATTGTAATTGCCCCAAATGAATATGGCACCTAAGTCTGGTTGAGTTTTGGAAATTATTTAGTATTTGCAGGTCTGGCTGGCAGTGTTTTATATTTCATAAATTCCAGGCCAATTTGGTAGCCCAAGGCGACCACAGGCTCATCCTGGGACGGTGCGGTAGCCCTCTGTAGAGCGCTAAGCGATCTCTCTTCAAGGGGTCCGGGGGCGTAGCCCCCCAGTTTTATTTTGAGTGGCTGGGTCTGGCTGGGGCCAAAATGTAATACCAATGAACACATTTGCAGGGCCAATTCACAGTAATTAGATGAAGATTCTCTTAGCGAGTGCAGGGGGGAAGTGACCCTGAGGACGGCTCACCTGCAGCAGTGGGAGTGGACTTTTGTGTGGTGTGTGTGTGTGTGTGGTGACGCGTCGTAATTGAGTGACTCAATGCGACCACAATGCAACCGACTGCCCCCCAAACCGAGTTAAGGCGTGGAGCGCGGGTTAGACCGTGTGTGTGTGTGTGTGTGTCGTGCTGTGCGACGCATCGTATATTGAGTGACTCAATGCGACACAATTATGCAGCGCTGCCCCAAAGCCCCGGGTTAAGGCGTGGGCCTGGGACTCGGGGGGAGGGGGGGGGGGGGGGGGGCAATTCTGATTAGTTATTATTTTATTATTAGTTTATAATTTATAGTTTATTAGTTATTGATTATTATAGTTTAGCCAGACTCCATGCGTCGTGATGCAGCGACGAATGACAAGGTGTCAAAATAAATCAGTAAAATGCTGCATGGGATGGAGGCTGCTGGACTGCTCTTGCTTGGCATTTTACACACAGACTATAAGTATAGCCAAAGATAAATTCTCGACATTCACGGACATGAATTTGTACACTACAATACATGCACAAACCCCAGTACACCAAGTACACTAAGATCAGTTCTTGAATCTGGGCATGGAACTTGTACACATACAATTACACAAACCATTGCACACAGTACACAAAGATCAATTATAAAACATTCACGACATGAATTTGTACCTTCATATAATACACAAACCCAATGTATACACGTACACAAGATCAATTATAAAACATTCCGGACATGCATTTGTACACTACAACTTACACAAAACCATTGCACACACGTACACAAAGACAATAAATAAAAACATTCACGACATGATATTACACCTCCAATTTACACACAAACCCATTGCACACACGTACACAAAGATCAATTATAAAACATTCACGGACATGATTTGTTTACATACATAGCCATGCTCACTGAAACTGTGCTAAGGCTTGGATGGCATTGCAGACAAGTTTTGCGCTTGCTTGCAATGTAATATTATACATATGCCCACATGTACATATATGCCACAATAATCAAATTGTAGACTTTCAATGTACATATATACATATGCCCACACATCAAGATTGTAGATTTCATGGACATTAATTGGTCAGATATACAATGTTCTTATCTAAAGCGGTGCTGGAGTAGGACCGGCAACTAATATAAGTGTTTGAAAACTAACATAAACTAATTATTATAGTGTCACAATATATTAGTTTTTTCAAATAATTGAAATTCTTGGTGAGACAGCTCGTCCAACTAATATTATATAATATTATTTATTCACTTACATTATATAACATAGCCGACCCTAGTGCTGAGTGGGCTTGGATGGGCGTTCGGAGAGTGTTGTGCTTGCTTGCTATACATATGAGTTCTACTCTTTCCAGTAGCGGCAGCATCACCCCATGCAGAGGAACATTTGCATGCATGTAGATTACAATATATTACTCAATGCATGTAGCTACATAACCAGTTTATCATGCTCTTACCTGCGGGTTCTGAGTTGGCTTGGGATGGCTTGCGGAGGAGTGTTGCTCTTGCTTGCTATACACCTTTTGGAAGCATCACCATCGCAGATACGAAAAGGTCAACATAAACATGAACTCATAATAAAATGGTTGTAGCAACACAGCCTGTTCCTACTCTTACTGCAGGGCGCTGAGTGGCTTGGGAATGTGTTTGCGGAACGAAGTATTGAGCTGCTTGCTATCACCCTCTTGGCAGAAGCATCACCATCGCATATACAAAAAGGTCAAAACATAAACATGAATGAACTCATATAAATGGTTGTAGCAACATAGCCTGTTACTCTTACTGCAGGGTGCTGAGTGGGCTGGGATTGTGTTGCGGACAGTTTGTGCTTGCTTGCATACATATGATACTATCTTGCAGTAGGCGGCGCATCACCCTTGAGTTCAGCAGCGATTGTATCGGAGCTAGCTGGCTCAACAGTGTGTTGAAGGGAGAATTTTGCCAAAGCCACTTTGGCATATGCGGTGAGGTGGGGGCTGTGCAGCCTGCCTCGCTCTAAGCATTGAAGGTGGGTGGGTGTGGTGGGGTGGTGATTGGGATGGGTGGGGGTGGATGGATGGGTGAGGTGGGCTGTGGCAGCTCTGGCTCGCTCTATTCAGATGTGAAGGGGGGGGGGGGGGGGAAGGGGGTATGGTATAGTGAAGAGTTTTGTGTGGTGTGCTATTTTCTGTGTTTGTGTGTGTGGTAGTGGTCTTGACCCCCTCATCAGCAACCTGAGCAGCTGCATATGCTGGTTTGATATGTGGTGTGGTACGTTGTGTCGTGTTGTGTTGATTCGGTTTTTTTTGTGAGTGGTGTTTGGTGTGTAGTGGTTTGACGGACTTCATAAGTAATTTGAGTAGCTGCACATGTGGTTTTGATAGTTGTGTTGTGCTCTGTTTTTTGTTTTGTTTGTGAAGTGTGTTGTTTGATGTTTGTGTGAAGTGTGTGTGTGTAGTGGTTTTGACCCACTCTAAGTAACTGAGCAGCTGCACATGGTGGTGGGTGACGAGCTTGCCTTCTGAACTTACTACATCCTCTCATCCCTGCACTTCCCCACCCACTCACTTGCATACAACACTGAGCGACCCCCCTCCCTTTCTGACCCCCTCATAAGTAACCTCAGCAGCTGCACATGGCGGTTTGATCTGATGTGGTATGTTGTGTGCGTTGTGTTGTTTCGTTTTGCGCGTGTGTGTGCGTGTGCGTGTAGTGTTTGACCACATAAGTAAACTCCTGACGCTGCAGGTGGGTGACGTCTTGCCCCTGCGACTGAGACATCAGGGCATAGCGACCACCATCAGACCGTACCAACACCCTGTCATCCTGCACGTCCCACCCCACTCCGCATACAACACACCGAGTGCCCCCCACCCCCCCACGCCTTGACACCACTCATAAAGTAACCTGAGGAGCTGCACATGTGTGGTGGGTGACGTGCTTGCCCCCTGCAACTGATACATCAGGAAGCCAGGGGCCCGGGGTTGCAGCTGAAGCTGGCACAGTGTGGCTAGAATGCGCGCTACAGCTAGCATACAGCCTGCTGGGCTAGGCGGAACGTTTCATTCAACCTGCATGGAGGGGGTTCGTGGTGGGTGGCGTGGGGGGTAAGGAGGGTGTGCGCTGCAGCTAGCATCACAGCTGCTGGGCTAAGCGGAACTTTTAATTCAAGGCCTGCATGGGAGGGGGGTACGGTGGGGGTGGGTGGGGTAATGGGGGATGTGCACTGCAGCTAGCATCACCAGGCCTGCTGGGCTAAGCGAACGTTTCATTCAAGGCCTGCAACGGAATGGGATAGGGTGGGGGGTGGGGGGTAAGGAGGGTGTGCGCTGCAGCTAGCATCACCAGCCTCTGGGCTAAGCGTAACGTTCATTCAAGGCCTGCATGGAATGGGGTACAGTGGGTGTGTGTGTGTGGGGGGGGGGGGGGGTAAGGAGAGTAGGGTGTTGGGTAGGGTTGGTTGGGTTTGTTGGGTTGGATTGGTGTTGGGTTGGGCGTGGGTTGGGTTGGGGTTGGTTGGGTTGGGTTGGGTTTGGTTGGGTTGGGTTGGGTTTGGGTGGAGGATATGCAGCTCAGTCCACGACACCTGATCAAGATACGAGTATGCAACATTCCCTTACTGCCTGCAAAATCAACCTGCGTCACAGATCTAGGGTTCCAGGTTTGGAAATTGGAAATTGATATGCCTTGCCACAGGGCATGAGGTTGAAGGAAGTTTTCCCGTTCGCTTGCAACTGGGATGGTTTACCCAAACGTCAACGCCCAATGAACAAGTACACTACCGGACAATATATAGGGACGGCAATATCAATGATGTTGACCAAAGAGAGTATTGATATCATATGATATCATACAAAAATCATATGATGAGATGGCCCAGGCCAACGTTACCTGGTCAGACCGCTGGTATCATATGATATCATACGATATCATGTCATCATATAATATTGTATGATATCATATGATATCATATTGCCGATCCCTTACAATATAAGATTGGCAGAAAAGGGTTATTGTAATGTGTTTAGGGACCGGCATATCATATGATGCTGGCCGAAGGAGAGTATGATATCATACTAATTGCACTATATGATATTGTATATAAACGGCAACTTGAGCCAGTCAGACTGCCGGTATCATATGATATCATATTTGATGATGATGATTACATTTCCTGGTGCCCTACTGGACTCCAAATGTGCCCTTGGCTTGACGGAGTCAAGGGGAATTATGAACATCATGCACAAGGAAGAAAAGAAAAATCAATAATTTTATGTGCCATATTGCCCTTCCCTAAATATGTTACCTTCAGAGCCTCCTGGGTGTGTCCAAAGGATGTGTGTACTGCACTGAGTGAGAGCAAGGCGTTCTGTTGCCGGTGTCCCAGTCCAATGTGGGGGCCTTGCCCATCCCCAGCCTTATCATTGCCTTGCCCATAGTCAAAGTACCGGTGCAACGTTTCAATTGCAGTTGAGTAGTCTCTCCGCTGCATGGCAGAGGCCAAATGCACTCGGAGCACCCTAGGCATGTCTGGTGCAAGTTCATCTAGCTGGGGAGGGAGAGTCGCTTGACCATTTGAGCCATCTAGCGCATCCCCCCAGTGCTTCTCGGCTCTATTCAACTGCCGCGTTAGGAAGACTTCCAAGTCATCGGCATCTCGCAGTGTGCCTCCACCCGGTGCAGTCTCTCCTGGCCCCCCTCGGGCCACCCCCGCTTCTCCGTTTGGGTTGGAGGCTGGCAACTGCATAGCATTGTGCAGCACATCCACCATTTGGGTGTACAGCTGCGCCACCGCCTCAAATGTCATGTGCAGGAAGCGTATTTGGCACTTACGTAAGAAGAGGCCATGGGATGCTAGGATCCAGCGGGCAATCCGACCGTTGGAAGCCGCACTGGCAGTTGAGCTGCTCTTGACCAGCAGGCCCCCAAGGGACTCAAACAAGCGCATCATATCATCTGGGCAGGTCATTCCCTGCAGTACAGTTCCAAGTTGCTGTACAAGCTCCACACCTGCCTCCGCAACTCAGAAGCTAGGCTTCTCAACACAGAGTCCGTAGGCTGGGTAGAGTAGCAGTGTCCGTAGACTTGATCTGCTTAAGGAGAAATGCAGCAAGCTGTCTTTGGACCCTCTTGGAGCTCAGGTTTGGGTCCGAGCCAGGAGGGTGGACAAAGAAATGGATGAGTAAGCACAGCGCCACCTCCTCATGCTGCACCTCCACCATCTCCATCATCAGGAGGGCAAGGTTTGAAGGAGGCTAGGCAGATCTAGGTAGGTAGCTAGGCAGCTAGGTAGAGAGTAAGCTAGGCAGACAGGTAACTCAGGTCGGCAGATTGTCCACAGGTAGGATAGAGAAGTGTGCCAGCTGTGTGTGCAGGAGATTGGTGGGCTATGTGCTCTGAGGAAAATGTCTGGCTGAGCACTTTGCCTGTGAGCTCCCTCGGCACTGCAGACGGGCAGCACCAGGGTGCTGGTGATGGAGTAAGTCTGTAACTGCAGTTGCTGGGTGGGGGGCTGTGGGGTGTGTGGGGTGTATGTGTGGGTGGGTGGGGGTGGTGGGGGTGTGGGTGTGCGTGGGGTGTGTGTGTGGGGGGGGGGGGGGGGCCAGGGGGGGTAGAAGCTGGGGATCCGATGGACGAGGGACGGCTTTGGCAGGAAGAGTGAAGGACGGGGATGGAGGAGTGGAGGTTGAGAAGCAAGCTCTGTGTAGGTATTGTGGGCGCAAGGGCGCAGTTGTCAAGGTTTCAAAATATGTATCAGGCCAACGGTGACGAGGTTCGAAGTCTGCTAATTGCAACCGAAAATAATAGATGGTTAGTCGTGCGGTGCACCAAAGACAGTAGCGCGAACTCAGCGCTTTGGAGCTTGCACGGAGAAAATGGGGGATAGGGAGTCGCAACAGATCTGGAAGCTCGGCTTTTGATTTGTAATTGTACCGGGTACAGTACAATGACTCACTTCTGGGACTTCTTTGACCGTTTTTGCAGAGCTTTTTGCAGACCTTCCTCAGATGCACTGAGTGCACCATCCAGTGTATCCGGATATAATTCAAAATGCAGCCTAGCCGCATGCCATTTCTGAATCTGGCCAGGCCCAAACCACTGGGGAGTGTAAAAAAACTAGGTCGACCCCTCTGCGCTAAGCTCGCAACCAATTATTCTGCCCATCTGATTAGTTCCCATTCGCATTCGCATAGCAACCCTCAGCTGGAGCATGTCAAGGAAGTAGATATCAGGAGCCTAGCCACTGCAGCGTCGGTCGTGGCCCTTGTTACTTGCATCATGGGAAGCGCAGCGCCAGCACGTGCCAAGGAGATAGTCTGGAAGCCCCGTCGCCATCATCGACACATCGGGCAACGATACTCCGACACTTGGGCGTATGAGATAATTGCGGTCAGTGGTGATACCATTGCATGCTAACGATCAGCCTCGCCGATGGCGTCTGTCGTTCTCAACTGTCTAAGCCATTGGATGAATCAAGAGCATCACTAGAAGCATCGATGTTTGGCTCTGGCCTAAAGTGCATGGGGGAAGGGACCATGCACTAACACCAACTCACTCCCATGTGTCTGTATGCTACAATCAAGCAGACAAGCAGACAACAACGCCATGTTTTACTGATACGAGCACCTCGGGTAGTCAGGGGCATGATTACATTGTTGTGCACACCCTGCATTGCCTTATGCTGCTTGCAACCTGTTCATCCCGATGCATGTCACAGTCCAGGGTTAGCCCAATAGGCTTAAGAGACTTCCCCGCCCTCTGACAAGGACGCACTAACATACACTTGCACCTTCATTCATGAAAGTACGGCATGCAAGACACAAATGTGTCGTTCCCACAATTCCATGCCAACATGGTAACAAATGCTCATGCGCATGCACATGTACCATCATCTGTACACGCTCAAGTCCCTCGGGTGAATACCTGCTTTGTAAGGTGCATGTTTGCACTGACTTGACCCCCCCCCACACACACACACACACACACACACCACACACACAACACACACACACACACACGAAACCACGCCCACCACCCACCCCCACACACCTGCCCCCCCCCCCCCCCCCCCCCCCCGCCCACACACAACACACACACACACACACACAACTCACTCACACATGCACTAGCTCGCACTCGCTTAAACACACACACTCACACAAGCACTCACTCACACACGCATGAACACACATAACTTTCACCTAACTTCTTTGAGTGGCCACACCAAATCAACCACCCCCTCCCCAGTATTTGTTGTCATCACTGAGACCCATGCTCCATCTAAAACACCCCCCCACCCACACCCACACCCACACACAAACACACACAAACATGTACACAAACACGCAAAACCGCACACACACTAACACTCTAACACTCACACAAACACGCACACAAACACACACGCACACAAACACACACACACACAAACACACACACACAAACACACACACACAAACACACACAAACATACACACAAACACACACAAACACACACACACAAACAAACACAAAACACACAAAACACACACACACACACAAACACACACACAAACACACACACAAACACACACACAAACAAACAAACACACACAAACACACAAACAAACACGCAAAAACACACAACACAACACACAACATAACACACACATGACCACACACAAACACACACAAACACACACAGCACACACGCCAAACATAGCCACACACACACACTAATACACACACAAGCACACACACAAAAACACACACTCGCACACTTAAACGCACACACTAATACCCACAAAAACACACACACAAATACACACACAAACACACACACAAAAACACACACACGTATACACACACACACAAACACAAACACTTAAACACACATAAACCCAAACACACAGACATAACCACACAGAAACACAAACACACACTCAAACGCACACACACACAAACACACACACACACATGTGTGCGTTCTCGGATATCAGGATGACGAAGTAAAGAAATACTTATTGCATTGACCCCCTCCCCCCCCCCCTCACACACACACACACACACTGTCACACATGCATTCTCGGTGCACAGAATGATGAAGCAAAGAAACCCTTATTGTATTGACCACCCCACCCCACCCCCACCCCACCCCACCCACCCACACATGCATTCTTGTGCACAGAATGATGAAGCAAAGAAACACTTATGTATTGACCCCCCCACCCCACCCCCACCCCACCCCCCACACATGCATTCTCGGGCACAGGATGACAAGGGAAAAAATACTTATTGCATTGACCCCCCCCCCCACCCCCCACACACGCACTCACAACATGCATTCTTGGTGCACAGGAGGACGAAGCAAAGCAGACTTATTGCATTGCCCCCCCCCCACACACACCAACACACACACCACACACACACCACATACACACACACACACACACACACACACACACGCACACACATACAACACTCACAGCACACACACAAACACACACACACGCATTCTCGGTGACAGGATGATGAAGCAAAGCAAGACTTATTGCGATTGGAGAAGGAAAGGCTGGAGCAGATTAGGAGGCAGCAAGAAGAGGAGGAGGTGGGGGGAGAGGGCATGGTGGGGGGGGGGGGGATTGTGTGTTTGTATGTCTTTTCGTGTGTGTGTGTGGTGGTGGAGTGTGTGTTGGGTGTGTGTGGTGTGTGTGTGTGGGTGGGGGGGGGGGGGGGGGGAAGAAAGACTGGAGCAGTTTGAGGAGGCAGCAAGAAGAGGTAGGAGGTGGGGGGGGGGTGAGGGGGTGGAGGGATGTGTGGGGGGGGGGTGAGGGGGGGCGGGGACCCCAGGGGGGGGACTGGAGCAGTTGAGGAGGCTGCAAGATGAGGGTAGGAGGTGGGGGTTTGGGAGTGATGATGGGGGTACCTTGTATCTGGGGGATGGTGGCGGTCGGGTGAGGGTGTGGAGTGGAGTGGAGTGGAATGTGTGTGTGTGGGGGGGGGGAGGGGGGGGGGGGGGGGGGGGGGGGACTGGAGCTCAGTTGAGGAGGCAGCAAGATGAGGTAGGAGGCTGGGGGCTGAGGGTGGAGGGGGGGGGTGGGGGGGACTGGAGCTGCAGTTCTTAGAGCAGCAAGAAGAGGTAGGAGGTGGGGGGGGGAGGGGTAAAAGTGGAGTGGTAGGGGGGTAATTTATATACTATCCATATTGTTATAATTATGTGGTGGGCGTACTAGGGAGAGGGGAAAGATGGAGCAGTTGAGGAACGGCAGCAATACGAAGTAAGGCCCCGAATATGGGGAATGAGTGATGGGTAATGGATACTTGATGGTGGGGTGGGGGGTGGGGGGGGGGGAGTTCTCGTTCCCACTGGTGACACTCACCCCCGATATATATGAGGGCGGGGGGGGGGGGGGGGATGAAAGGAACAAAACAGTTGGTGGAGTGTGTTTGTGTTGTGTGTGTGTGGGGGGGGGGGGAGAGGAGAGAGACTGAGCAGTTTAGTTGCTGTATATACTATGATATATGCGGGCTTTTCTCGGTGGGGTTAGGTTTGGAGGTTAAGGGGGGGGGGGGGGGGGGGGGTAGAGAGGGGGGGGGGGGGGGGACGGGGGGAGTTCACATCACTTGTTCCCCACCAACCCCTCCATCCCTACTACCCTCATACGCCCGTTTTCTCCACCACCAACCACCACACACCACATGCGCATACACACACTCACATACTCACATGCCTCACACCCATGTATGTATAGTATGATGTATGCATGCATGCATGTATGTATGTGTACAGTCAGACTATTTCTACAAGGCATAAAGAGGGCAATCTGTTTACTGCCGAAGACGGCGAGCAGCCCAAATTGCAATGCTGACAGCTACTGTTACAACCAAGTTCACTTGAGAAAAGGGCAAAAGGCAAGATTAGCGAAGACGCGGCGCCAAAGCTTTATAAAAATGTTACATTGCCTCGCCTTGCCTGTCCCTTTCGCACATGTCATGCCACACCATATTTTTCACACCAAATACAATACACGCTGCCTACACTGTCTGCCATGTCACACACACATACGCTACCCTTGCCCACACATGCACCACACACACACATCTACAACATACAACAAAAGCAACACATACACACACACATACACCACTGCACACCACCAAACACATACTACACACGAAATTACACACCACACTCACACACAAAAAACACTAAACGTATAATAACTACCACGAAAATAACACGCAAATACACACATACACACATTTCACACCTACATGGACACACAAACACACCGAACAACCCCACCTTCACTACACACTTACACACACAAACATATCACATACCCACCCCCACCCCCCCCCAACCCCCCCACACATATCAAATACACACATACCACACCAAACATACACACACACAATCTATCAACCTACATGCAACACAAATACACACACCACTACACATACCATACAGACACAAAATACGCACACAACTGCACACACACATACACAATACAAACGCATGCATACACACACCATCATAGTCCAACACATCCACACACACACACACATACACAGCATACAACCATACACACAGCAAACACATCACACATACCAGCACAACACACATACACGTACGCACACAAACACACACATACACACACAGACACACAACACACTGCCAGATACACACACACGACACACAGACCTAATCAACCACAAACACACATACCACACACATGAACACACACAAAACGCACGCATATTACAAGACAAGAAATCACAGCGAACAACATACACGCACATACCACACTCCATGCAACACACAAACTTCCACACCATTGCACACACAAGCGCACACGATCACACACAAACTAACTCATACACACATCACACATCACATAGAGCCGCACAAAACACAGCGAGCAAACAAAACTCACATATACACAAATACACACACACACAAACATACACACATACACACAATCACGCCACGCAAAAACACAACTACATGAACGACCTACACACAACACCACACACACACTTACACATACACACACACACACACACACACACACACACATACACGCACAAACCAACTACACTCAAGCTCAATGGCACCACAGGAGGAGTTGCAGCGACACAGAGGAGAAGCTGGGCTTCAGAGACACACTAACACGCACATGCACATATAACAGCCACACATGCACAAACTCAACTACACTCAACTCAATGGACCACTACAGGAGGAGTTGCAGCGACACAAGGAGGAAGCTGGGCTTCAGAGACAGAGACATGAGACTGACGGTGGGGAACTCTGTTTCCTGTTTTTCATATATTCTGCCTCTTTTCGGCGAGCAGCCAAATTGCTTGCTGCGCAGCTATGTAACCAAGTTCGCCAATCCAAGTTTCTTTTTGTTTCTTTGACAGACCTAGCCCCAGAGTCACCCCATTGTCCGTTGTGTTGTTTGATTTGTTCTGTCGTATTGGGGCACGTAACCCTAACCCTAAGCACTAACTGGCCCCTGGGGCGAACTCTTGTTTTCTCTCCTTCTGTTCTCTGACAGAGACTAGCCCCCAGAGTCACCCTATTGTCCGTCATGTTGTTTGTTTGTCTGTCGTGTTGTCGGCACGTAACCTGGGCACTCACTGGCCCCTGGAGCACTCTTGTTTTCCTTCTGTTTCTGACAGAGACTAGCCCCCAGAGTCACCCCATTGTCCGTCGTGTCGTTTGTTTGTCTGTTGTGTTGTCGGCACGTAACCTTCACTAACTGCACGATTTATATTGCTTTTGTGGGCTACACATGGCAGCTTCCAGCCAGCTTCTTGATTGGCAAGAATACTGTGTCAATCCCATAGCTGTCAGGCTCTGCATTAGAATGATGTCTTGGTCAGCTCCAGACAGCCTACCTGGCTGCATGTTTGGCCCAAGGGCGTAGAAAGGAGCTGCCGAGAAGCTGCTATGCGTAGCCCAAAAAGGAAACAGTGGTAGGGAATGGGCTGCACTCTTCTGTTGGCTGACCCCCTCCCCCCCCACACACACACACACACACACACACACATGCACACACACACACACCCTCCCCCCCCCCACACACACACACACCACACACACACACACACCACACACACAAACTCAACCCCCCACCCCCCCACCGCGCCACCTGTCCCCCACACACACACACCCCTCACACACCCTCACACACACCCTCACACACCCTCACCCCCCCCCCCACACACACACACACACACACCACACATCACACACACACACACACAGGCGACACACCACACACACCACACACACAAACTCACCCCCCACCCCCCCCCACCCCCCACACACACACACCCTCACACACTCACACACCCTCCCCCCCCCCCCCCCACCCCACCCAGCCCCCCCCATCACAGCACACACACCCCACAACAAAACATTCACTTCACCCCCCCCCCACCCCCCCATCACACACACACACCCTCACATTCAGCCCTCACACACCTCACCCGTAGGTGGGAGGTTCTCCCCCCCACACACACACACACACACCACACACACACACTCAACAGTACCACCACCACCACCACCACCAACATTCACCCCACACACACAACACACAATCAACCAGTACCACCACCACCATACCCACCACCACACCATGGTGGTGGTGGTGGTACTGTTAGTTTGTATGGGGGGGTGTGTGGGTGGTGTGGGTGGGTGGGGGGGTGAGTGTGTGTGTAATAAATGTGTGTTATTTATGGTGTCGAGCTGTGTGGTGTGGCTGGGGGGTGTGTGTGGGGGCGGGGGGGGGGGGGCTGCATTCTTCTGTTTTGCTCTGAACATGACAGCAGTGAAACCCAGCTTGCCCATGTCAATCCAGCTATCGGCGGTGTGATTTGTTCCCATCCTCTTCTGGATCGCTCCATCATCGTGGCGGGCTGTGCTTTGCTGCTATTTGCATTCAACACTAGCCGGTAAAACACAACTACGAACTCTCTCGTACTTCCTGCAATGATTCCTTTGCAGATCCTCTCGAGATCCCGGCATGAGAAAAGTTTGCCCATGTCAATCCAGTATCGGTGTTGATTTGTTTCTATTCGCATTCGTATTGTGCATTCACTTAGCACTTCCACCAACTGCGCTTCCTGCAGATCCTGGATGGATCCGGCATGAGAAAAGTAAGGCAACGCAGCTGCCCATGTCAATCCAGATCGGAGCGTGTTGTTGTTTGTTCCCCATCCTCTTCTGGTTCGCTTCATCGGCTCTTTGCTTGTGCTTAGTGCATTCAACACTTAGGCAAACCAAACCACCAGACTGCGCTTCCTGCAGATCCTGGATGAGATCCGGCATGAGAAAAGTTAATGGCAAAACAGCTCCCATGTGTTCAATTCCAGATCAAAGGGCTCCGGTGTTGTTGATTTGTTCCCGCATCCTCTTCTGTCGCTCATTCAGCGGCGGCCTTGCTTGTGGCTTATTGCATTTCAAACCTTAGGGGTAAAACACAAAAGGAGCCACAACTCCGCTTTCCTGCAAGATCTTCCTGGTCGAGATCCGGCATGAGAAAAGAGATTATGTGAAGGCAGACGCTAAAGGGGTTGCCCGATGTCAAGCCAGATCGGTCGGTGTTGGGTGTTGGAGTTTGTTCCCCATCCTCTTCTGGTCGCTCATCATCGGCGGCCTTGCTTGTGCTTATTGCATTCAACACTTAGGGCAAACCACAACCACCAACTGCGCTTCCTGCAGATCCTGGATGAGATCCGGCATGAGAAAAGTAAGGCAAACCAGCTGCCCATGTCAATCCAGATCGGGGGTGTTGATTTGTTCCCCATCCTCTTCTGGTCGCTCATCATCGGCGGCCTTGCTTGTGCTTATTGCATTCAACACTTAGGGTAAACCACAACCACCAACTCCGCTTCCTGCAGATCCTGGATGAGATCCGGCATGAGAAAAGTAAGGCAGACCAGCTGCCCATGTCAATCCAGATCGGGGGTGTTGATTTGTTCCCCATCCTCTTCTGGTCGCTCATCCTATCGGGCGGTGGCCTTGCTTGTGCTTATTGCATTCAAACACTTAGGGCAACCACAACCACCCACTCCGCTTCCTGCAGATCCTGGATGAAGATCGGCATGAGAAAAAATTGAAGGCAAACCAGCTGCCCATGTCAATTCCGATCAGCGGTGTTGAAAGCTGTTCCCCGTCCTCTCTCTGGTCCGCTCATCATCGGTGGCATTGCTTGTGCTTATTGCATTTAAGACTAACTACTAACCACAACCACCCACTTCGCTTCCTTCAATTCCTGGATGAGAACCGAAAAGAGGCTAACAGGGCTAACCAGATGCCCATGTCAATCAAGATGGGCGGTGTTGAGTTGTTCCCCATCCTCTTCTGGTCGCTCATCATAGGCGGCCTTGCTTGTGCTTATTGCATTCAAGACTAGCTACTAACCACAACCACCAACTCCGCTTCCTGCAGATCCTGGATGAGAACCGAAAAGAGGCTAACAGGGCGAACCAGATGCCCATGTCAATCAAGATGGGCGGTGTTGAACTGTTCCCCATCCTCTTCTGGTCGCTCATCATTTGGTGCATTGCTTGTTGCTAAATTGCATTCAAGACTAACTACTAACCTCAACCACCAACTCCGCTTCCTGAAGATCCTGGATGAGAACCGAAAAGAGGCTAACAGGGCGAACCAGATGCCCATGTCAATCAAGATGGGCGGTGTTGAGTTGTTCCCCGTCCTCTTCTGGTCGCTCATCATCGGCAGCCTTGTTTGGGTGTCTAGAACTAGCCTTGCTGAGCGCTTTTTCAGGAAGATGCAAGGCAAGCTGTCCAAGGGGAAGTGGGTGCTGGACCGTTCTCTTGGAGGCAAGAAGGTAAGTGTGAGAGGGGGGGCAGGGGGAGAGAGGGGGCAGAACGGAGGGGGCGGGGAGGGGGAAGGGATTCTTCAGGAAGATGCAAGGCAAGCTGTCCAAGGGGAAGTGGGTGCTGGGCGTTCTCTTGGAGGCAAAGAAGGTAAGTGCAAGGTGAAGAGGGGGGGCAGGGGGGAGAGAGGGGGCAGAACGAAGGGGGCGGGGAGGGGGAAGGGATTCTTTCAGGAAGATGCAAGGCAAAGCTGTCCAAGGGGAAGTGGGTGCTGGACCGTTCTCTTGGAGGCAAGAACGGTAAGGTGGGTGAGAAGGGGGAGCAGGGGGGAGAGAGGGGGCAGAACGGAGGGGCGGGGAGGGGGAAGGGACTTCCTTCAGGAAGATGCAAGGCAAGCTGTCCAAGGGGAAGTGGGTGCTGGACCGTCTCTTGGAGGCAAGAAGGTAAGTGGGTGAGAGGGGGGGCAGGGGGGAGAGAGGGGGCAGAACGGAGGGGGCGGGGAGGGGGAAGGGATTCTTCAGGAAGATGCAAGGCAAGCTGTCCAAGGGGAAGTGGGATGCTGGACCGCTTCTCTTGGAGGCAAGAAGGTAAGTGGGTGAGAGGGGGCAGGGGGGAGAGAGGGGGCAGAACGGAGGGGGCGGGGGGAGGGGGCAAGTGGATTCTTCAGGAAGATGCAAGGCAAGCTGTCCAAGGGGAAGTGGGGTGCTGGACCGTTCTCTTGGAGGCAAGAAGGTAAGTGGGTGAGAGGGGGGGCAGGGGGGAGAGAGGGGGCAGAACGGAGGGGGAAGGGGGGCACGAGGCAAGGGAAGGGATTCTTCAGAAGATGCAAGGCAAGCTGTCCAAGGGGAAGTGGGTGCTGGACCGTTCTCTTGGAGGCAAGAAGGTAAGTGGGTGAGAGGGGGGGCAGGGGGGAGAGAGGGGGCAGAACGGAGGGGGCGGGGAGGGGGAAGGGATTCTTCAGGAAGATGCAAGGCAAGCTGTCCAAGGGGAAGTGGGTGCTGGACCGCTCTCTTGGAGGCAAGAAGGTAAGTGGGTGAGAGGGGGCAGGGGGGAGAGAGGGGCAGAACGGAGGGGGCGGGGAGGGGGAAGGGATTCTTCAGGAAGATGCAAGGCAAGCTGTCCAAGGGGAAGTGGGTGCTGGACCGCTTCTCTTGGAGGCAAGAAGGTAAGTGGGTGAGAGGGGGGCAGGGGGGAGAGGGAGAGAGGGGGCAGAACGGAGGGGGCGGGCCGAGGGGGAAGGGATTCTTCAGGAAGATGCAAGGCAAGCTGTCCAAGGGGAAGTGGGTGCTGGACCGCTCTCTTGGAGGCAAGAAGGTAAGTGGGTGAGAGGGGGGCAGGGGGAGAGAGAGGGGGCAGAACGGAGGGGGCGGGGAGGGGGAAGGGATTCTTCAGGAAGATGCAAGGCAAGCTGTCCAAGGGGAAGTGGGTGCTGGGACCGTTCTCTTGGAGGCAAAGAAGGTAAGTGGGTGAGAGGGGGGCAGGGGGTAGAGAGAGGGGGCAGAACGGAGGGGGCGGGGAGGGGGAAGGGATTCTTCAGTAAGATGCAAGGCAAGCTGTCCAAGGGGAAGTGGGTGCTGGACCGTTCTCTTGGAGGCAAGAAGGTAAGTGGGTGAGAGGGGGGGAGGGGCAGGGGGGGCGGGAGGGGGAAGGGATGTCTCAGAGAGGGGGTCAGGGAAGTGGTGCGGAGGGGGCGCGGGAGGGGGGCAAGGAGGGGGCGGGGAGGGGGAAGGGATTCTTCAGGAAGATGCAAGGCAAGCTGTCCAAGGGGAGTGGGTGCTGGACCGTTCTCTTGGAGGCAAGAAGGTAAGTCGGTGAGAGGGGGCAGGGGAGAGAGGGGGCAGAACGGAGGGGGCGGGGAGGGGGAAGGGATTCTTCAGGAAGATGCAAGGCAAGCTGTCCAAGGGGAAGTGGGTGCTGGACCGTTCTCTTGGAGGCAAGAAGGTAAGTGGGTGAGAGGGGGGCAGGGGGGAGAGAGGGGCAGAACGAAGGGGGCGGGGAGGGGGAAGGGATTCTTCAGGAAGATGCAAGGCAAGCTGTCCAAGGGGAAGTGGGTGCTGGACCGCTCTTGGAGGCAAGAAGGTAAGTGGTGAGAGGGGGGGCAGGGGGGAGAGAGGGGGCAGAACGGAGGGGGCGGGGGGGGGAAGGGATTCTTCAGGAAGATGCAAGGCAAGCTGTCCAAGGGGAAGTGGGTGCTGGACCGTTCTCTTGGAGGCAAGAAGGTAAGTGGGTGAGAGGGGGCAGGGGGAGAGAGGGGCAGAAACGGAGGGGGCGGGGGAGGGGGAAGGGATTCTTCAGGAAGATGCAAGGCAAGCTGTCCAAGGGGAAGTGGGTGCTGGACGCTCTCTTTGGAGCAAGAAGGTAAGTGGGTGAGAGGGGGGGCAGGGGGGAGAGAGGGGGCAGAATGGATGGATGATGGGGCGGGGAGGGGGAAGGGATTCTTCAGGAAGTGCAAGGCAAGCTGTCCAAGGGGAAAGTGGGTGCTGGGACCGTTCTCTTGGAGGCAAGAAGGTAAGTGGGTTGAGAGGGGGGCAGGGGGGAGAGAGGGGGGCAGAATGGAGGGGGCGAGGAGGGGGAAGGGATTCTTCAGGAAGATGCAAGGGCAAGCTGTCCAAGGGGAAGTGGGTGCTGGACCGTTCTCTTGGAGGCAAGAAGGTAAGTGGGTGAGAGGGGGGGCAGGGGGGAGAGAGGGGGCAGAACGGAGGGGGCGGGGAGGGGGAAGGGATTCTTCAGGAAGATGCAAGGCAAGCTGTCCAAGGGGAAGTGGGTGCTGGACCGTTCTCTTGGAGGCAAGAAAGGTAAGTGGGTGAGAGGGGGGCAGGGGGGAGAGAGGGGGCAGAACGGAGGGGGCGGGAGGAGGAAGGGATTCTTCAGGAAGATGCAAGGCAAGCTGTCCAAGGGGAAGTGGGTGCTGGACCGCTCTCTTGGAGGCAAGAAGGTAAGTGGGTGAGAGGGGGGGCAGGGGGCAGAACGGAGGGGGCGGGGAGGGGGAAGGGATTCTTCAGGAAAGATGCAAGGCAAGCTGTCCAAGGGGGAAGTGGGTGCTGGACCGCTTCTCTTGGAGGCAAGAAGGTAAGTGGGTTGAGAGGGGGGGCAGGGGGGAGAGAGGGGCAGAACGGAGGGGGCGGGGAGGGGAAGGGATTCTTCAGGAAGATGCAAGGCAAGCTGTCCAAGGGAAGTGGGTGCTGGACCGTTCTCTTGGAGGCAAGAAGGTAAGTGGGTGAGAGGGGGGGCAGGGGGAGAGAGGGGGCAGAACGGAGGGGGCGGGAGGGGGAAGGGATTCTTCAGGAAGATGCAAGGCAAGCTGTCCAAGGGGAAGTGGGTGCTGGACCGCTCTCTTGGAGGCAAGAAGGTAAGTGGGTGAGAGGGGGGCAGGGGGGAGAGAGGGGGCAGAACGGAGGGGGCGGGGAGGGGGAAGGGATTCTTCAGGAAGATGCAAGGCAAGCTGTCCAAGGGGAAGTGGGTGCTGGACCGTTCTCTTGGAGGCAAGAAGGTAAGTGGGTGAGAGGGGGGGGCAGGGGCAGAACGGAGGGGGCGGGGAGGGGGAAGGGATTCTTCAGGAAGATGCAAGGCAAGCTGTCCAAGGGGAAGTGGGTGCTGGACCGTTCTCTTGGAGGCAAGAAGGTAAGTGGGTGAGAGGGGGGGGGAGCAGGGGGTGGGAAGGAGAAACGGGGCAGAAGGGAGTGGAAGGGATTCTTCAGGAAGATGCAAGGCAATATAGGGAACCAGGGAACGGCAATATTATATCATATGATGCCGGCAGTCTTACTAGGCCAAAGTTACCATGTACATACAATATCATATGGTGCAATTTGTATGATATCAAATGATATCATACTCGCCTCTGGTAAACATCATATGATTTTCCGGTCCCTATGTATTCCCCACTGCAGGTGTGTGTAGAGGCCGCGACAGAATTCAGTGCCTCATCAGGCTCTCGCCCCTCTTGTGCCCTGAAGACGAATGGCCTATGACACGCCAGCTTCAGCTTCAGTCACCACCCCCAGTCTGCTGTTGACACCACCACCACACACTCACGCACACACACACACGCACACACACACACACACACACACACACACACACACACACACACACAAATAACTCTCTTTCTTTCCCACTGCAGGTGTGTGTAGAGGCCGCGACAGAATTTGGTGTCTTACCAGGATCCCGCCCCTTTCGTGCCCTGAAGACGAATGGCTTTGACACACTAGATTCCGTAGCCTCCACCGCCAGGACTGCTGTTGACACCACCACCACACACACACAAATATCTCTATGTGTTTCCCACTGCAGGTGTGGGCAGAGGCCGCGACAGAATTCAGCGTCTCATCAGAATCCCGCCCCTCTCGTGCCCTGAAGACGGACGGCTTTGACACGCTAGATTCCGCAGTCACCACCGCCAGGACTGCTGTTGACACCACCACCACAGACACACAAATATCTCTATATGTTTCCCACTGCAGGTGTGGGCAGAGGCCGCGACAGAATTCGGCGTCTCATCAGGATCCCGCCCCTCTCGTGCCCTGAAGACGGACGGCTTTGACACGCTAGATTCCGCAGTCACCACCCCTAGGTCTGCTGTCGACACCACCACCACACACACACACACGCACAAATATCTCACTGGGTTTCCCGCTGCAGGTGTGGGTAGAGGACACGACAGAATCCGGCCACTCATCAGGCGCACGTGTCCTAAGCAAGGCTGACTTTCACACACTAGCTTCCGCAGGTGGTGGTGGTGGTGGTGTGTGTGGTGTGTGGTTACCTAACCTTGCTCTAACCTCTATGTTTCCCGCTGCAGGTGTGGGTAGAAGATGTGACGGAATTCGGTGCCTCGTCAGGATCCTGCCCCTCTCGTGCCCTGAAGACAGATGGCTTTGGCACACTAGATTCCGAAGCCTCCACTGCCAGGACTGATGTTGACACCACCTCCACACACACAAAAACATCTCTATGTGTTTCCCGCTGCAGGTGTGGGTAGGGAACGCAGCAGAAATCGGCGTCTCATCACGCTCACGTATCCTAAACAAGGCTGACTTTCACACACTAGCTTCCGCAGGTGGTGGTGGTGGTGTGTGTGGTGTGTGGTTACCTAACCTGGCTTTAACCTCTCTGTATTCCCCACTGCAGGTGTGGGTAGAGGATGCGACGGAATTCGGTGCCTTATCAGGATCCCGCCCCTCTCGTGCCCTGAAGACGGATGGCTTTGGCACGCTAGATTCCGAAGCCTCCACTGCCAGGACTGCTGTTGACACCAGCCCTCCCAAGGAGTTCAGCCTGCCTGAGTGGTGGGATCCCCCTCCCACCTCCTTCGCATCGGCCGCCACCCGCGAATTGAAGCAGGAGAGTGCACGGAAGATGTTGGGTCTTATTGAGCAAGACACCAACAGGGGGCAGGACTACCAGCTGAAGGATATCGTGAGACTGAGGGAGATATGCAAGGTAAGGTGGTGGTGGTGGTGTGTGTGTGGGGGGGGGGGGGGGGAGGGGCTCTAAATCGGGTGAAATCAGGTGGAAAACGGGTGAAATCGGGTGAAATTCGGGCGCTAGGTCTGCTGAAGGATATCGTGAGACTGAGGGAGATACGCAAGGTAAGGTGGTGGTGGGGGGGGGGGGGGGGGGGGGGCTCTGAATCGGGTGAGATCAGGTGGAAAACGGGTGGAAACGGGTGAAATCGGGCGCTAGGTCTGTTGAAAGATGTTCCAGCTGAAGGATATCGTGAGGCTGAGGGAGATATGCAAGGAACGGTGGTGGTGGTTTGTGTGTGGGTGTGTGGGGGGGGGAGGTGCGTAGGTAGGTGGGGAGGTGTGGGGGGGGCTCTGGATCGGGTGAAATCAGGTGGGAAACGGGTGAAATCGGGTGAAATTCGGGCGCTAGGTCTGCTGAAGGATATCGTGAAGCTGAGGGAGATTTGCAAGGTAAGGTGGTGGCGGTTTGTGTGTGTGTGGGGGGGGGGGGGGGGGGGGGGGGTCGGGGGAGTGCGTAGGTAGGTGGGGAGGTGGGGGGGGCTCTGAATCGGGTGAAATCGGGTGAAATCGGGCGCTAGGTCTGCTGAAGGATATCGTGAGGCTGAGGGGAATTTGCGAGGGAAGGTAGTGGTAGTGGTGCTGGTTTGTGTGGGTGGGTGGGTGGGTGGGGGTGGGGGGGGGGCCTAGGTAGGTGGGGAGGTGGGCGGTCTCTGAATCGGGTGAATTAAGGCGCTAAGTCTGCTGTTGGCATCAGCACCCTTTATGACTTAAGCCTGCCGGAGTGGTGGGATCCCCAACCAGCTGGAGGACATCTTGAGGCTGAGGGAGATATGCAAGGTAAGGTGGTGGTGCACTGTGAAGGCCCAGACTGGGAGTAAGCCAAACCAATTCAAATGATCTGTAACCCCCCCCTGGCAGGGGGGGGGGGGGGGGGCTGCACTGTGAAGCCCAAGTTATGTACCATAATTCAACCTCACTAAAAATTAACTGTAATTGACTCCTTGCAGGAGGGAGGATGCACTGTGAAGGCCAAGCATCGTATTTACCAAACCAAGTCACAAAAGCATAAAAAATAAAACCAACTGTAACCACCTTCCCCCCCCCCACACACACACACACACACACACAAACACAAACACTCACACTCCCAGGAGGGAGGCTGCACTGTGAAGGCACAGACTGTCGGCGGGCGAGATGCCATATATCGAGCCACAAAGGTATCCCAAAGCAAACCACCTGTAACCACCTGGACCCCACCACCACCACCACACACACACACACACACACGCACACTCCCAGGAAGGAGGCTGCACTGTTAAGGCACAGACTGTCGGCGGGCGAGATGCCATATATCGAGCCACAAAAGTATCCCAAAGCAAACCACCTGTAACCACCTGTACCCCACCACCACCACACACACACACACACACACACACACACACACAAAAACACACACACACACACACACACAAAAACACACACGCACACTCCCAGGAAGGAGGCTGCACTGTTAAGGCACAGACTGTCGGCGGGCGAGATGCCATATATCGAGCCACAAAAGTATCCCAAAGCAAACCACCTGTAACCACCTGTACACCACCACCACCACCACCACACACACACACACACACGCACACTCCCAGGAAGGAGGCTGCACTGTTAAGGCACAGACTGTCGGCGGGCGAGATGCCATATATCGAGCCGCTGTAGAGGGTGCCGTCAATGCATCTATGGACCCCTCAGTGGAGGTAGACCTTGGAGACGCCTCTCCTCGACGCTTCGTGACAGCTGTGGCTATGGATTTGCAGATGTCTGACGAGAGGGCAGTGAGCTTTGTAAATCAGGCTGTTGTGTCCAAGTGCCGTTCTCGCCTGGTGGATGTGAGTGAATCTAATATTATATTTATTTAGACATTTTACACAGCTGTGGCTATGGACCTGCAGATGTCAGACAAGAGGGCAGTGAGCTCTGTAAATCAGGCTGTTGTGTCCAAGTGCCGTTCTCGCCTGGTGGATGTGAGTGAATCTAATATTATGATTATTTATGCATTTTATACAGCTGTGGCTATGGACCTGCAGATGTCAGACAAGAGGGCAGTGAGCTCTGTAAATCAGGCTGTTGTGTCCAAGTGCCGTTCTCGCCTGGCGGATGTGAGTGAATCTAATATTATACTTATTTATGCATTTTATACAGCTGTGGCTATGGACCTGCAGATGTCAGACAAGAGGGCAGTGAGCTTTGTAAATCAGGCTGTTGTGTCCAAGTGCCGTTCTCGCCTGGTGGATGTGAGTGAATCTAATATTATATGTATTCATACATTTTATACTACGAAATTTATTTTATAACATCAGATTGAGTTTGATCTCATAATGTAGCGTTGTCTGTTTGTCTTTCTGTCGGCACGTAACCTTGGCCCTGACTGGCCCCTGGCCCCGTCGTACACCCTGGAGTTTGATCTCATACCCTAACGTTGTCTGTCTGTCGGCACGTAACCCTGGCCCTGACTGGCCCCTGGCCCTGTCGTACACCCTGGAGTCTGATCTCATACCCTAACGTTGTCTGTCTGTCGGCACGTAACCCTGGCCCTGACTGGCCCCTGGCCCTGTCGTACACCCTGGAGTTTGATCTCATACCCTAACATTGTCTGTCTGTCGGCACGTAACCCTGGCCCTGACTGGCCCCTGGCCCTGTCGTACACCCTGGAGTTTGATATCAACACATAACGTTTTTATCCAAGGAATCGAGGATGGTTAATGTTGCTCTATGAATCTGTGCTCTCGCCTTGTGGATGTGATTGAATATAATATTGTATATATGTATATATTTTATAGAGATAGATAATTATTTATAGAGATAGATAATTATATATATGATATAAAATATATAATTGAATATATTTTATACTCTTGAGATAGATAATTATATATATGATATAAAATATATAATTGAATATATTTTATACGCTGAGATAGATAATTGTATATATGATATAAAATATATAATTGTATATATTTTATACTCTGAGATAGACTAATTATACACCTATTGTATGCCACTCTCGCCTGGTGGATGTGAGTGAATATCATGTTGTATATACTTATGTATTTTGTGTTCTTGAGGTAGACTAATTGTACACCTATTTTATGCCACTCTCGCCTGGTGGATGTGAATGAATATCCTGTTGTATATCTTGTATACTTTCAGTTAGACTCATTTTATACATATTGTTTGCCACTCTTGCCTGGTTGATGTGAGTGAATATAATGTTGTATATATTTTATACTCTTGAGATAGACTACTTGCATACCTATGTTATGCCACTCTAGCCTGGTGGATGTGAGTGAATATAATGTTGTGTGTATTTATAAATTGTATACTCTGAGATAGACTAATGATACACCTATTTTATGCCACTCTCGCCTGGTGGATGTGAGTGAATATCATGTTGTATATACTTATGTATTTTTTGCTCTTGAGGTAGACTAATTATACACCTATTTTATGCCACTCTTGCCTGGTGGGTGTGAGTGAATATAATGTTGTATATATATATTACTTCAGAGACAGTTACGGGTGTGTCTGATCAAGTGTATGCATGTCCGGTGTAGGGGGGCACTGTGTGTAGGAGTTGGTGTCTTGGGAATTAGTCCTAGCATGTTTTCAATGGTCGATGTAAGTGAATTTCGTGTCATTTTTACGCTACCGGTATTGTTTTCATCGAAGTTTAGGTCTCCCTGGTTGTGGGTTCTAAGTGCTATTCTCCGCTTGTAGATGTGGGTGATGATCATTATTTGCAATATCATGGTTACTAGGTAAGATTCAAACAGTATTGGGAAGTAACAAATTATTTTGGCGGAGCCCCTCCTTCTGGGGGGCGGGAGCCCCCAGTGTTACCCATTTGTCCGGTCGACCGACCGTCTGACCGTGATGAAGCCTGACACGTCAGCCAACGGTCGGTCGATTATGATGTGGGTGATTATCATTTGCAATGATGTGGGTGATTATCATTTGCAATGATGTGGGTGATTATCATTTGCATGTTTACTATCATTATGATGTGGGTGATTATCATGTGGGTGATTATGATTTGCATGTTATTGATTTATTGATTATGATGTGGGCGATTATGATGTGGGTGATTATCATTTGCAATGGCATGTTTACTATCATGATTCAAACAGTTTTGTGTAGAAACAGATTATTTTTTCATCCAAGTCTTAAATACACCAAGAATCATACCAAGCAAAACATGTTCTATGCAGCGTCGCAAGCGACGCTAAAAATTGGCAGAGAGAGCTCACAACGGAGCGACAGGTGGCAACGGAAGCGAGTTAGTTACGAGACCGTAGGCTGATGTGTTACTCCGTCTCGGTCAGACGGTCAGACACACAGAAGGACGAATGGGTAACCCTGGGGGCTCCTGCCCCCTTATGGTGGCCGCCAAAAAAACATCGAATCAGAACAAAACAAAACAATTATTTTTACACAAAAAACATCGAATCAAAACAAAACAAAACAACCCTTTTCCCTCAAAAAAACATAAAATCAAAACAAAACAAAACACCCTTTTCGCGAGGCCCTTACTGCACTGAAGGATGGCCCCGATACTGATGCATTGATGGCTCTCATCCATCTCGCCTCCCTCCTCGAAAACCTCCCTGTCCTCGCTAGTGGCGGCAAGGAGGTGAGGCTCCTGCCACCTTAAAGAGGCCGCAAAAAAAGCATCGAATAGGAACAAAACTAAACAACCTTTTCACACAAAAACATCGAAACAAAAGAAAACAAAACAACCATTTTCGCAGGCCCTTACTGCACTGAAGGATGGCTCACATACCGATGCATTGATGGCTCTCATCCGTCTCGCCTCCCTCCTGATTCAAACAGCATTGTGTAGAAACAGATTAAACTTTTCATCCAAGTATTAAGTCAAGCATCGGACCAAGCAGAAAAAAACATAAAATCAAAACAAAAGAAAGCAAAACAAAACACCCTTTCCGCAGGCCCTTACTGCACTGAAGGATGGCCCCGATACTGATGCATTGATGGCTCTCATCCATCTCGCCTCCCTCCTCGAAAACCTCCCTGTCCTCGCTAGTGGCGGCAAGGAGGTGAGGCTCCTGCCCCCTTGAAGAGGCCGCCAAAAAAGTATCGAATCAGAACAAAACAAAACAACCCTTTTCACACAAAACAGATCGAATCAAAACAAAGCAAAACAACCCTTTCCGCAGGCCCTTACTGCACTGAAGGATGGCTCCGATACCGATGCACTGATGGCTCTCATCCGTCTCGCCTCCCTCCTCGAAAACCTCCCTGTCCTCGCTAGTGGCGGCAAGGAGGTAGAACTCATCGCCGCCTCCTTGAAAGCTACGTCAAGCGCCGATGAGCGCAAGCGCATCTTCCTCCTGTTCACATCGCTCTACAAGGATGAAAGCCCAATCATACCTGAGATGCTGGGCTTCGGAGCCAACCTAGCTGTGGAGACGCTGAGGGCTGAAAAGAACAAGGCGGCGATGGCAGAGCAACCCAACATGAAGGAGGCACAGGCACTAGTGGTTCAGGAGCCACAGGCGGCAGAGGCACCAGAGGCACAGGCTGCACCTAAGGCACCCAAGAGCGAGGAGGGTAGTAGTTAGGGGGTGCTAGCAGGAGGGGGGCTGAAAAGGACAAGGCGGCGATGGCACAGCAACCCAACTTGGAGGAGACACAGGCAGCAGTGGTTCCTGACGTTGAGGAGGCCAGAACTGAAAAGCCCACGAGGGGAGGAGGGTAGTAGATAGGGGTTGCTAGCGTGTGTGTGTGGGGGGGGGGGGGGGGGGGGGGGAGTTGATGGCTGAAAAGGACAAGGCGGCGATGGCAGAGTGACCCAACTTGAAGGAGACACAGGCACCAATGGTTAGTGAGGTTGGGGAGGCTGCAACAAAGGCGCCCAATAGCGAGGAGGGTAGTAGTTAGGGGCTGCTAGCATTGGGGGGGGGGGGGGGGGGGGTTAATGGCTGAAAAGGACAAGGCGGGGATGGCAGAGCAACCCAAGGAGGCCACAACAGAAGAGCCAAAGAGGGAGGAGGGTAGTAGTTGGTTGGGTTACTAGGGTTGGGGCATTGCTTTGTATATACAGGCGTGTGGTGGTAGGGCACTGCCACTGATGAATAGGGAACGGCAAATCATATGATGTTGAACAAAGACGAGTATGATATCATATGATATCATACAAAAATCATATGATTTAATATCATATGATATGATGGCCCAGGCCAAAGTTACCCAGTCAAACCACCGGCATCATCTGATATCATATGATGACATGATATCATATTGCCGACCCCTACAGATGAACCGTATTAGGACACATGTAGCTTGGCTTGGTTAGTTCGTGTTTTGCGGAGCCCCCCCTTCTGGGGGGCGGGAGCCCCCAGTGTTACCCATTTGTCCCTCCATCCATCCGTCTGAATGTGATGAAGCCCGACACGTCAGCCAACGGTCTCGTAACTAACTCGCTTCCGTTGCCACCTGTCGCTCCCTCGCGATCACTCTCCGCCATTTTTTTGCGTCGCAGGCGACGCTGCATAGAACTTGTTTGGGTGTGGGATGGCGGTGGTGATGCTCAAGTACTTGAAAGAGTCTTGATTCCCGCCGAAGGGGACCGGGATAGGGGTTCGTTTTTCTTTTCACCTACAAGCAGCAGCCCGATGCAGTTCCCTGAGCCAGCCACTCCGGGTTGTTCAGGACGCTGTGTCCTCTGTCGCAGACGCAACGTTGAAGAATCCGTTGCGTCCTGCAACGTGGGGAGAGTCCGTTGACCAGAAGGAAGGGTCCGTTGCGTCGCAGGATGCAGGCAATACAATTAGTTGTGTATCAGGCAGCAGAGCTAGGGGTCCTCCTGAAGTACCCTGCAGCTACTGTGCTAAGCCCCGGTATTTTGACAGTTTTCAGTCACACTAGTTTGCGTAAGCTTTGGCTGAATAGCCAGTGAGGGGAGGGGTCAGCGGATTCTGTCAGCTTTCAGGCACACTAGGTTGCGTAAGCTTTGGCTGAATAGCCAGTGAGGGGAGCTGCCTAGAAGTTGCCGCTTTTAGCTGAAAAGAAAACACACTGAGACAGGGCCTAACAAAAGGCTAACGTACATAGCATTGACTTTTTGGAAGTTACAAGTCTGTGTGTTGTTACAGTCCAGAAGTAGGCCCAATAGGCTAAACGGACTTTCCCCTCCATCAAATGATATCAGGAGGGGCTAAAACGAAAGAAACGCACTGATGAAGTGAATCCCAAACAATTGTTTACCAACGTGGGCCTTAAGAAAGTGCTTCAGTAACAATTTGAGGTAGGTACAGGTATGAGATAGAGAACAGCGTTATTTGTTATTTGATTTGATTTTCCGCGATGTGCCATTTCTTTGAAGTTGTAAAAAAACATTAATTGGATGCTTGAATGTAAACTGTTACACCAGCAGTGATATGCATAAGGATTTGGGCATAAACATTAAAAATCGTGGCACCGATGCCCAGGTGTAGCATTTTACAAGATGGACACATTGGAAATCGTGGCACCCGATGCCCGGGTGTAGAGTTTGGGAAGGTGGAAACATTACTTATCGTGGCGCCCGATGCCCAGGCTCAGTCTGGCAGGTGTAGCATTTAGGAACCTGGAAACATTACCCACACCTGGGGGCACGATGGACCAAAACGGGAATAAACATTATATATCACGCGTGCGATATATCGTGGTTAGGGATATCGCTGTACAGCAGAAGCCGGACGCTTGGATACAGAAGTAACGAAAAGAAACACAAGCTCAGGGGCACCATGTTCTGTCCCTCTTTAGAGCCATGCCTTAGGGCACACTGGTTGAAGGGGTAAAGAGCTTCCAGGTACAACAAATTTAGAGGCATTAAGCCCCTGATATACAATGGTCTAGTGGTTGACCAGATCGCTTGAGGATGAGAGTCGGGTGTTCGACTCCCCTTTCGGTCGCTCTTAGCGTTGCAGGTCGTTGTCAACCGCGATGGTAGCTTGTCCAGTTGAGGTAGGAGGCTGCTCCCCACCCGCGTACGACAGGCTCCCTTAACACCACGCCCCATCAGGCGATATCATTACCATTATCAGAGGCAATAGGGTCAGGGAGCATGTTCTAGTTCCGCTTTCCGCTTTTCTTTCCGCCTCTAGGATAGTTTTCTTCCTGTTTTGGACTGACCTAGGCTGTGCTGCTGTCCTGTCTCGGCAATGAGTTGCCGAGTTTCTGTAACGAAACCTCCCCCTCTCTCTCTCTCTCTCTCTCTCTCTCTCTCTCTCTCTCTCTCTCTCTCTCTCTCTCTCTCTTGCCTAACTCGAGTTGTTTTCAACATGAATGTTGGCCATAGAGTGATTAGCAATAACATGCATACTCTACCTTGACTTTATCTTGCTCAGAATCCCTTGAGCAAGATTCCTTTGAGCGGAATTCCCTTGACTATTTACTTCACTTTACTCAACCTTTAATTTACAAAATCTGGATCCGTTCCTTCGAGAGTCAACATTTGATTTACAAAATCTGAATTAATTGGCTGAAAAGCCATGTCACAATGCAATCCAAGCCTAAGCAAGCCAAAGAGTAGGATGAAAAGCCATGTCACAATCCAATCCAATCCAAGCTAAGCCATAAAGTTGTCTGAAAAGCCATGTCACAATCAAAGCCAATCCAACGCTCAGGTTGATAGATACTGGCAGATATGGATATGGATCAGGGGACGAAAGAGATATGTATGTATGTATGTATGTATGTATGTATGTATGTATGTATGTATGTATGTATGTATGTATGTATGTATGTATGTATGTATGTATGTTACGGTCCAGGAACAACGGGGACCATTTCAACCTCTTTTTTTACTTCTATGAGTCTATGACTAAGTTTGGACTTGACAGATTGAGTGCCCTTAAACTGGCGGTTAAGGTCCACTCCCACTATATTTCTAGCTTTCAAAGTTTTTTACAATGTCGACGCTTTATGGAGACCCAACAGGGCACAATACCAGGGGACTAGCAACTTTCCTGGTTCTCCTTGTTTTAGATCTTGCCAAGGGGCTTGTTCAGCTCTTCTAACAAGGTGTAACGGTACAGAACCCTTCACGGGTACTCTGGCCGTCCAGCAAGGCATACGGGTACACCGTACCGTAAGCCACGTGATGAACGCACATTCTTGCCAAGGGGCTTATTCAACTCTTCTAACAAGGAGAATCTTTTATGGTGACTCCTGCAAGTTCCGGCTTACGCAGTGGTGTCCTTAACTTCACGTCCTGAGAGTGGCAAATTACTCGGATGTAACCATTTCAATTTCAATTACAGTCCAGGGGTAAGCCCAATAGGCTAAAGCGTCTTGCCAAATCGTGATAGGAAGGGCGTACATTGTATGTATGTATGTTACAGTCCAGGGGTATGCCAAATAGGCTAAAGAGACTTGCCCAATCGTGATAGGAAGGGCTTACATTGCATGTATGTATGTTGCAGTACAGGGGTAGGCCAAATAGGCTAAAGGGACTTGCCCAACCGTCTTAACGTGCTCTAAGAGGTCGGTACACACAGACCAGAGTCCCGGACCACCGGAGTCCCGGACTGGGCTATGACTCGGGCTTACGGATACAGCCAGGCAGTAGGTCACGCCCCGCCCCGCCACGCAGGGCCTCACAGACCACGCCACACTGGGCCTCACAGACCACGCCACGCAGGGCCTCACAGACCACGCCATCAAGCCTTCCTCTCATAGACACGTCAACTCGATTATCTCTCTCACAGATACGTCAACTTGATTATCTCTCTCACGTTGCCACCGATGGTGTCTTCCACCTTGAACACACTGCTGGCCTGCATTCATTCAGTAATTAATTCAGTAATTAATTCAGTAATTCGTTCAGTAATTCATACAGGAATTCCTACAGTAATTCAGCCAGCCATTCAGCCATTCATACAGTCATGCATACAGTAATCAATTCATACAGTAATTCATTCATACAGTAATTCACTAATTCATAAAAATAATGCAGTAATTCATATTGTAATTCATATAGTAATGAAGTCATTCATCATGTAATCCATTCAGTAATTTTCTTCCACCTTGAACAAACTGCTGGCCTGCATTCATTCATTCATTCATTCAGTAATTCAGTAATTCATTCAGTAATTCAGTAATTCATTCAGTAATTTAGTCACTCATTCAGTAATTCATTCAGTAATTTAGTCATTCATTCATTCATTCATGCATTCATTCATTCATTCATTCATTCATTCAGTAATTCATTCAGTCAATCATACAGTAATTAATTAATTCGGTCAGTTATTCATCCAGTAATGCATTCATTAATTCATTCATTCACTCATTAATTAATTAAGTGATTCATTCAGCCATTCAGCCAGTCATTCATACAGTAATTCATCCAGTTATTTATTCAGCTATTCATTCAGTCATTCATACAGTCATTCAGCCATTCAATCAGTAATTCGTCCAATCATTCATACAGTCATTTAGTCATTTAGTCATTGTCATGACCATCATCATCATCATCATCACCATCACCACCATCATCACCACCATCATCATTATCATCATCATCATCATCATCATCATCATCATCATCACCACCATCATCATCATCATCATCACCATCACCATCACCATCACCATCATCACCATCATCACCATCATCACCATCATCACCATCACCATCACCATCACCATCACCATCATCACCATCATCACCATCATCACCATCACCATCGCCATCATCACCATCATCATCACGATCATCACCATCATCACCATCATCATCATCATTATCAAAGTGCATGTGCCGCCCTTCACTCCTAAGCAGTATGAATGGGAAGCAATACATGCAATGCCCATTGGGCGGCAAGGATCATTATTTCCCCAAGTAAGTTTATTTTATTTTATTGTATTAATGAATAAATTTGTTTAATTAAGTTATGTATCTATTTGCCAGCATCTGGAAGACACCATCCTCCTTCAATATATGACATAACGTATTTTTGACGCCCCCTGTGTTGGCGCACGGCAGTCTAAGCTCAGTTGTGGTCTGTGAAACAAAACTAACCCAACGTAGTAGCGATTACATGCAAACATGAGGGTTCCTTCAATCTCACGTCCTGTGGCAGCTCGTACTAATTTTCCATTTCCCATTTTGTACCGCCTCATACTCCAACGCAGTATGACTTGGAATCAATGTAGGCGACGCCCATGGGGCGGGGAAGAGATCATTATTTTATAAAACAAATTTATTGTATTTATTGTATTTAAGTAATTAATTCATTGATTTAATTAATTAATTCATGTAAATATGTATTTGTTCGTACCTGAAGACACCATCCTCCTTGACTAGTCGACAGAAAGTGTTTGTGCCGCTCCCTACTGCAAAGTAGTATGACTTGAAAGCGATGTACGCGACGCCCATGGGGCGACAGAAAGATCATTATTTTATAAAACAAGTTTATTTTATTTAATCAATTAATTAATTAATTAATTAAATATTTGTTTTTTCGTACATGGAAGACACCATCCTCCTTGACTAGTCGACAGAAAGTGTTTGTGCCGCCCCCTACTCCGAAGTAGTATGACTTGGAAGCGATGTACGCGACGCCCATGGGGCGGCAAATAGTTTGTTGTATAAAACAATTATATTGTATTATTTAATTAATCAATTTGTTTAATTACCGTTATGAATTAATTAAACATGTATGCTTTCGTACCTGGAAGACACCATCCTCCTTGACGAGTTGGCAGAAAGTGTTTGTGCCGCCCCCTACTCCGAAATAGTATGACTTGGAAGCGATGTAGGCGACGCCCATGGGGTGGCAAAGCGTTTGTTTGATACACGCAAGCAGCTTGGGTTGCGAGGTAAGGTCGTAGATGCTCTCTGAAGTCAGCACTACGTCGTACTGCCTTCCCAGGCCCTTCGACGACAGGAAGCCACCGATGGTAGACCAGCAGCCAGCAAAGAAGCGCATGGAGGGGTGCGCCCTGCCCTTGGGTAGCCTTTGCATGTTGGATAGTGCGTTGGGCAAGCTCAGCTTTGTTAGCACTTCTTTGTTGTAGTCCTGGAAGTGCACATCAGCGCCAGCTAGCAACAACAGGATTCCAGGCAGCGCGTGGCCACACCCCAGCTCCAGAACCTGCTTTCCCTACAGATTTGCACAGATTCATTTTTGTTTAGCACGTCTTTGTTGTAGTCCTGGAAGTGCACATCAGCGCCAGCTAGCAACAACAGGATTCCAGGCAGCGCGTGGCCACACCCCAGCTCCAGAACCTGCTTACCCTACAAATTTGCACAGACACAGGTTTTTAGCACGTTTTTTTGTAGGTCTAGTATGGGGTGAGGGGTGAGGGGAAATGAGGGAGGGGGAAGGAGGGAGGGGTGAGCGGGAAGGGGAAGGGGGCAGGGGCAGGGGGAAGGGAGAAAGGGGAAGGGGGAAGGGGGAAGGGGAGAGGGGGAAGGGGGAAGGGGGAAGGGGGAAGGGGGAAGGGGAAGGGGAAGGGAGAAGGGGGAAGGGGAAGAGGGAAGGGGGAAGGGGGAGGGGTGAGGAAAAGGAGGAAGGGGTGAGGGGAAGGGGGGTAGGGGGTAGGGGGGACGGGGGAGGGGGAAGGGGATGGTGGAAGGTAGAAGGTGAAAGGGGGAAGAGGGAAGGGGGGAGGAGGAAGGAGGAAGGTGGAAGGTGGAAGGTGGAAGGGGGGAGGGGGGAGGCAATATAAGGTGATAACTTACACTGAAAAAGTACATCGCGCAACGTTTTTCCAGGAAGAGCGTGGCCACATCCCAATTCCAGAACCTGCTTGCCCCATAGATTTGTACATATACAAAACGAATGTTTTTTCTTTTCACGATGTTCATAACTTCCCCTTGACTCTGCCAAGCCGTGGGCACATCCAGTAGGGTACCAGGAAAATGTCATCATCATCATCATCATCATCATCATTATTATCATCATTCCTACCACCACTACCATCATCACCATCACCACCACTATCCTCCTCCTCCTCCTCCTTCTCATAATCATAATCATTATCATCATCATCATCATTAGCATCATCATCACCATCCTCATCATCACCATCATCACCACCACCACCCCCATCCTCCTCCTCCTCCTCCTCATCTTCACCCCCATCCTCCTCCTCCTCATCACCCCCACCCCCATCATCATCAACATCATCATCATCATCATCATCATCATTATCATCATCATCACCATCATCATCATCATCATCATCATCACCAGCATCACCATCACCCTCCTCATCATCATCATCATCATCAACATCACCGCCATTATCACCACCATCCTCCTCCTCCTCATCATTTTGAGTTGAGGGAGGACTTGTTTGCTTTGCATCTAGTTGACCTGCTTTATTTTTTATTTCTTATGAATATAATTTGTTTGCTTCTCATCAAGTTGATCAGCTTTTAAGTTTTGCTTTGCATCTAGTTGGCCAGCTTTTATGTTTTGTTTAATTCTTTTTATTTGCATGTTTGATTTTGCTTTGTGCATAGTTGGCCTGCTTTTTATTTTATTTTTTATTTGTCTAATTTGTTTGCTTCACATCACATTGACCAGCATTTAAGTTTTGCTTTGCATCAAGTTGGCCAGCTTTTATGTTTTGTTTAATTCTTTTTATTTGCATGTTTGATTTTGCTTTGTGCATAGTTGGCCTGCTTTTTATTTTATTTTTTATTTGTCTAATTTGTTTGCTTCACATCACATTGACCAGCATTTAAGTTTTGCTTTGCATCAAGTTGGCCAGCTTTTATGTTTTGTTTATTAGTTTTATATACATGTTTGATTTTGTGTTGCACCACTTTGACCAGCATGTAAGTTTTGCTTTGCATCAGGTTGGCCAGCTTGTATATATTGTTTTTTATTATTTTTATGTACATTTTTGATTTTGTGTCACATCACGTTGACCAGCATTTCAGTTTTGCTTTGCATCAAGTTGAACAGCTATTTATTTTATGTTTTATTTATCTAATTGGTTTGCTCCACACCAAGTTGACCAGCATTTAAGTTTTGCTTTGCATCAAGTTGGCCAGCTTTTATATTTTGTTTAATTTTGTTTATTTGCGTTTTTGATTTTGCTTTGCGTCTAGTACGCCAGTTCCCCCCCCCCCCGTATACTTTGTTTGCTTCACATCACATTGATCAGTATTCGAGTTTTGCTTTGCATCTAGGTGGCCAGCATTTAATTTAATTTTTATTTGTCTAATTTGTTTGCTTCACAACACGTTGACCAGCATTTAAGTTTTGATTTGCCTCAAAATAGCGTTTTTTGTTTTTTGCATTTTTGATTTTTTTCTTAGCATCAAGCTTTGGCCAGCTTTTATGTTTTGTTGTATTTGCTTTATTTGTTCGTTTTGCATAAAGTTTAGCAGAGTGTATGTTGTAGTTGCTTTATTTGTTTTGTTTGTTCTATTTGTTTGCTTTGCATTAAGTTGGCCATCTTTGTTTTTGCATTTATTGTTTCATTTGTATTATTGTTTTGCTAACCCCATCCCCTTCCTCCTCCTCCCCCCCCCCCCCCCCCCCCCCCACACACACACCACACACCAGGGCACTACTTTTGTTAAATTGGTCAGCCTTAAATCGCACAAACATCAAATTGGTCAGCGCTTTCTAGTGCGAAAAGCGCAAAAAAACTGCGGGCTGCGCCCACAGGTGTCGAAAAAACTGCGTGAAACGCGCAGTGGGGCTCAAAAAGCGTGTGCGAAATCTCGCTGCCGCGCGCGCTTTGTAGTACCCTGACACACACCTCCTCAGCTCCCAGACACTCTAACCCACCTTGAGCTGGAGGATGTCCTGTTAGCTTGCCATCACCTTGGCTAGCTTGTATGTCTGAACTAAGTAGCTACACAAGTCAATGGCCCCCTCCCACACCACCACCACAGCACCCCTCAACCCCTTCCCCTCATACAAAAACAAATACCTACCTTCGGTTGGTGGATGTCCGTTTGCTTGTCATCACCTTGGCCAGCTTGTATGTTCGCACTAGGTAGCTACACAAGTCAATGCCCCCCCCCCCCCCCCCCCCCTTATCCCCCACCCCCCCCACTCCCACTCCCTCCCACTCCTCCCTCCCCACCCGCTCAGCTCCCATCCCTTCTAACCCACCTTCAAGTTGTGGGAAGTCCTGTTTGCATTCCATCACCTTGGCCAGCTTGTATGTTTGCACTAGGTAGCTACACAAGTCATTGCCCCCCCCCCCCCTTATCCCCCCCCCCCCCCACTCCCTCCCTCCCACTCCTCCCTCCCCACCCGCTCAGCTCCCATCCCTTCTAACCCACCTTGAGTTGTGGGAAGTCCTGTTTGCATTCCATCACCTTGGCCAGCTTGTATGTTTGCACTAGGTAGCTACACAAGTCAATGCCCCCCCCCCCCCCCCCCCCCCCCCACCCCCCCCCCCCCCCTATCCCCCCCCGCCCCCCCCCCCCCCCCTCCCCCTCCCCTCCCACTCCTCCCTCCCACCCGCTCAGCTCCCATCCCTTCTAACCCACCTTGAGTTCTGGGAAGTCCTGTTTGCTTGTCATCACCTTTGCCAGCTTGTATGTCTGAACCAGGTAGCTACAAAGATCAATGGCCCCCTCCCACAATTTAAATCCCCCTTCATACACTCTTGGGATGAGGTCGTGGCTCTTCAAGCGAACATCCTCCAAGATGGTGGCGGCTGTGTCAGTCTCCACCCGACCTTTGTTCAAAGTGATACCATCACCTGTGCACACGGTGTGGGGAAGTTACTTAGTCTCCACTCGACCTTTTTTAAAGTGATACCATCACCTGTGCACACGGTGTGGGGAAGTTAGTAAGTGTCCACTCGACCTTTTTTAAAGTGATACCATCACCTGTGCACACGGTGTGGGGAAGTTAGTAAGTGTCCACTCGACCTTTTTTAAAGTGATACCATCACCTGTGCACACGGTGTGGGGAAGTTACTTAGTCTCCACTCGACCTTTTTTAACCAGTGATTACCATCACCTGTCACACGGTGTGGGGAAGTTACTTAGTCTCCACTCGACCTTTTTTAAAGTGATACCATCACCTGTGCACACGGTGTGGGGAAGTTAGTAAGTGTCCACTCGACCTTTTTTAAAGTGATACCATCACCTGTGCACACGGTGTGGGGAAGTTACTTAGTCTCCACTCGACCTTTTTAAAGTGATACCATCACCTGTGCACACGGTGTGGGGAAGTTACTTAGTCTCCACTCGACCTTTTTTAAAGTGATACCATCACCTGTGCACACGGTGTGGGGAAGTTAGTAAGTGTCCGGTCAGCCTTTGTTCTAAGTGATACCATTCACTATATATACAGTGGGGGGAAGTTAGTTAGTCTCCACTCAACCCATATTCTAAGTGACACCATGCCCCAAGGACACGGTGTGGGGAAGGTAGTTAGTCTCCACTCAACCCATATTCTAAGTGACACCATGCCCCAAGGACACGGTGTGGGGAAGGTCGTTAGTCTCCACTCAACCCATATTCTAAGTGACACCATGCCCCAAGGACACGGTGTGGGGAAGGTAGTTAGTCTCCAGTCAACCTTTGTTCAATGTGATACCATGCCCCGAGGGCATGGTGTGGGGAAGGTAGTCAGTCCCCACTCCACCTATATTCAAAGTGATACCATCCACTATGGACACAATGTGAAAAAGTTAGTTAGTCTCCAGTCAACATTTGTTCTAAGTGACACCATGCCCCAAGGACACGGTGTGGGGAAGGAAGTTAGTCACCACTCAGCCTGTGTTCAACGTGATACCATACCCCAAGGACATGGTGTGGGGAAGGTAGTCAGTCACCACTCAACCTTTATTAAAAGTGATACCATCCACTATGGACACAATGGGGAAAAGTTAGTTAGTCTCCACTCGACCTTTCTTCAAAGTGATACCATCCACTATAGAAACGGTGAGGGAGGGGTGGAGGGGGTGGAGGGGCGAGGCGTGAGAGGGGGGGGGGGGGGGGGGGGGGTCAGTTAGTTAGTCTCCACTCGACCTTTGTTCAAAGTGAGATACTATCCACTATATAAACAGTGGGAGAGTGGGGGGAGGGGTGGGGTGGACGGGGAGGGGAGAGGGGGGGGGGGGGGGGGGGGGGGGAGTTAGTCAGTCTTCACTCGACCGTTGTTCAAGTGATACCATCCACTGTAGAAACGGTGAGGGGAATTTAGCCTCCGCTTAAGCTAGCATCTTCATAAGTTAGCCTCAATGTAAGTTTAGGGGGTTATGGGGTTTAGGGTTCTAGGGATAAGTGGTTTAGGTTTTGATTTAGGGTTTAGGTTTTAGTGGGGTTTAGGGTTTAAGGTTCAGGGTCTAGGTGGGTGTAGGGTTTACTTCAATGGAGGCTAACTTTAGAGGTGGCTAACAAAAGTGGAGGCCAACTTAACTGGAGGCTTAATTCAGTGGTGGCTATCACAAGTGGAGGCTAAAATCAGTGGAGGCTAAATTCAGTGGTGGCTATCACAAGTGGAGGCTAAAATCAGTGGAGGCTAAAATTAGTGGAGGCTAACTTCAGTGGAGGCTAACTACCCGTACCTATGGACACCGCCTCCATTTCCTCCTCTTCGAAGTTAACTTGGTGCTCCGTGTATTCAACTTCTTCGTCATGAACTGCCGCCGGGGGGGGCGTATCTGTACTGCTGCCTACTTTGAGGGCAGCAGCGGTACTGCAGCCCTTAGCATGGGCGTCATCACTCTTTTGAGAATCTGTTTTATCCCCGGCAGGTGTATCCCCGCCAGTGTTGGAGGCAAACGAGAAGTTGAAGGAGAAGGTTTTGTTTTCGTCCATCGCTAGGTTCGCAAGCCTTTATGTTGGGGCAAGGCTGGGTGGTGAGTGGGGTAGGGGTGGTGGGTGGTGGTTGGTGGGTGGGTAGGGGGCAAGGCTGGGTGGTGGGTGGTGGGTGGGGTAGGGGCAAGGCTGGGTGGTGGGTGGTTGGTGGGGTAGGGGCAAGGCTGGGTGGTGGGTGGGGGTAGGGGTGTGGGTGGTGGGTGCTGGGTGGGTAGGTGGTGGTGTGGTGGGTGGGGGTAGGGGTGGTGGGTGGTGGGTGGTGGGTGGGTGGTGGGTGGTGGGTAGGGATGGAGGATGGGGGATGGGGTGTGTGTGTGTGTGGGGGGGGTCGGGGGATTGGGTGTGTTTGTGTGTGTGTGTGTGTTGCTAGACTCTCAGCTGGTGCTAGGCTGGGTGGGGGGTAGGGTGGGGGTGGGTGGGTGGTGGGTGGTGGGGGGAGTGGTGTATGTGTGTGTGTGTGTTAGGCTTTCAGTTTGTGATAGGCAGTTGCCTATACGTGCTATTAGGCCTCTTTATGAGGATGGAGAGAGAGTGTGTGTGTGTGTGTTGGGGGGGGGGGGGGGGGGGGGTAGGTGGGGAGATGGGTGTGGGGGGCGGGGGGTTGCGGGCGCCGCTGTGTGGAGTATTCAAGAAATAAAGCAGAACGCAAAATCGGCGTGACGTTAGGAAGCAATGCAGAGGGGGGCCGGTCAGGTGGAGTTGGTCGTTGTAGTTTGGATGAAGAATGATGAACCCATGCACGACAGCTAATTGTACCAGCTACCCAACCCAACGGACCCACTCGACAAACGGACCATGCCCAACCTGATGCCAACCGTACCAACCGCCGATTGGCGTCCTGAAGTCAGTCCTCACCAGCTGCTTATCAGATCCCCTGGTGCTTACTAGACCCCGACGTGACCACCACCAGATCAAGCTGAGTCAGCTGGCATTGTTTTTTTCGTTCTCTATCTATACCTCGCTTTCCTCCTACCCATTTACCGACCAGTTGACCAGACCGATACTTACCGACCCATACCATCGAACATCTATCCTCCTCATCCTCCCAGCTAACCTACAAGCAAATCCTATCCCACCCATTCATCGCTTGCCCCCTCGCTACAGGAGCATTGCGAGAATCCCCCGTCTCATACTTTCATCCTACGCACACACCACCGTTGGCTCGCTGCTACACCACCGTTAGCTTACCGATACACAACCGATACACTGCCGATACACTGCCGTTGGCCCACTGGTACAACACCGTTAGCTGACAGATACATCGTTACAAATCCTCCTATTCATCACCGTTCACAACATGCTGCAACGGTTGCATCGCACATTGGGCTCCTTCCCATCCATGGGAACAGCAACAAGCGGCATTAGTCGAAGCACCCTTCGCCCCATGCGGTTCCCCGCACCCGTCTCCTTGGGGACAATCAAACCGAAGTTGGCGTGTTCCGTCGATTCCGAGGCGAAGGTGAGTTTGTGCATGGAACAGTGGGGGTGGGTGGAGGTGGGAATAGGTGTTGAGGGAGGTGTGCATGGGGCTTGGGTGGTGATGTGTGTGGTGGTGGTGGTGGTGGTGGAGGGGTGGGTGGTGGGGTGGGTGGAGGGGAGTTAGGGGTTGTGAAGGGTTGTGGTGGGGGGAGTTGGAAATATGAGTGGGGAAGTGGGTGTGATGGCATTGAGGTGTGTGTGTGTGGGGGGGGATTGGTAGTAGGCGGAGTATCCCTCCCACCCACCCAACCACCCATGCACCCAAACACCCAACCACCCATCCACCCATGCACCCAACCACCACCCACCCACCCATGCACCCACCCATGCATCCTCACACCCACCCACCCACCCAGCCATGCACCCACCCATTGCACCGCACCCACCAAGGCACCCACCCACCAAGGCACCCACCCACACACCCACGCACCCATGCACCCACATCCATCCATCCATCCATCCATCCATATATTGCTTGTGCCCTGTGATTTTGAGGATGGTTGGAAGACCCCCCCAATGTTGTGGAGCGGGCTTGTCTTCGGTCAACCATGGCCTGTCTATGGCAATGAAATGTAATTTCAATATCCTGCCTTCACGCCAAGGCTAATTGAAACCCGTATTGTGTGATACACGAATGGAAGCAGTGCTGACAAATAAATAGATACATGTTATTCCTTTTGACACGGCGTGAGGTTAAGGGGGCCAGCCCGTACGCCTGCGCTGAAACTTAACTCCAGTATGTGCTGACACTTTTGTTTGCTTTTTGTTTTTTTGGCAGAGCCCTCCCCCTCAGGGGGATCCTGCCCCTTTGTCCGATTGTTTGTTTGTAACTCTGGCCCTAACAAAATCGTAAACCCTGGCTTCGGCCTTTTCCGTTACACAACGCCAATGTTCCATGTCGCTTGCGACGCGCCTTGTTTGTACCCTTGGCTTCGTAATTTGATAAATAATATATTATGATATATATGACACCTATACATTACACATATATATGTAACACCTCTATATTTATGGCACCTTAAGCTTACATATATTTATGGCACCTTACACTTTACATACATTTATGACACCTTACACCTTATATATATAACACCTTTATATTTATGACACCTACATCATCTCCCCCACCAGATGGCTCCCCTAGCAATGTCTCTGGAAGATGCTTGCAAAACAATAGACAAGCTTTTGAAAAGTGACCCTGATCAAAAGAAGGATCCCAGCCCTCAAATCCAGAAGCTGGTAGATGAGTTGAGGTACGCTTTGGGATGGTGGGTGTGGAGGGGGGGGGGGGGGGGAGCCCTCCTTGGTGCTTCATGATGGCGATGTCCTCCTCTCTCGCAAAGAGTCACAACTCAGATGGGGGATGGGATGGTCTCTGTGAGTGTGTGTGTGTGTGGGGGGGGGGGATCCTTGGTGCTTGAGTTGAGTACGCTTTGGGATGGTGGGTGGTGTGGTGGGGGAGCGATCCTTGGTGCTTGAGTTGAGGTACGCTTTGGGATGGTGGGTGTGGAGGGGGGGGGGGGGGGGGGGGGGAGGAGGGGAGCCCCCCTTGGTGCTTTCATGATGGCGATGTCCTCCTCTCTCGCAAAGAAGAGTCACAATTCAGATGGGGGATGGGATGGTCTCTGTGAGTGTGTGTGTGTGTGGGGGGGGAGGATCCTTGGTGCTTGAGTTGAGGTACGCTTTGGGATGGTGGTGGGTGTGGGGGAGGTGGGGGGAGCGATCCTTGGTGCTTGAGTTGAGGTACGCTTTGGATGGTGGGTGTGGAGGGGGGGGGGGGGGGCGGGGGAGGGGAGCCCCCCTTGGTGCTTTCATGATGGCGATGTCCTCCTCTCTCGCAAAAGAGTCACAATTCAGATGGGGGATGGGATGGTCTCTGTGAGTGTGTGTGTGTGTGTGGGGGGGAGGATCCTTGGTGCTTGAGTTGAGGTACGCTTTGGGATGGTGGGTGGGTGTGGGGGGAGGTGGGGGAGCGATCCTTGGTGCTTGAGTTGAGGTACGCTTTGGGATGGTGGGTGTGGAGGGGGGGGGGGGGAGGGAGGGGAGCCCTCCTTGGTGCTTTCATGATGGCGATGTCCTCCTCTCTCGCAAAAGAGTCATAATTCAGATTGGGGATGGGATGGTCTCTGTGAGTGTGTGTGTGTGTGTGTGGGGGGGGGGAGGATCCTTGGTGCTTGAGTTGAGGTACGATTTGGGATGGTGGGTGTGTGGGGGGGAGGGGGGGGAGCGATCCTTGGTGCTTGAGTTGAGGTACGCTTTGGGATGGTGGGTGTGGAGGGGGGGGGGGGGGGGGAGGGAGGGGAGCCCTCCTTGGTGCTTTCATTGATGGCGATGTCCTCCTCTCTCGCAAAAAGAGTCACAATTCAGATGGGGGATTTGGTGGTCTCTGTGAGTGTGTGTGTGTGTGTGTGTGTGTGTGGGGGGGGGGGGGGGGGGGAGGGATCTTTGGTGCTTGAGTTGAGGTACGCTTTGGGATGGTGGGTGGTGTGGAGGGAGGGGGGGAGCGATCCTTGGTGCTTGAGTTGAGGTACGCTTTGGATGGTGGGTGGGTGTGGGGGGAGGGGGGGGGAGCGATCCTTGGTGCTTGAGTTGAGGTACGCTTTGGGATGGTGGGTGTGTGTGGGGGGAGGGGGGAGCGATCCTTGGTGCTTGAGTTGAGGTACGCTTTGGATGGTGGTTGTGGGGGAGTGGGGGAGCGATCCTTGGTGCTTGAGTTGAGGTACGCTTTGGGATGGTGTGTGTGTGTCGGGGGAGGGAGGGAGTGATCCTTGGTGCTTGAGTTGAGGTACGCTTTGGGATGGTGGGTGTGGGGGGAGTGGGGAGCGATCCTTGGTGCTTGAGTTGAGGTACGCTTTGGGATGGTGGGTGTGTGGGGGAGGGGGGGAGCGATCCTTGGTGCTTGAGTTGAGGTACGCTTTGGGATGGTGGGTGTGTGTGGGGGGAGGGGGGGGAGCGATCCTTGGTGCTTGAGTTGAGTACGCTTTGGGATGGTGTGTGTGGGGGGTGGGGGGGGGTGGGGGGGGGGAGCCCTCCTTGGTGCTTGAGTTGAGGTACGCTTTGGGATGTCGGGTGTGGGGGGAGGGAGGGGGGGAGGAGGGGGGGGAGGAGGGGAGCCCTCCTTGGTGCTTGAGTTGTGGTACGCTTTGGGATGGTGGGTGTGTGTGTGGGGAGTTGGGGGGGGGGGAGCTCTCCTTGGTGCTTGAGTTGAGGTACGCTTTGGGATGGGGGGTGGGTGTGGGGGATTTGGGGGGTGGGGGTGGGGGGTGGGGGAGGGGAGCCCTCCTTGGTGCTTTCATGATGGTGATGTCCTCCTCTCTCGCAAAAGAGTCACAATTCAGATGGGGGATGGGATGGTCTGTGTGTGTGTGTGGGGGGGGGGGGGGGGGGGGAGGGAGGGGAGCTCTCCTTGGCGCTTTCATGATGGCGATGCCTTCCTCTCTCCCAAAAAGAGTCACAATTCAGATGGGGAATGGGATGGCCTGTGTGTGTGTGTCTGGGAGGGGGGGGGGGGGGGGGAGGTAATTACACCAGTGCCACACTAGATCATAAGTTCAGAACACCCCACTGGTGTGTGTGAATGTGTGTGGTAGTTACCTGTACTCTGCTGTACACCTTAGACATACCGACACCACCACCAACAACAACACTACAACCACCACTACCAAACCTCCTGTTCCTCTACCTTGCCCCCCGCAATCCACAATCACCACACACATGCCCCTGCCTCTGCCTCTGCAGCCCGGCTGGAGTGCTGAAAGCCTTTGGCAACGCCTGGCAGCTACTCGAAAGAGCTTACACCCAAAGGACCTACTGCCACCAACACCGCCACCAACACTACAACCGCCGTTACCAACAATCATGTTCCTCTACCTTGTCCCCAACAATCCGCAATCACCACACACCACACACATGCCCCTGCCCCTGCCTCTGCATACGACATACAGCCACCAACACTGACACTACAACCACCACTACCAACATTCCTGTTCCTCTATCTTGCCCCCAGCAATCACCACACACCACACACCACACACATGCCCCTGCCTCTGCCTCTGCAGCCCAGCTGGAGTGCTGAAGGCCTTTGGTAACGCCCGGCAGCTACCCAAAAGGGTGTACACCTTAGATGAGTTGAGGATGAACAACATCAGCCCAGAGATGTTACTTTCCCCTAAGGTCAGATTTTATCAAGTGTGATGTATAGTCATGGTCTCGTGTATGTGTAAAGATGGATGATGAGCTGATGATGAACAAGATCAACACAGAAAAGCTGCTTTCTCCTTTCTCCTTTTTTACAAGTGTGATGTATAACCATGGTCTCGTGTACGTGTAAAGATGGATGATGAGCTGATGATGAACAAGATCAACACAGAAAGCTGCTTTCTCCTTTCTCCTTTTGTACAAGTGTGATGTATAATCATGGTCTCGTGTATATTCAAATGAGTAGTTATGATTAGGTATTAGTTATGATTAGTTGAGGATGAACAACGTCAGCACAGAGATGCTGCTTTCCCCTAAGGTCAGATGTTATCAAGTGTGATGTATGACCATGATCAAGTGTACGTTCAAATGATAAGTTGAAGATGAATAACGTCAGCACAGAAATGTTGCTTTCCCCTAAGGTCAGATTTTATCAAGTGTGATGTATAACTATGATTGGCGGAGCCCCCCCCTTCTGCGTCCGTTTGCCAACACTCTCCGCCAATTTTCCGCGTCGCTTGCTGCGCTGCCTATGCCTCGTCTCGTGTATGTTCAAATGAGTATTTGAGGATGAACAACATCAGCCCAGAGAAGCTTCTGTCCCCGGAGGTCAGACCCTGTTGAGCGTGATTTGCAAGCATGATCTCATGTGCATTCAAATATTTAAATTGTGAGTTGGGGATGAACAACATCATCTCAGAGAAGCTGCTTTCTCCTAAAGGCATCCCTTGTCAAGTGATTTGCATTTTCCAAGCATGATCTCATGTGCATTCAAATATTCAAATTATGAGTTGAGGATATACAACATCAGCCCATAGATGCTGCTTTTCCCTAAGGTCAGATTTTGGCGCATACCTGCTTTGTGCATTCTGTTGCTCTGCTTGATCTTGTTTGCAACTTAAACGTATTTATGCATGTATGTTGTTACAGTCCAGGGGTAGCCAAATAGGATATGATTTATTTAAATATTTCGTGTGTGTTCAAATTATGAGTTGAAGATATACAGCATCAGCCCAGAGATGTTGCTTTCCCGCAAGGTCAGATCTCGTTAAGTGTCATTTGCAAGCATGATCTCATGTATATTCAAATATTTAAATTGTGAGTTGGGGATGAACAACATCATCTCAGAGAAGCTGCTTTCTCCTAAGGTCATCCCTGGTCAAGTGATTTGCATTTTGCAAGCATGATCTCATGTGCATTCAAATATTCAAGTTATGAGTTGAGGATATACAGCATCGGCCCAGAGATGTTGCTTTCCCCTAAGGTAAGACCTTGTTGAGTTTGATTTGCAAGCATGATCTGATGTATATTCAAATATGCAAATGATGAGTTAGGGATGACCAAGATCAACCCAGAGAAGCTGCTTTCCCTTAAGGTCAGACCTTGTCAAGAGTGGTGTATAACCATGATCTCATTCATTTATTACATACTCAAAATTATGAGTTGGGGATAAACAACATCAACCCAGAGAACCCAGAGAAGCTTCTGTCCCCTAAGGTCAGACCTTGTCAAGAGTGGTGTATAACTATGATCTCATGTATATTTAAATACTCAAAATTATGAGTTGAGGATGAACAACATCAACCCAGAGACGCCACAGAAGCTTCTTTCTCCTAAGGTCAGATCCCTTTAAGTGTCAGATCCCTTCAAGTTTAACCATGGTCCCATGTATATTCAAATATTTAAATTACGAGTTGAGGATGAACAAAGTTAAGCCAGAGAAGCTGCTTTCCCCTAAAGTCAGATCTTGTCAAGCGTGATGTATAACCATGATCTCGTGTATGTGTAAAGATGGATGGTGAGTTGAGGATGAACAAGATCAACACAGAAAAAGCTGCTTTCTCCCAAGGTCAGACCTTGTTGAGCGTGATTTGGAAGCATGGTCTCATGTATATTCAAACGAGTAGTTATGATTAGTTGAGGATGAACAACGTCATCCCAGGGAAGCTGCTTTACCCTAAGGTCAGCTGTCGTCAAGTGTGATGTATAACCATAATCTTGTATGTGTTCAAATGATTAGTTGAAGATGAACAACGTCAGCACAGAAGTGCTGCTTTCTCCCAAGGTCAGACCTTGTTGAGCGTGATTTGCAAGCATGGTCTCATGTATATTCAAATATTTAAATTATGAGTTGGGGACGGACAACATCAGCCCATAAAAGCTTCTTTCTCCTAAGGTAAGATCTCATTTAGTGTTATTTGCAAGCATGATCTCACGTATATTCAAATATTTAAATTATGAGTTGGTGACGGACAACATCAGCCCATAGAAGCTTCTTTCTCCTAAGGTAAGACCTCATTAAGTGTTATTTACAAGCATGATCTCATGTATATTCAAATATTTAAATTGTGAGTTGGGGATAAACAACATCAGCCCAGAGAAGCTTCTTTCTCCTAAGGTCAGATCTCATTAAGTGTTATTTGCAAGCATGATCTCATGTATATTCAAATATTTAAATTATGAGTTGGGGATAAACAACATCAGCCCAGAGAAGCTTCTTTCTCCTAAGGTCAGATCTCATTAAGTGTTATTTGCAAGCATGATCTCATGTATATTCAAATATTTAAATTATGAGTTGGGGATAAACAACATCAGCCCAGAGAAGCTTCTTTCTCCTAAGGTCAGATCTCATTAAGTGTTATTTGCAAGCATGATCTCATGTATATTCAAATATTTAAATTATGAGTTGGGGATAAACAACATCAGCCCAGAGAAGCTTCTTTCTCCTAAGGTCAGATCTCATTAAGTGTTATTTGCAAGCATGATCTCATGTATATTCAAATATTTAAATTATGAGTTGGGGATAAACAACATCAGCCCAGAGAAGCTTCTTTCTCCTAAGGTCAGATCTTGTCAATTGTGATATCATCAATAGTGATGTGTAATCATGATCTCTGACAGATCTCTGATGTATCAAGATCTCATATCAAGATCTCTCATTCATCTATTGATTTCAGGCAATGACTGTCTTTCCAGGGCAGGGTCATGCAGCCGTTGCCTTATAGACATCCATACCTCTTACTAGTACTAGCTCAACTACACCCGAAATGTGGCTCAAGTAGCAGCAGTAGCTGACTTTGTGGCCCTTGCCTACCTCATCCTTGATGATGATGATGATGATGATGACACTCGAACTCATACCTTTCTTTATTACACAGGACTACTCGCTCACCTACACCCGAAATGTGGATCAATCAATTCTCATTCTCACATTGATTGAAGGCAACAACTGTCTTTCTAGAGCAGAGTCATACAGCCGGTGCCTAATAGAAATCAAAAATAATGTAATATACGCATATAATTAGGGAACGGCAAATCATATGATGTTGACCAAAGACGTGTATGATATCATATGATGTGATGCCCCAGGCCAAAGTTACCTAGTCAGACCGCCGGCATCATATGATATCATATGATGACATGATATCATATGATATCATATTGCCGACCCCTACATATAATTATGTCTCTCTTTCACTCCACAGGACTACTCGCTGAACTGCACCCGAAATGTGGCTCAAGCAGCAGCGGCAGCTGGCTTTGTGGCCTTCGCCTACCTCGACCTTGATGATGATGATACTCGAACTCATGATGTCTTTTCACTCTACAGGACTACTCGCTCAACTACACCCGAAATGTGGCTCAAGAAGCAGCGGCAGCTGGCTTTGTGGCCTTTGCCTACCTCGACCTTGGTGATGATGATACTCGATCTCATACTGTCTTTTCACTCTACAGGACTACTCGCTCAACTACACCCGAAATGTTTCTCAAGCAGCAGCGGCAGCTGGCTTTGTGGCCTTTGCCTACCTCAACCACTTGGATGCCCAGCAGGTTCTGGCGACGATGTTTGGGATCACCTTTTTGTTTGTGGTGGATCAGGTGAGCGCCCTTCTTGTTGGCTGTAGATCACCATGAACCAATACCACCACCACGGCAGCACCACCACCCACCACCACAGCCAATATCACCACCACCACAGCCACCACCACCACCACATACAACATTTTGACGGCAGCAGGTTCTGGCGACGATGTTTGGGATCACCTTTTTGTGTGTGGTGGATCAGGTGATCGCCCTTCTTGTTGGCGGTAGATCACCATTCACCAAACCACCACCACCACCACCACGTCCTGCACCACCACCACCTACAACATTTTGACGGGCAGCAGGTTCTGACAACGATGTTTGGGATCACCTTTTTGTTTGTGGCGGATCAGGTGATCGCCCTTCTTGGCCACATATCACCATGCACCAATACCACCAGTCCACAACCACCACCACCACAGTCACACCCACCACCAGCATGTCATGAAGCTAAGTAGCTAACTAAACACCCTCCCACCACCATCGACATTTCATGTAGCTAAGTAGCTAACTAAACAACCTGCCACCACCACCACCACCACCACCATCATGCCATGTAGCTAAGTAGCTAACTAAGCACCCTCCTATCACGATAGCAGGTAGCTAACTACACAGGCAGCCTAAACCCTACCTACTCACATATCAGCACCACCGTTACAGCCTAAATGCACACCCTGCCACCACCCAGCCATGTAGCTAAGTAGCTAACTAAACACCCTGCCACCACCCAGCCATGTAGCTAAGTAGCTAACTAAACACCCTCCCACCATCACCACAACCACCACCAGCATGCCAGGTTTTTGACCACACAGGCAGTCTTAACCCTACCTACACACATATCACCACCACCGTTACAGCCTAAATGCACACCCTGCCACCACCCGGCCATGTAGCTAAGTAGCTAACTAAACACCCTGCCATCACCACAACCACCACCAGCATGCCAGGTTTCTGACCACACAGGCAGTCTTAACCCTACCTACACACATATCACCACCACCGTTACAGCCTAAATGCACACCCTGCCACCACCCAGCCATGTAGCTAAGTAGCCAACTAAACACCCTGCCACCACCACAACCACCACCAGCATGCCAGGTTTCTGACCACACAGGCAGTCTTAACCCTACCTACACACATATCACCACCACCGTTACAGCCTAAATGCACACCCTGCCACCACCCGGCCATGTAGCTAAGTAGCTAACTAAACACCCTGCCATCACCACAACCACCACCAGCATGCCAGGTTTCTGACCACACAGGCAGTCTTAACCCTACCTACACACATATCACCACCACCGTTACAGCCTAAATGCACACCCTGCCACCACCCAGCCATGTAGCTAAAGTAAGCTAACTAAACACCCTCACCACCATCACCACAACCACCACCAGCATGCCAGGTTGCTGACCACACACAGGCAGTCTTAACCTACCTACACACATATCACCACCACCGTTACAGCCTAAATGCACACCCTGCCACCACCCCAGCCATGTAGCTAAGTAGCTAACTAAACACCCTCCCACCATCACCACAACCACCACCAGCATGCCAGGTTTCTGACCACACAGGCAGTCTTAACCCTAACCTACACACATATCACCACCACCGTTACAGCCTAAATGCACACCCTGCCACCACCCCCCAGCCATGTAGCTAAGTAGCTAACTAAACACCTCTCCCCCACCAGCATCACCACAACCCACCACCAGCATGCCAGGTTTCTGACCACACAGGCAGTCTTAACCCTACCTACAACACATATCACCACCACCGTTACAGCCTAAATGCACACCCTGCCACCACCCAGCCATGTAGCTAAGTAGCTAACTAAACACCCTCCCACCATCACCACCAACCACCACCAGCATGCCAGGTTTGTCTGACCACCACAGGCAGTCTTAACCCTACCTACACACATATCACCACCACCGTTACAGCCTAAATGCACACCCTGCACCCACCCCAGCCATGTAGCTAAGTAGCTAACTAAACACCCTGCATCACCACACACCACCACCAGCATGCCAGGTTTCTGACCACACAGGCAGTCTTAACCCTACCTACACACATATCACCACCACCGTTACAGCCTAAATGCACACCCTGCCACCACCAGCCATGTAGCTAAGTAGCTAACTAAACACCCTGCCCACCATCACCACAACCACCACCAGCATGCCAGGTTTCTGACCACACAGGGCAGTCTTAACCCTACCTACACACATATCACCACCACCGTTACAGCCTAAATGCACACCCTGCCACCACCCAGCCATGTAGCTAAGTAAGCTAACTAAACACCCTCCCACCATCACCACAACCACCACCAGCATGCCAGGTTTCTGACCACACAGCAGTCTTAACCCTACCTACACACATATCACCACCACCGTTACAGCCTAAATGCACACCCCTGCCACCACCCAGCCATGTAGCTAAGTAGCTAACTAAACCACCCTGCCCACCATCACCACCAACCACACCAGCATAAATTGCACAGGTTCGACCACAAGCATGCAGTCTTAACCCTACCTACACACATATCACCACCACCGTTACAGCCTAAATGCACACCCTGCCACCACCCAGCCATGTAGCTAAGTAGCTAAACTAAACACCCCTGCCACCACCACCACACACACACCAGCATGCCAGGTTTCTGACGCACACAGGCAGTCTTAACCCTACCTACACACATATCACCACCACCGTTACAGCCTAAATGCACACCCTGCCACCACCCAGCCATGTAGCTAAGTAGCTAACTAAACACCCTGCCATCACCACAACCACCACCAGCATGCCAGGTTTCTGACCACACAGGCAGTCTTACCCTACCTACACACATATCACCACCACCGTTACAGCCTAAATGCACACCCTGCCACCACCCAGCCATGTAGCTAAGTAGCTAACTAAAACACCTGCACACCAGCATGCCAGGTTTCTGACCACACAGGCAGTCTTAACCCTACCTACACACATATCACCACCACCGTTACAGCCTAAATGCACACCCTGCCACCACCCAGCCATGTAGCTAAGTAGCTAACTAAACACCCTGCCATCACCACAACCACCACCAGCATGCCAGGTTTCTGACCACACAGGCAGTCTTAACCCTACCTACACACATATCACCACCACCGTTACAGCCTAAATGCACACCCTGCCACCACCCAGCCATGTAGCTAAGTAGCTAACTAAACACCCTCCCACCATCACCAACCACCACCAGCATGCCAGGTTTCTGACCACACAGGCAGTCTTAACCCTACCTACACACATATCACCAACCACCGTTACAGCCTAAATGCACACCCTGCCACCACCCAGCCATGTAGCTAAGTAGCTAACTAAACACCCTGACCATCACCCTACAACCACCACCAGCATGCCAGGTAGCTACACTTACGACCACACAGCAGTCTTAACCCTACCTACACACATATCACCACCACCGTACAGCCTAAATGCACACCCTGCCACCACCCAGCCATGTAGCTAAGTAGCTAACTAAACACCCTGCCACCTCACCACAACCACCACCAGCATGCCAGGTTTCTGACCACACAGGCAGTCTTAACCCTACCTACACACATATCACCACCACCGTTACAGCCTAAATGCACACCCTGCCACCACCCAGCCATGTAGCTAGTAGCTAACTAAACACCCTGCCACCACCACAACCACCACCAGCATGCGCAGGTTTCTGACCACACAGGCAGTCTTAACCCTACCTACACACATATCACCACCACCGTTACAGCCTAAATGCACACACCCTGCCCACCCCCTACCAGCCCATGTCTTAGCTAAGTAGCTAACTAAACACCCTGCCACCACCACAACCACCACCAGCATGCCAGGTTTCTGACCACACAGGCAGTCTTAACCCTACCTACACACATATCACCACCACCGTTACAGCCTAAATGCACACCCTGCCACCCCCCAGCCATGTAGCTAAGTAGCTAACTAAACACCCTCCCACCATCACCACAACCACCACCAGCATGCCAGGTTTCTGACCACACAGGCAGTCTTAACCCTACCTACACACATATCACCACCACCGTTACAGCCTAAATGCACACCCTGCCACCACCCAGCCATGTAGCTAAGTAGCTAACTAAACACCCTCCCACCATCACCACAACCACCACCAGCATGCCAGGTTTCTGACCACACAGGCAGTCTTAACCCTACCTACACACATATCACCACCACCGTTACAGCCTAAATGCACACCCTGCCACCACCCAGCCATGTAGCTAAGTAGCTAACTAAACACCCTCCCACCATCACCACAACCACCACCAGCATGCCAGGTTTCTGACCACACAGGCAGTCTTAACCCTACCTACACACATATCACCACCACCGTTACAGCCTAAATGCACACCCTGCCACCACCCAGCCATGTAGCTAAGTAGCTAACTAAACACCCTCCCACCATCACCACAACCACCACCAGCATGCCAGGTTTCTGACCACACAGGCAGTCTTAACCCTACCTACACACATATCACCACCACCGTTACAGCCTAAAATGCACACCCTGCCACCACCCAGCCATGTAGCTAAGTAGCTAACTAAACACCCCATCCCACCATCACCACAACCACCACCAGCATGCCAGGTTTTCTGACCACACAGGCAGTCTTAACCCTACTACACACATATCACCACCACCGTTACAGCCTAAATGCACACCCTGCCACCACCCAGCCATGTAGCTAAGTAGCTAACTAAACACCCTCCACCACCACACCACAACCACCCCCAGCATGCAGGTTTCTGACCACACAGGCAGTCTTAACCCTACCTACCACACATATCACCACCACCGTTACAGCCTAAATGCAACACCCTGCCACCACCCAGCCATGTAGCTAAAGTAAGCTAACTAAACAACCCTCCCACCCTCACCACAACCACCACCAGCATGCCAGGTTCTGACCACACCCAAGGCAGTCTTAACCTACCTACACACATATCACCACCACCGTTACAGCCTAAATGCACACCCTGCCACCACCCTGCCAGCCATGTAGCTAAGTACGCTAACTACCCAAAACACACTCCCACCATCCACCACAACCACCACCAGCCATGCCAGGTTTCTGACCACACAGGCAGTCTTAACCCTACCTACACACATATCACCACCACCGTTACAGCCTAAATGCACACCCTGCCACCACCCAGCCATGTAGCTAAGTAGTAACCTAAACACCCTGCCACCATCACACAACCACCACCAGCATGCCAGGTTTCTGACCACACAGGCAGTCTTAACCCTACCTACACACATATCACCACCACCGTTACAGCCTAAATGCACACCCTGCCACCACCCAGCCATGTAGCTAAGTAGCTAACTAAACACCCTGCCATCACCACAACCACCACCAGCATGCCAGGTTTCTGACCACACAGCAGTCTTAACCCTACCTACACACATATCACCACCACCGTTACAGCCTAAATGCACACCCTGCCACCACCCAGCCATGTAGCTAAGTAGCTAACTAAACACCCTGCCACCACCACAACCACCACCAGCATGCCAGGTTTCTGACCACACAGGCAGTCTTAACCCTACCTACACACATATCACCACCACCGTTACAGCCTAAATGCACACCCTGCCACCACCCAGCCATGTAGCTAAGTAGCTAACTAAACACCCTCCCACCACACACAACCACCACCAGCATGCCAGGTCTGACCACACAGCAGTCTTAACCCTACCTACACACATATCACCACCACCGTTACAGCCTAAATGCACACCCTGCCACCACCCAGCCATGTAGCTAAGTAGCTAACTAAACACCCTGCCACCACCACAACCACCACCAGCACGCCAGGTTCCTGACCACACAGGCAGTCTTAACCCTACCTACACACACATCACCACCACCGTTACAGCCTAAATGCACACCCTGCCACCACCCAGCCATGTAGCTAAGTAGCTAACTAAACACCCTGCCACCATCACCACAACCACCACCAGCATGCCAGGTTTCTGACCACACAGGCAGTCTTAACCCTACCTACACACATATCACCACCACCGTTACAGCCTAAATGCACACCCTGCCACCACCCAGCCATGTAGCTAAGTAGCTAACTAAACACCCTCCCACCATCACCACAACCACCACCAGCATGCCAGGTTTCTGACCACACAGGCAGTCTTAACCCTACCTACACACATATCACCACCACCGTTACAGCCTAAATGCACACCCTGCCACCACCCAGCCATGTAGCTAAGTAGCTAACTAAACACCCTGCCACCACCACAACCACCACCAGCACGCCAGGTTTCTGACCTCACAGGCAGTCTTAACCCTACCTACACACATATCACCACCACCGTTACAGCCTAAATGCACACCCTACCACCAGCATCCAGCCATGTAGCTAAGTAGCTAACTAAACACCCTGCCATCACCACAACCACCACCAGCATGCCAGGTTTCTAACTACACAGGCAGTCTAAACCCTAACTACACGCAGCTCACCACCACTATTACAGCATAAATGCACACTCTGCCATCACCATCCAGCCATGTAGCTAAGTAGCTAACCAAACACTCTGTCACCACCATGCCATGTACTATGTAGCTAAGTAGCTAACTAAACACCCTGCCACCACCATGCCATGAACTAAGTAGCTAGGTAGCTGAGTAGCTAACTAAACACCCTGCAAAGACCATGCCATGTACTAAGTAGGTAAGTAGCTAAGCAGCTAACTAAACACCCTGCCACCACCATGCCATGTAGCTAAGTAGCTAAATAGCCAAATACGCACCCTCCCATCACGATGTCAGGTAGCTAACTAAACACCCTGCCACCACCATACCATGTAGCTAAGTAGCTTAGTAGCTAACTAAACACCCTCCTATCACGACGTCAGGTAGCTAACTATGGAGGAGGAGAAGGCCTCATAATTGACACCCTGGCACGTGTAATACAGCCAAAGTACAAGGAGCGCGTTGCCTTTCATGAGGCTGGCCACTTTTTGATAGCCTACCTTGTGGGCATCATGCCGCGCGCTTATACACTAAGCTCCTTGGATGCCTTTACAAGGTATGATGAGCGTGTGTGTGTGGAGTGGGGTGGGAGTGGGGGAGATGGGGTGTGGGGGTTGGGGGGGGGATATGCGAGTATAACATACAAGGTATGATGAGTGTGTGGTGTGGGGGGGAGGGGGAGATGGGGCAAGGGGGGGCCAGGGGGGTATGCGAGGTACACCTTCACCAGGTATGATGAGTGGTGGTGGTGGGTGGGGTGAAAGTGGGGTTATGCAAAGTATATAGAACGTTTGACCTGTTGTGCGGCTGACCACTTTTTTATTGCCCACCTTGTGGGCGTCATGCGCGCGCATATACACTGAGCTCCTTGGATGCATGTACAAGGTATGATGAGTGTGTGTGTGTGGGGTGTGTATGTGTGTGTGTGTGTGTGTGTGTGTGTGGGGGGGGGGGCGTGTATGTAAGGTACGCCTTTACCAGGTATGATGAGTGTGTGTGGGGATGTGGGATGTGGGGTGTGTGTGTGTGTGGGGGGGGGGGTATGTGAGGTACGCCTTTACCAGGTATGATGAGTGTGTGTGTGGGGGGGGGAGGGGGGGGGGGGGGGGGGGGCGTGTATGTGAGGTACGTACCACCACCTTAAGGTATGATGAGTGGTGGTAATGGTGGTGTGGTGTGGGGGGGGGGGGGGGGGGGGGTATGCAAAGTATTATAGAACGTGTGACCTGTCGTGAGGGCTGACCACTTTCTCATTGCCTATCTTGTGGGCATTATACCCCGTGCGTACGTGCTCAGCCCCCTAACCGCGTTCACCAGGAACTGCAGGTGTGTGTGTGTGGGGGGGGGGCGGAGGGGGGGGGGGGCATGGCTGCGGTGTGTGACCTGTCTGTGCAATTATCAACAATACTGTGGAAGCAACGCAGTGTGATGTGACAGGGTCTGTCTGGTGAACGGTATTACACGACTAGGGTACTTCCATTGACCAAATTGGCTAGCGCTTTAGCGCACTTGAAAAGTAAATACTACGCTTTGTAGTGCACTAAGCGCAAAATTTGCTTGCTGCGCCCACAGGGGGTTGCAAAAAACTGCGCGAAACGCGCAGTGGGGCCCAAGAAGGCAGCGCGCCAGAAATACCCTGTACACAACTAGGTTACACGCCCACAGCACAGTGACTATGAGCACCATTGTATACACGTATACAAATTTAAACATGAGAAATATAAATATATTAAAATACAAATTAAAAAGAAAGTGGGCGGAAGCAGAAATGTAAAAAATTGTAAAAATAATCAAATACAAATTTGAAAGTAAGGGGGCGGAAGAAAAAAATGGAAAATAAATAAAATACTAAAATATAAATTTAAAAGTTAGTGGGCGGAAGAGAACAAGTCCTATGCAGCGTCACAAGCGACGTGGAAAATTGGCGCAGTGTGGTGGCAACGGAACAAAAGGTGGCGATGGAAAAGGAGCTGACCGAAGCCAGTTAGTTATGAGACAGTTTGCTGACGTGTTAGCCTTCAATTGTTCAGAGGGGGGGGGGGGGGGGGGGTCAAACAGACAACCGGGTGACCCATGGGGCTCCTGCCCCTTTAAGAGGGGGCTCCACCAAAAATGAAGAAGTGTTCAAGCGCCCCTTTTCAATTTAATTATTATTAATTAAAATGAACTGTAGAGAATTCTGGGCGCGAGGTGGGTGGGTGGGTGGGTTGTTGGTGGTTGGTATCTGGTAGGCTGAGCATAGGGCTATTATTTGTGTTGACTGTTTTCAGGAAGTTTATCTGTATGTTATAGGTGGGTGGTGGGTTGGTAGTGGTGGAAGATATGGTAGGTAGAGCGTAGGGGTATTATTTGTGTCAGGTGTTTAGTCGGTATGTTACAGGTGGGTGGTGGGTTGGTGGTGGTGGAAGATGTGGTAGCCAGAGCGTAGGGGTATTATTTGTGTCAGGTGTTTAGTCGTATGTTACAGGTGGGTGGTGGGTTGTGTGTGGTGGAAGATGTGGTAGCCAGAGCGTAGGGGTATTATTTGTGTCAGGTGTTTAGTCGGTATGTTACAGGTGGGTGGTGGGTTGGTGGTGGTGGTAGGAAGGGAGGCGTAGTATATTTGTGTTCAGTGTTTAGTTGTCGGGTTATGTTACAGGAGGTGGGTGGAGAGCGTATTATTTGAGCGAGCGTAGGGGTATGTGGTATTTGTGTCAGGTGTTTAGTCCGGTATGTTACAGGTGGTGTGGTGGGGTGGAAGATGGGTGCCAGAGCGTGGTGGGCGTTATTTATTGATGTGGTAGATGTGGAGCCAGAGCGTAGGGTATTATTTGTGTCAGGTGTTTAGTCGGTATGTTACAGGTGGGTGGTGGGTTGGTGGTGGTGGAAGATGTGGTAGCCAGAGCGTAGGGTATTATTTGTGTCAGGTGTTTAGTCGGTATGTTACGGGTGGTGGTGGTTGGTGGTGGTGGAAGATGTGGTAGCCAGAGCGTAGGGGTATTATTTGTGTCAGGTGTTTAGTCGGTATGTTACGGTGGTGAGTTGGTGGTGGTGGAAGATGTGGTAGCCAGAGCGTAGGGGTATTATTTGTGTCAGGTGTTTAGTTGGTATGTTACGGGTGGGTGGTGGGTTGGTGGTGGTGGAAGATGTGGTAGCCAGAGCGTAGGGGTATTATTTGTGTCAGGTGTTTAGTCGGTATGTTACAGGTGGGTGGTGGGTTGGTGGTGGTGGAAGATGTGGTAGCCAGAGCGTAGGGGTATTATTTGTGTCAGTGTTTAGTCGGTATGTTACAGGTGGGTGGTGGTTGGTGGTGGTGGAAGATGTGGTAGCCAGAGCGTAGGGGTATTATTTGTGTCAGTGTTTAGTCGGTATGTTACAGGTGTTTAGGGGTGGGTTGGGTGGTGGTGGTGGAAGATGTGGTAGCCAGAGCGTTATTATTGGTAGTGTTTAGTGGTTGGGTGGTGGGTTGGTGGTGTGGAAGATGTGGTAGCCAGAGCGTAGGGGTATTATTTGTGTCAGTGATTAGTCGGTATGTTAAAGAAGACTGTGGTAGCCAGAGCGTAGGGGTATTACCAGGTGGGGTATTAGTGGTGTTTAAGTCGTATGTTACAGGTGGGTGGTGGTGAAGATGTGGTAGCCAGAGCGTAGGGGTATTATTTGTGTCAGGTGTTTAGTCGGTATGTTACAGGTGGGTGGTGGTGGGAAGATGTGGTAGCCAGAGCGTAGGGGTATCAGGTGGGTGGTGGAAGATGTGGTAGCCAGAGCGTAGGGTATTATTTGTGTCAGGTGTTTTAGTCGGTATGTTTACAGGTGGGTGGTGGGTTGGTGGTGGTGGAAGATGTGGTAGCCAGAGCGTAGGGGTATTATTTGTGTCAGGTGTTTAGTCGGTATGTTACAGGTGGGTGGTGGGTTGGTGGTGGTGGAAGATGTGGTAGCCAGAGCGTAGGGGTATTATTTGTGTCAGGTGTTTAGTCGGTATGTTACAGGTGGGTGGGATTGGTGGTGGTGGAGATTGGTGCCAGAGCGTAGGGTATTATTTGTGTCAGGTGTTTAGTCGGTATGTTACAGGTGGGTGGTGGTTGGTGGTGGTGGAAGATGTGGTAGCCAGAGCGTAGGGTATTATTTGTGTCAGGTGTTTAGTCGGTATGTTACAGGTGGGTGGTGGGTTGGTGGTGGTGGAAGTGTCAGGTGTGGTAGCGCAGAGCGTAGGGGTAAGTTATTTGTGTCAGTGTTTAGTCGGTATGTTACAGGTGGCTGGTGGTTGGTGGTGGTGGAAGATGTGGTAGCCAGAGCGTAGGGGTATTATTGTGTCAGGTGTTTAGTCGGTATGTTACAGGTGGGTGGTGGGTTGGTGGTGGTGGAAGATGTGGTAGCCAGAGCGTAGGGGTATTATTTGTGTCAGGTGTTTAGTCGGTATGTTACAGGTGGGTGGTGGGTTGGTGGTGGTGGAAGATTGTGGTAGCCAGAGCGTAGGGTATTATTTGTGTCAGGTGTTTAGTCGGTATGTTACAGGTGGGTGGTGGGTTGGTGGTGGTGTGAAGATGTGGTAGCCAGAGCGTAGGGTATTATTTGTGTCAGGTGTTTAGTCGGTATGTTACAGGTGGGTGTGGGGTTGGTGGTGGTGGAAGATGTGGTAGCCAGAGCGTAGGGGTATTTATTTGTGTCAGGTGTTTAGTCGGTATGTTACAGGTGGGTGGTGGGTTGGTGGTGGTGGAAGATGTGGTAGCCAGAGCGTAGGGGTATTATTTGTGTCAGGTGTTTAGTCGGTATGTTACAGGTGGGTGGTGGGTTGGTGGTGGTGGAAGATGTGGTAGCCAGAGCGTAGGGGTATTATTTGTGTCAGGTGTTTAGTCGGTATGACAGGTGGGTGGTGGGTGGTGGTGGTGGGTGGGTGTGGTGGAAGATGTGGTAGCCAGAGCGTAGGGGTATTATTTGTGTCAGGTGTTTAGTCGGTATGTTACAGGTGGGTGGTGGTGGTGTGGTGGAAGATGTGGTAGCCAGAGCGTAGGGGTATTATTTGTGTCAGGTGTTTAGTCGTATGTTACAGGTGGGTGGTGGGTTGGTGGTGGTGGAAGATGTGGTAGCCAGAGCGTAGGGGTATTATTTGTGTCAGGTGTTTAGTCGGTATGTTACAGGTGGGTGGTGGGTTGGTGGTGGTGGAAGATGTGGTAGCCAGAGCGTAGGGGTATTATTTGTGTCAGGTGTTTAGTCGGTATGTTACAGGTGGGTGGTGGTTGGTGGTGGTGGAAGATGTGGTAGCCAGAGGCGTAGGGTATTATTTGTGTCAGGTGTTTAGTCGGTATGTTACAGGTGGGTGGTGGGTTGGTGGTGGTGGAAGATGTGGTAGCCAGAGCGTAGGGGTATTATTTGTGTCAGGTGTTTAGTCGGTATGTTACAGGTGGGTGTGGGTTGGTGTGGTGGAAGATGTGGTAGCCAGAGCGTAGGGGGTATTATTTGTGTCAGGTGTTTAGTCGTATGTTACAGGTGGGTGGTGGGTTGGTGGTGGTGGAAGATGTGGTAGCCAGAGCGTAGGGTATTATTTGTGTCAGGTGTTTAGTCGGTATGTTACAGGTGGGTGTGGGTTGGTGGTGGTGGAAAGATGTGGTAGCCAGAGCGTAGGGGTATTATTTGTGTCAGGTGTTTAGTCGGTATGTTACAGGTGGTGGTGGGTTGGTGGTGGTGGAAGATGTGGTAGCCAGAGCGTAGGGGTATTTATTTGTGTCAGGTGTTTAGTCGGTATGTTACAGGTGGGTGGTGGGGTTGGTGTGTGGTGGGGTAATTTGTGTCATGTGGTAGCCAGAGCGTAGGGGTATTATTTGTGTCAGGTGTTTAGTCGGTATGTTACAGGTGGGTGGTGGGGTTGGTGGTGGTGGAAGATGTGGTAGCCAGAGCGTAGGGTATTATTTGTGTCAGGTGTTTTAGTCGGTATGTTACAGGTGGGTGGTGGGTTGGTGGTGGTGGAAGATGTGGTAGCCAGAGCGTAGGGGTATTATTTGTTGTCAGGTGGTTTAGTCGGTATGTTACAGGTGGGTGTGGTGGTTGGTGTGTGGAAGATGTGGTAGCCAGAGGCGTAGGGTATTATTTGTGTCAGGTGTTTTAGTCGGTATGTTACAGGTGTGGTGGTGGGTTGGTGGTGGTGGAAGATGTGTAGCAGAGCGTAGGGGTATTATTTGTGTCAGGTGTTTAGTCGGTATGTTACAGGTGGGTGTGTGGGTTGGTGTGGTGGGAAGATGTGGTTAAGCCAGAGCGTAGGGGTATTATGTTGTGTCAGGTGTTTAGTCGGTATGTTACAGGTGGGTGGTGGGTTGGTGGTGGTGGAAGATGTTGGTAGCCAGAGCGTAGGGGTATTATTTTGTGTCAGGTGTTTAGTCGGTATGTTACAGGTGGGTGGTGGGTTGGTGGTGTGGAAGATGTGGTAGCCAGAGCGTAGGGTATTATTTTGTGGTCAGGTGTTTAGTTTACAAAGTCGGGTAGCGTAGGTGGTATGCCGCTTTGCCAGCAGGGTATCTGGAGGTGGTTTGTGTGGTGGATTATTTGTGAGCCAGATGGGCGAGGTGGGTCGTGTTTTAGGTTGTAGGGTGGCTGGGGTGATGTGGAAGATGTGGTGGAGATGTGGTAGCCAGAGCGTAGGGGTATTATTTGTGTCAGGTGTTTAGTCGGTATGTTACAGGTGGGTGGTGGGTTGGTGGTGGTGGAAGATGTGGTAGCAGAGCGTAGGGTATTATTTGTGTAGGTGTTACGTCGGTATGTTGCAGGGGGTGGTGGGGGTGGTGGAAGATGTGTGTGGGTAAGATGTGGTAGCCAGAGCGTAGGGTATTATTTGTGTCAGGTGTTTAGTCGGTATGTTTACAGGTGGGTGCGTGGGTTGGTGGTGGTGGAAAGAATGTGGGTTAGCCAGAGCGTAGGGGTATTATTTGTGTCAGGTGTTTTTAGTCGGTATGTTTGGTGGTGGGGTTAGGTCGGTGGTGGACGGCCAGAGCGTAGGCGTATTATTTGTATGTTAAGTGGGTGGTGTTGTGTGTGAAGATGTGGTAGCGTATTATTTTGGTTCGTTTTATTGGTGTGGTGGAAATTGGTAGCAGGTGATTGGTTAGGTGTCAGTGTTTAGTCGGTATGATTACAGTGGGTGGTGGGTTGTGGTGGTGGAAGATTGGTAGCCATGAGGTGGGGTTATTATTTGTGTGGGTTAGATTAGCCAGAGCGTAGTTACATGGTTTATTTGGTGGTGGAAGATGTGGTAGCCAGAGCGTAGGGTATTATTTGTGTCAGGTGTTTAGTCGGTAGTTACAGGGGGTGGTGGGTGGTGGTGGTGGAAGATGTGGTAGCCAGATTATTTGCGTAGGGTTACAGTGGGTGGTGGGGTTATTATTTGTGTCAGGTGTTTATGTCGGTATGTTACAGGTGGTGAAGTGTGGGAGCGAGAGCGAAAGCAGTTGATACCTGTGGTGGTGGACGGCTGGGGTGTGGGTTTGTGGGGTGGACAATGATGTTATCGGCCAGGCGTAGAGAGGTATATGATGGCGTAGGGGGGTGGTGGGTTTGGTGGTGGTGGATAGCCAGAGCGAGGGGTTTGTGTCAGGTGTTTAGTCGGTATGTTACAGGTGGGTGGTGGTTCGGTGGTGGTGGAAGATGTGGTAGGCCAGACGTAGGGTATTATTTGTGTCAGGTGTTTTAGTCGGTATGTTACAGGTGGGTGGTGGGTTGGTGTGGTGGAAGATGTGGTAGCCAGAGCGTAGGGGTATCTATTTGTGTCAGGTGTTTAGTCGGTATGTTACAGGTGGGTGGTGGGTTGGTGGTGGTGGAAGATGTGGTAGCCAGAGCGTAGGGTATTATTTGTGTCAGGTGTTTAGTCGGTACTTGTTACAGGTGGGTGGTGGTTGGTGGGTGGTGGAAGATGTTTGGTAGCCAGAGCGTAGGGGGTATTATTTGTGTCAGGTGTTTAGTCGGTATGTTAAGCAGTGGGTGGTGGGTTTTGTGGTGGTGAAAGATGTGGTAGCCAGAGCGTAGGGGTATTATTTGTGTCAGGTGTTTAGTCGTAGTGAGTTATGTTATGGTGTGGGTGGTGGTGGGTGGTGTTGGTGTGGTGAAGATGTGGTAGCCAGAGCGTAGGGGTATTATTGTGTCAGGTGGGTTTAGTCGGTATGTTAACAGGTGGGTGGTGGTTGGTGTGGTGGAAGATGTGGTAGCCAGAGCGGGGTAGGGGTATTATTTGTGTCAGGTGTTTAGTTCGGTATGTTTTAGCAGGTGGGTGGTGGGTTGGTGGTGGTGGAAGATGTGGGTAGCCAGAGCGTAGGGGTATTAATTTTGTGTGCAGGTGTTTAGTCGGTATGTTTTACAGGTGGGGGTGGTGGGTTGGTGGTGGTGGAAGATGTGGTAGCCAGAGCGTAGGGGTATTATTTGTGTCAGGTGTTTAGTCGGTATGTTTACAGGTGGGTGGTGGGTTGGTGGGTGGTGGAAGATGTGGTAGCCAGGCGTAGGGGTATTATTTGTGTCAGGTGTTTAGTCGGCTATGTTACAGGTGGGTGGTGGGTTGGTGGTGGTGGAAGATGTGGTGTAGCCAGAGCGTAGGGGTATTATTTGTGTCAGGTGTTTAGTCGGTATGTTACACAGGTGGGTGGTTGGGGTTTTGGTCGGTGGTGGTGGAAAGATTGTGGTAGCCAGGAGCTGTAGGGTATATTTGTGTCAGGTGTTTATCAGGTATGTTCAGTGGGTGTGGGTTGGTGGTGGTGGAAGTGGGGTAGGCCAAGAGCGAGGGGTATGTATTTTGTGTCAGAGTGTTTAGTCGTATGTGGTACAGGTGGGGGTGGTGGGTTGGTGTGGTTGGAAGATGTGGTACGCCAGAGCCGTAGGGGTATTATTTGGGTGTCAGGTGGTATTTAGTCGGTAATGTTAGCAGGTGGGTGGTTTTGTGGTTGGTGGGTGGTGGAAGTGTGGTAGCAGAGCGTAGGGTATTATTTGTGTCAGGTTGTTTAGTCGGTATTGTACAGGTGGGTGGTGGGGTTGTGGTGGTGAAAGAGTGGTTAGCCCAGAGCGGTAGGGTTATTATTTGTGTCAGGGTGTTTAGTCGTATGTTACAGGTGGGTGGGTGGGTTGGTGGTGGTGGACGATGTGTAGCCAGAGGCGTAAGGGGGTATTTAATTTGTGTGCAGGTGTTTTAGTCGGTAACATGTTTAGCAGTGGGGTGGTGTTGGTGGGTGGGTGGAAGATGTGGAAGCCATGAAGCGTAGGGGTATTATTATTGTGGTCGGTGTTAGGGTCGGTATGTTAACAGGTGGTGGTTGGGTTGGTGGTGGTGGAAGATGTGTTTAGCCAGAGCGTAGGGGTATTATTTTGTGTCAGGTTGTTTTTAGTCCGGTATGTTTACAGGTGGGTGGTGGTTGGTGTGGTGGGAAGATGGTGGTAGCCAGAGCGGTAGGGGTAATTTTATTTGTGTCAGGTGTTTTAGTTCGGTATGTTTACAGGTGGGTGGTGGGTTGGTGTGTGGAAGATGTGTAGCCAGAGCGTAGGGTTAATTATTTGTGTCAAGGTGTTTAGTGCGTATGTACAGGTGGGTGGTGGGTTGGTGTGTGGAAAAGATGTGGTTAGCCAAAAGCGTGAGGGTATTATTTGTGTCAGGTGTTTAGTCGGTATGTTTACAGTGGGTGTGGGGTTGTGGTGTGAAGATGTGGTAGCCAGAGCGTAGGGGTATTATTTGTGGTCAGGTGTTTAGTCGGTATGTTACAGTGGTGGTGGTTTGGTGGTTGGTGTGAAGATGTGGTAACCAGAGGCGTAGGGGGTATTATTTGTGTGCAGGGTGTTTAGTCGGTAATGTTACAGGTGGGTGTGGTTGGTGGTGGTGGAAGATGTGGTAGCCAGAGCGTAGGGGTTATTATTTGTGTCAGGTGTTTTAGTTCGGTATGTTAGCAGTGGGGTGTGGGTTGGGTGGTGTGAAGATGTGTAGCCAAGAGCGTACGGGGTTATTTAATTTGTGTCAGGTGTTTTTAGTCGGTAATGTTACAGGTGGGTGGTGGGTTGGTGGTGGTGGAAGATGTGGTAGCGCAGAGCGTAGGGGTATTAATTTTGTTGTCAGGTTGTTTAGTCGCGTATGTTTACGAGGTTGGGTGGTGGGTTGGTGTGTGGAAGATGTGGTAGGGCCAGGCGTAGGGGTTATTTATTTGTTCAGGTGTTTAGTGCGGTATGTTACAGGGTGGGGTTGTGGGTTGGTGGTGGGTGGAAGATGTGGTAGCCAGAGCGTAGGGGTATTGATTTTGTGTCAGCGTGTTTAGTCGGTATGTTACGCAGGTGGGTGGTGGGTTGTGTGGTGGAAGATGTGGGTAGCCAAGAGCGTAGGGGTATTATTTGGTGTCAGGTTGTTTAGTCGTATTTGTTACAGTGGGTGTGGGTTTGGTGGTGGTGGAAGATCGTGGTAGCCAAGAGCGTAGGGGTATTATTTTGTGTCCAGGTGTTTTAGTTCGGTAATGTTACATGGGTGGTGGTTTGGTGGTGGTGGAAGATGTGGGTAGCCAGAAGCGTAGGGGTGTAGATTTGTGTCAGGTTGTTTAGTGCGGTATGTTACAGGTGGTGTGGGTTGGTGTGGTGAAGATGTGGGTAGCCGAGGTAGGGGTATTATTTGGTGTCAGGTGTTTAGTCGTATGGTTACAGGTGGGTGGTGGGTTGTGGTGTGGAAGATGTGTAGCCAGAGCGTAGGGTATTATTTGTTTGTTCAGGTGTTAGTTTCAGTATGTTACAGGTGGGTGCTGGGTGGGTGTGGTGGAAGATGTGGTAGGCCAGAGCGTAGGGGTATTATTTTTGTGTCAGGTGTTTTAGTGCGTATGTTTAGGCAGTGGGTGGTGGTGGTGTGGTTGAAGATGTGGTAGCCAGAGCGTAGGGGTATTATTTTTTGTGTCAGGTGTTTAGTCGGTATGTTACAGGTGGGTGGTGGGTGGTGGGTGGTGGAAGATGTGGTAGCCAGAAGCATAGGGTATTATTTGTGTCAGGTGTTTATGTCGGTAATGTTACGGTGGGTGTGGTTGGTGGTGGTGGAAGATGTGGTAAGCCAGAGCGTATGGGTATTATTTGTGTCAGGTGTTTAGTCGGTATGTTACAGGTGGGGTTGTTGGTTTGGGTGGTGGAAAGATGTGGTAGCCAGAGCCTAGGGGTATTATTTGTGTCAGGTGTTTAGATCCGGGTATGTTAACAGGTGGGTGTGGTTGGTGGTGTG
>CM039464.1:16126853-16163045 GCA_022414725.1 Microglena sp. YARC | reverse complement strand
CCCAGTACAATTTAACACAGCAGCTGCACTTGCACGACACACACAGCACATCTCCCATGCACTCCAAGCTTGAGGCACGCCATCTCGCTTTAGTTGTCAGGACAGGATTCGTTTTCTATACAGTAACACAATTAACAAAGTGCCTCACCTTCACAACAGGACCCAGCAAAATCTCCCCATGACCCACGTCCCCAAGCTTGAGGCACGCTCGCAAGCTTATAGTTGTCAGAGAGGATTTCGTTTTTATACTAGTTACACAATTAACAAGTGCCTTCACCTTACACACACACAGCACAAATCTCCCATGCCCAGCTCCCGAGCTTGAGCACGCGCTCAAGCGCGGCTTTAAGGTTCAGTAAGATTCGTTTTCAATACAGTAACACGAATTTTACAAAGTGCTCACTTACACAGCCACACACAATCTCCATGCATCAGCTGAGGCATCGCTCCCGACGGCTTCCATAGTGTCAGCGGTTCGTCTTTTTACAGTTAACAATTTAACAAAGTGCCTTCACTCTTCACAGCACACAGGGCCAATCTCGCCATGACACACTCCCAACGCTAGCGCTCGCGCTTCTAGGTGTCAGACGGATTCGTTTTTGATACAGTTACAGCGAATTTAACAAAGTGCCGTCACTTCACACAGCCACGCACACAATCTAACCATGCCCCACTCCCAAAGCTTGAGGCAACGTCGGCGCTGCTTTAGGTGTCAGAAAGAATTCGCTTTTTATATCTCACGTACGAGCAATTTAACAAAGTGCCTCACCTTCACACACACAGCCCAAATCTCCCATGCCCACTCCCAAGCTTGAGGCACGCCTGCGCGTTTAGGGTCAGAGAGATTCGGTTTTTAAATTACAGTTCAGCAATTTGAGACAAAGTTGGCCCTTCACTATCACACAACACACACACAAATCGTACCATGCCACTCCCAAGTCTGAGGCATCGCTCGCAAGCTTTCAGGTGTCAATAGAGTTGCGTATTTTATATCAGTCACACAATTTAACAAAAGTGCCTCACCGTTTCACACACACAACACACAATCTCCCATGCCGCCACTCCCAAGCTTGAGGCAGGCCTCGCGCTTTAAGGTGTCAGAGGATTCGTTTACTTATACAGCTTAATTACAAAAGTGCCTCACCCTTCACAACCACAGCACACAGCAAGTCTCCCATGCCACACGTTCCAAGCTTGAGGCCGCTCGCGCTTTACGGTGACAGAGGTGTCGTTTTTAGGATACAGTTCACATTATATTACAAAAGTGCTCACCTTCACTACACACACACACAATCTCCCCGATGCCCACTCCTCAAGCTTGAGCAACGCTCCGAGGCTTTAGGGTGTTACAGGAGGATTCGTTTTTTATACAGTTACATCACATTTAACAAAGTCCTCACCTTCAAAAACCACACACACACAATCCTCCACGCAATGCATTCCCTCCCAAGCTTGAGGCACGCTCGCGCGCTTCTAGGTGTCAGAGGATCGTTTTTATACAGTTAACCAATTTAACAAGTGCCTCACCTTCACAACACACACACAATCTCCCCGCAGCCCACTCCCAAGCTTGAGCAGCTCGCGGCTTTAGTGTCAGAGGATTGCGTTTTTATACAGTTACACACAATTTAACAAAGTGCTCACCTTCACACACACACACACAATCTCCCCATGCCGCACTCCCAAGCTTGAGGCACGCTCGTGGCTTTTAGGTGTCAGAGATTCGTTTTTATACAGTTACACAATTTAACAAAGTGCCCACCTCACCACACAACACACAAGCGAAGCCCCATGCACCCTCCCAAGCTTGAGGCACACTGCATGGCTTTAAGGTGTCAAGAGATTCGTTTTTTATATCAGTTCATCAGCAATTTAACAAATTGCCATCACTGTCCAGCACACACAACACAATGCTCCCCCATTGCCCCTCCCAAGCTTGAGGCACGCTCCGCCACCGGCTGTAGTGTCGCAGAGGATCGTTTTTCATCACAGTTACCAATAACAAGTGCCTCACTTCACACACCCAGTACAATTCCCCATGCAACACTCCGCCAAGCTGAGGCACGCTCGCAGCTTTAGGTGTCAGAGGACTTCGTTGTTTTATACAGTTACAACAATTATTAACAAAGTGCCATCACCTTCGACACACACACAACCAAAATCTCCCAGGCCATCCCAAGCTTGAGGCACTGCTCCGGCGCTTTATGGTGTCTAGAGCGATTCGTTTTTTATGACGTTACACAATTTAAAAAAAACAAAGTGCTCACCTTCACTCACAGTCGACACCACACCAATCTCCCATGTCCATTTTGGAGGGCTTGAGAGGCGCACTCTGTCCGGCGTTTAGGCTATGCAGAGGATTATTGTGTGTAAATAACAGAACTGCTAACAGCAAGCAACAGACTTTAACGAAGTGTCTCTACCTCGCACACACACACACAAATCTTCCCATGCACCCCAATCTGAGAGCACGCTTGCTCGTTATGGCAACAGAGGATTTGGGTCGTGTAACCACAGGAAGACCACATTTAACCAAAAGTGCCTTCACCTTATCAGCCACACACTACAGCAGCAATCTATCCCATGCCCACTCCAGAAGCTTGAAGACCGCTGCATGTGTTTTGGCACAGAGGATTCGATTTAGTACAATTAATAAATTTAATAGAGTGCCTCATTCACACACACACAGCACACACACACACACAGCACACACAAACACACAACAATCGTTCCCATAGCCACTGCCAGGGATTGATGGATTCGTTTTTATAGCAGGTAAACATACAATTTAACAAAGTGCCTCACCTTCACACAAACTCTTCCCTAACATCACTCCATAGCTTAAGGCACACTAGCGCGTTAATGCTGTTAAAGATGTATCGTAGTGCTAAACAAGAATTCACAATTGTAACAAGTGCCTCACCTTCAGACCATGCTTCTGCAGCAACCACACCTATCTTCTCAATGGATAAGGTTTCTCTATTATGTATTCACCCCAAAACATGTTGTATATTGTATTTATGTGACTCTGAAACGGCCAGTTGAAGACCCCCCCCCACCACCCAACCAACACACACCACCGCCCACAACAACCGCCGCCACCACAACCATGCGTGATTTACAGTCCAGGGATAGGCCTTCACCTTCAGACCTTGCCTTCATTGCAGCAACCACACCCACTAATCCCAAGGGGCAAGACCAGGCAGAGCACATGACGCAAGACATGCTGGCATTCTGTGATTCTGAATGTATAGGTGAAGAACCCCCCCCCACCCCCCCACCCACCCGACGTCACCCACCCCCCCCCACACACCACACACCAACATGTAATACATGGGCCTTTTCTTGGGTCAAGAAGTGGCCTGTCCATGTCTCTATCTCAATTTAACAAACAGCTCACCTTCAGACCTTAGCCTCCTGCAGCACACCACACCCCCACACTCCCAACAGGGGAGTCCATGAAGAAGCCAGAAACGCAAAACCAAATGCTGCATTCGTGATTCTGAACGGATAAGTGAAGCCCCCCCACCCGCCACCACCACCACACCACCACATACCGTCACCACCACACAATAATATTTATGCGTACCAGTCTAAGCGGTAGCCCTCAACCTTTCAGACCTTGCCGCTTGCAAGCAACCCACACCACACTCTCGAAGGCAGTCCAAGAAGAACCACGCCAATATCTGCACAACAAATGGGTGTGGACTCTGAATTTGAATTTGAGTTTTTAAACTTGAATTCACAGGGGCAGGTCCATAAAGAAGCCGCATGCCAAATACCTTGCAGAACAAATTGTGGACTCACCAATTTTGAAATCTGAATTTTTGAACTTGAATTCAAAGGGGCATCCATGAAGAAGCCACGTAATAAACTGCAAAACAAAAAGTAGAAGTCAGAACACATAAAGCATGTTGCATTCTGTGGACTTTGAAAGGATAGGCAGAAGACAACAAACAGCTTGAAAACAAGTCCAAGCCAGCGTTCAATTGGGGCGAAATGGCGGAGAATGTTGCAACGCATCGAGGGACAGAAGCCAGTTGTTAGTTACCGAAGACTGTGGCTGATGTGTCAGGCTTTGTCTCGGTCACAAGTTTGAATTGCACAAACAAAACCAACAAACGGGACAACGGAGTGACCTTGGGGGCTCCCGCCCCCCTGAAGGGGCCCAACAGATAAACTGCCATGTGTTGGTATCTCTCACCAGCCCTAAGTGCGCCTACTTTGATATTGGTAGGAGGGCACCACCCCATTCGAACTGAATCCTCCGTGTCGCTGCGTGTTGTGTCGGGAGACCCACCTCTGGGGTGAAAGTCCTTTCACAACCAAAAAAAACAAAAATGTGAACACACAAGGAACACACTCCTCAGGTGGGTCTTCAAAACCTAAATTAGGCTGTTTATATGACCCGTTACGAAGGTCGTTGGTAAGACCTTGAGCCAATCCAGGAGAGGGAAACAATAGGTTGATTCTATTGATTTGAGCAAGAGGCAAGGAAAGGATCAATGCCCAATTTCTAGCTTGTGTAATTGTGTTACTGTGCATGCAGCCTCATTATTCAAGCCTCCCTACGCTATCTACCTCCCTGCCTTTACCGCCTCCCCACCCCACCCTGCCTTTCCGCCTCCCACCTCCCACACAACAACCTCCCTGCTCCCTGCCTCCACTTCCCCCACACAACCTTCCTGTCCTCCTGCCTCCCCAACCACCAAGACCACCTCCTTGCCTCCGTGCCTCCCTGCCTCCCACCTCCCCACAGACCACCTCCTTAGCCTCCCTGCCTCCCTGCCCCCCACCTCCCCGCCTTCTCAGCCTCCTTGCCTCCCTGCCTCCCTGCCCCCCACCTCCCCCGCCTTCTCAGCCTCCTTGCCTCCCCGCCCTCCCTACTCCTCCCCCACCTCTCCATCTCCTACCTCTCCACCTCCCTGCCATCCCTGCACCCCCACCATCCCCGCACACCGCCTCCCTGCCTCCCTGCGTCCCTGCCTCCCACCTCCCTACCTTTTCAGCCTCCCTGCCCCCCGCCTCCCCTACTGCTCCCCACCTCTCCACCTCCCTGCCTCCCCCTGCCTCCCCGCCTCCTATTACTCCTCACCTCTCCACCTCTCACCTCCCCGACCTTCCACGTCCTCACCTCCCTACCTGCTTCCCTGCCCCCACCTCCCCGCCTCCCCGCCTCCCAGCCTCCCCTGCCTCCCTGCCTCCCTATACTCCCCACCTCTCCACCTCCCACCTCCCTGCCTCTCTGCCCCCCTATTACTCCTCACCTCGTCCACCTCCCATCTCCCCTGCCTCCCGGCCTCCCTGCCTCCCCGCCTCGTTATTAATCCTCACCTCTCCACCTCTTATCTCCCTGACCTCCCCTCTCTCCGCCTTCCTGCCTTCGCACCTCCCTACCGCCACCTTCCCACCACTCCCCCCCACACTCCCCACCCCCAACCTCCAACCCCAAACCTCCAACCTCCAACCCCCAACCTCCAACCCCAACCTCCAACCTCCAACCCCCTAAACCTCCAACCCCCAACCCCCAACCTCCAACCCCCAACCTCCAACCGCCAACCCCCCCCCCAATCTCCAATTTCCAACCTCCAAGCCCCAAGCCCCAACACCCCAAACCCCAAACCTTGATCTGCAAATCTCCAAACCCCCATCCTCCAATCTCCAACCCTCCAACCTCCAGCCCCCAACCCACATCCCCAAACTCCCAACCCCCACTTCCCCAACCCCCAACCCCAAAACCCCATCCCCCAAATCCCATCCACCATCCCCCAAAACCCAACCCCCAAACCTGCAATCTCCAACCTCAAACCTCAAACCTCCACCCTCAAACCTCCACCCCCCAACCTACATTTCTCCAACCCCCTAATCTCCATCCCCCAACCCCGCAACGCCCAACTCCCAACACCCAACCCCCTAATCCTCCAACCCCCACCCCCAACCTCTAACCCATCTCCAACCCCAACCCCCAACCCCCAAACCTCCAACTTTCAACTTCCAAACAGCCAATACCCCCGAACAACCAACCCCAACCTACATTCTCCTCCCTCAAACCTCCAACCTTCAACCTCCCAATAGCCAACCCCCAACAACCAACAACACAACCCTAACCTACATTCTCCACTCCAAAAATCCCTCCAACCTTCAACCGTCCAACCTCCAATAGCCAACCCCAACAACCAACAACCAACCCCTAACCTACATTTCCAGCTCCCGAACCTCCAACCTGCATACAACTCTAACCTCCAATAGCCATCCCCAACAATAACCAACAACCAACCCCAACCTACATTCTCCACCCCCAAACCTCCAACCCCAACCTCCAACCCCAACCCCCTATCTCCAACCCCCCAACATCCAACCTCCAACCTTCAGCCTCCAACCTCCAACCCTCAACCCCCAACCCGACCTACATTCTCCACCCCCCAAACTTCCAACCTGCAACCCTCCAACCTCCATCCTCCAACTCCAACCTCCAACCCCAATACCCCCTATCATCAACCTCCAACCTAACCTCCAACCCAAACCAACCTCCAACCCCCAACCCCATCCCAACCTCCAACCCCCACCCCCACCCTACATTCTCAACCCCAAACCCCAACACATCCAACCCCCAAACCTCAAAAGCCATTCCGATTGACGCTGAGATGTGCTGCTAAGCGGACTCGCTCTACTGGGGAGGAGTCAGTGGTGGTTTGTGGCTGTTGCCTCTTTAGGTTACCCCAATATGCGGATGGTTGCTAGGCCTGAGGAGGTGTTTGTTTCTTTGAGGAGTACTACATCGGGGAACATGGAGCTTCCTCCGTGGTCCGGGAGCGTTTGCAGTCGGGCCCTTGTTCCGCTGCTTGTGCGGTGGGGCATCTGTCTAGCTTGATGCAGTCGCAAGCAGGGTACTACAAAGCACACGCGGCAGCGCGATTTTGAGCACGCTTTTTGAGCCCCACTGCGCGCAGTTTTTTTGCTTCGCTCAGTTTTTCAACTCCCTGTGGGCACAGCTCGCAGTTTTTGCGCTTTTTACACAATAAAGCGCTGACCAATTTGACATTTGCGTGCTTTAAGCACAGACCAACGATGACAAAATGTAGTACCCTGGTCGCTAGATTGGGCGAAGAGACCGAACGACGTTGCGACTGGGCTAGGCAACTCTTGCAACAGCTATTAGAAGGGTACTACTTCTTGCCAAATTGGACAGCGCTTAAAGCGCACAAACGTCAAATTGGACAGCGCTTAAGAGTGCAAAAAGCGCAAAAAACTGCGCGCTGCGCCCACAGGGGGTTGAAAAAACTGCGCGAAACGCGCAGAGGGGCTCAAAAAGGCAGCGCGGCACCGCGCTGCCGCGCGCGCTTAGTAGTACCCTGGCTATGAGGTGAGCCATTATGTTGCTTGTTATAAGGAGGGAACGAAAACTAATACAAGTGTTTGAAAAAGTAACATTAACTAATGTTATTACAGTGTCACAATAATTTTAGTTTTTCAAATAAATTCAAAATTCTGGTGAGACGGCTCGTCCGACTAATATTACATCATATTATTTATTCACTAATATTATGTAAATCGCCGACCCCTAGTTATACGAGAAGCATGTGGGCTGCGGGTTACTAGGAGGATGCTGCTGTTCTGTTAGATGAGAAGAAAGTGCTGGCCTTGCTCCGTGATTTGAATGACCAATGGCATGCTAGAACTGGTGAGATTTAGCGGTTGATGGTGGAGTGGGATGCCGTGATGATGTTGTATTTGTGGTATAATGGAATGCGTGGAAATGATGGAGGGCAGTTGGGTCTGCTGGATTTGCATGATGGTAACCACCATGCTGTGTTTCCTTGGGAATATGTGTCAGGGGCCAGGTTGCCCGATCCTTTGGTGGTACTAGCTGCCTCGTAGGAACGAAGACCAACAAGCGGTCAAGGATTCATCAAAGATCTGATTTGCTATGTCTTCCGGGTCTCGTCCATCGAGCCTGGACTTGCGACTACGGACGGAGGCTTTTTGTATGACTGCCTACGTGTCACGGCATGGAGTGACTTGAGTTCAACTTTCGACCCCATGGGCCCTAAACAAGCGCTCCTGTCAGTCAGGTGCCATACAGCTCTTCAGCTTTTACACACATGTTGGAGAGGCGCTTGGATTCTATGGGACAAGATGAGGGTGAGACCAGTCACAGTTTTCAGCGGGGATCTATGCAGCATGCGTATGCTACCTATGGTTTGGCTGGAGCGTCTCTACAGGGGCATGTTAAGAGCCCTGAGGTATTGCGGAGAAATTTGGATACCCGTATTGGCAAGCAGTCCAGGAGGGTCAGGAGCAAGTCCTGCTCTTGACCCTCCTGGACTGCTTGTCAATACGGGTATCCAAATTTCTGCCGCGCAATATCTCAGGGGCTCTTAACATCCCCCTGTAGAGACGCTCCAGCCAAGACACGGGTAGCATATGTAAGCTTCATAGGTCCCGCTGGAAAACTGGTGACTGGTCTCACCCCTCATCTTGTCCCATAGAATCCAAGCGCCTCTTCAACATGTGTGTAAAAGCTGAAGAGCTGTATGGCACCTCACTGAAGGAGCACTTTTAGGGGCCATGCGGTGTGAAAGATGAACTTAGTCACTTTATGCCCTGACACGTAGCAGTCATAAAAAAAACCTCCATCCGCAGTCGCAAGTCCAGCTCGATGGGACCTCCTGAAAGCATAGCAATCGGATCCTTATAAATCCTTGACCGCTTGTTGGTCTTTGTTCCACGAGTAGTTAGTACCACCAAAGGGTCCCCCAACCTAGCCCCCGAAACACATCCCCGAGGAAACCCAACACGGTGTTTATTTGAAGAAGAAAATTGTGACACTGTACATATATTAGTTAATATTAGTTTTTCAAACACTAATATTAGTTGCCATTCCCTAAGCATATGCATGCTACATAGATCCCCGATGATCAACCTCCAACCTCCAACCTCCAACCTCCAACCTCCAACCTCCAACCTCCAACCTTCAACCCCCAAACCCAAACCCCCAAACCCCAAACCCCAAACTTCATACCCTGAACCCCTAACCCCAAACCTCAAACCCAAACCTCCACCCCCTAATATCAAACCTTTATCCGTCACTGGGATAATAATGATGCTCAAGTGAATATGGGAAGGTGGAGGTCGAACATAATTCCAACCCCCAAAGAATTCCAACCAGAATTCCAACCCACAACCTCAACCCCACAACCTCCAACCTTTATCTGTTACTCGGATGATATTGATGATCAAGTGAATATGGGACGGTGGAGGTCGACCAGAATTCCAACCAGAATTCCAACCCCCAACCTCAAACCCCCAACCTCAAACCTTAACCTGCGACAGGGATGATAATGATGATCAAGTGAAATATGGGACAGTGCGAGGGTCGACCAGAATTCCACAAAGATCTACCTGGTCTCTCCAAGCAGTCTCAAAATCGTGGAACTTATTCCACAGAAAATCTCTGGCAGCAGCCAGTAAGGAGCGCATCGTGATGTTCACCTGAAGCAATAAAGCAATGAAGCAATGAAGCAATGAAGCAATGAAGCAATTTAGAGCATATATGAAGCAATGAAGCAATGAAGCAATGAAGCAATGAAGCAATGAAGCAATGAAGCGATGAAGCAATGAAGCGATGAAGCAATGAAGCAATGAAGCAATGAAGCAATGAAGTGGGGGTGGGAGTGGGAGTGGGAGTGGAGTGGGAGTGGGAGTGGGAGTGGAAGTGGGAGTGGGAGTGGGAGTGGAGTGGGAGTGGGAGTGGGAGTGGGAGTGGGAGTGGGAGTGGGAGTGGGAGTGGGAGTGGGAGTGGGAGTGGGAGTGGGAGTGGAGTGGGAGTGGGAGTGGGAGTGGAGTGGGAGTGGGAGTGGGAGTGGAGTGGGAGTGGGAGTGGGAGTGGGAGTGGGAGTGGGAGTGGGAGTGGGAGTGGGAGTGGGAGTGGGAGTGGGAGTGGGAGTGGGAGTGGGAGTGGGAGTGGGAGTGGGAGTGGGAGTGGGAGTGGGAGTGGGCGAGTGGGAGTGGGGAGTGGGAGTGGGAGTGGAGTGGGAGTGGGAGTGGGAGTGGGAGTGGGAGTGGGAGTGGGATCCGGGGAGTGGGAGTGGGAGTGGGAGTGGGAGTGGGAGTGGGAGTGGGAGTGGGATGGGAGTGGGAGTGGGAGTGGGAGTGGGAGTGGGAGTGGGAGTGGGGAGTGGGGAGTGGGAGTGGGAGTGGAGTGGGAGTGGGAGTGGGAGTGGGAGTGGGAGTGGGAGTGGGAGTGGGATGGAGTGGGAGTGGGAGTGGGAGTGGGATGGGAGTGGGAGTGGGAGTGGGAGTGGGAGTGGGAGTGGGAGTGGGAGTGGGAGTGGGAGTGGGAGTGGGAGTGGGAGTGGGAGTGGAGAGTGGGAGTGGGAGTGGGAGTGGGAGTGGGAGTGGGAGTGGGAGTGGGAGTGGGAGTGGGAGTGGGAGGGGAGAGGGAGGGGGAGAGGGAGAGGGAGGGGGAGGGGATGAAATATAATAGATAGTGTGACATATATGTATTTAATTCTTTATCTATTTCCAGACAGCTTTCCTGAAGGGCGTACCTTGGGAGCTCCACAACAGCGGCGATATAAGAGCGAGCCCCCCAACCCCACGCCTTGTTATAAGGCGTAACATGAAATCATGTGTATATGTATGTATCTATTCACAAGCAGCCTACCTGAAGGGTGCAACATCTATTTATTTTGTTTTACAGGCAGCCTACGTGAAGGGTGTGACTTGGGAGCTCCACAACAGCGGCGATGTGCGAGCGAGCCCCCCAACCCCACACTTTGTTATACGTCGTAACATGTATTCATTTATATGTGTATGTATCTATTTATAGGCAGCCTACCTGAAGGGTGTAACATCTACTCAATTTGTTTCACCTACTCAATTTGTTACAGGCAGCCTACCTGAAGGGCGTGTCTTGGGAGCTCCAGAACAGGCTAACAGCGGCGATACGTGAGTGAGCCCCATAACCCCATGCCTTGTAAGGGGCAACATGTATTTATTTATATATTTATTGACTTCTTTATCTATTTACAGGCAGCCTACCTGAAGGGCGTGACTTGGGAGCTCCACAACAGCGGCGATATGTGAGTGAGCCCCTCAACCCCACACCTTGTTTTAAGGCGCGACAAGTATTTAATTCATTATTTATTTATTTACAGGTAGCCTCCTTGAAGGGCGTAACTTGGGAGCTCCACAACAGCGGCGATATAAGAGCGAGCCCCCAAACCCTATGCCTTGTTATAATGCGTAACATATATTCATTTGTATATGTATGTATCTATTTACCGGCAGCCTACCTGAAGGGTGTAACATCTATTCATTTTGTTTACAGGCAGTCTGCCTGAAGGGCGTGACTTGGAAGCTCCAGAACAGGCGAATAGCGGAGATACGTGAGCGAGCCCCCAACCCCACGCCTTGATTGTTTTAAGGCTTGACAAGTATTTAATTGATTATTTATTTATTTACAGGCAGCCTACCTGAAGGGTGTGACTTGGGAGCTCCACAACAGCGGCGATATGTGAGCGAGCCCCCAACCCCACGCCTTGTTAGAAGGCACAACATGTATTCATTTATATATGTATGTATCTATTTACCGGCAGCCTACCTGAAGGGCGTAACATGTATTCATTTATATATGTATGTATCTATTTACCGGCAGCCTACCTGAAGGGCGTAACATGTATTCATTTATATATGTATGTATCTATTTACCGGCAGCCTACCTGAAGGGCGTAACATGTATTCATTTATATATGTATGTATCTATTTACCGGCAGCCTACCTGAAGGGCGTAACATGTATTCATTTATATATGTATGTATCTATTTACCGGCAGCCTACCTGAAGGGCGTAACATGTATTCATGTATATATGTATGTATCTATTTACCGGCAGCCTACCTGAAGGGCGTAACATCTACTCAATTTGTTTTTACAGGCAGCCTACCTGAAGGGCGTGACTTGGGAGCTCCACAACAGCGGCGATATGTGAGTGGGGCCCTCAACCCAAGCCTTGTAAGGGGCAACATGTATTCATGTATATATCTATTTTTTCTTTATCTATTTACAGGCAGCCTACCTCAAGGGCGTGACTTGGGAGCTCCAGAACAGCGGCGACATGTTGCCAAGACCAGTTCCTCCTGCCGCTGTACAGGGCAGACGCAGCCCTCTTCACCAGTGCATGACGCAGTAAGGAAAATGAATTGATACATGCCAGTCTTTAGTATCAGTCAGTATTAGTCGGGTATCTGTAGTTGTATAAGTTAGTACTTGTCAGTATTGGCGACATGCTACCACGGCCAGTTCCTCCTGCCGCTGTACAGGGCAGACACAGTCCTCTTCACCAGTACATGACGGAAGGAGGAAGATGAAATGATTTGTGTCAGTATTTAGTTGAAGTCGGTATGTAGTATAAATGATAGTGGTATAAGTGAGTATAAGTCGGTTATCCGTATGAGTATTCATACCCATTAGTATTAGTCAGTATTAGTCAGTATTAATCGGTATCAGTATCAGTATTCATATAAGTTAATATCATACAGTATTAGTCAGTATTGGCAACATGTTGCCACGACCAGTTCCTCCTGCCACTCTACAGGGCAGAAGCACTGAAGCAGCCCTGTTCACCAGTACATGACGTAATGATGTGTGTCAGTATTTAGTATCAGTCAGTATTAGTCGGGTATCCGTATCAGTATAAGTTAGTACTTGTCAGTATTGGCGACATGCTACCACGACCAGTTCCTCCTGCCGCTGTACAGGGCAGACACAGCCCTCTTCACCAGTACATGACGCAGTAAGTAAAATGAATTGATACATGCCAGTATTTAGTATCTGTCAGTATTAGTCGGGTATCCGTAGTATAAGTTAGTATTTGTCAGTATTGGCGACACGCTACCACGACCAGTTCCTCCTGCCGCTGTACAGGGCAGACACAGCCCTCTTCACCAGTACATGACGCAGTAAGGAAATTGAATTGATACATGCCAGTATTTAGTATCTGTCAGTATTAGTCGGGTATCCGTAGTATAAGTTAGTATTTGTCAGTATTGGCGACACGCTACCGCGGCCAGTTCCTCCTGCCGCTGTACAGGGCAGACACAGCCCTCTTCACCAGTACATGACGCAGTAAGGAAAATGAATTGATACATGCCAGTATTAAGTATCAGTCAGTATTAGTCGGGTATCCGTATTGGTATAAGTTGGTATTTGTCAGTATTGGCGACACGCTACCGCGGCCAGTTCCTCCTGCCGCTGTACAGGGCAGACACAGTCCTCTTCACCAGTACATGTCGGAAGAAGAGAAGGAAGATGAATTGATTAGTGCCAGTTAGTAGTTAGTTTGTATTCGTGCCAGTTAGTAGTTAGTTAGTAGTGCCAGTTAGTAGATAGTTTGTATTAGTGCCAGGTAGTAGTTAGTTTGTATTCGTCAGTCTTACTTTGTACTAGTCAGAATGAGTCAGATGTATTTTTTATTAGTGTATGTATTGGGTAAATGACTACATGATCAACTAAATTTAATTATGACCTAATCATTTATTAACAAGGGAAGTCCTACAGGATCTGGTCCCGAGCAAAGCATAGCGATACGGCGGAGGCCCTGGGGTGAAAACTACAAGATAAATGAAATTAAATTATTACTTACTGGTAATCATTTATTTACTTCGGTAATCAGACTTGAAACCAAGACTACGATTTGGAGACCTTTTATGAGACTCATCACCATCATCATCATCATCATCATCATCATCATCATCATCATCATCGTCATCGTCGTCGTCGTCGTCGTTGTCGTCGTCGTCATCATCATCATCATCATCACCATCACCACCATCATCACCACCACCACCACCACCACCACCATCACCACCATCGTCACCATAACCACCACCATCACCACCACCATCACTTCCACATGCAGCATCCTCTCACCTTCAACACTTGATCTGCCTGCCACTTGTCAACAATGACGATCATGTCCACCACCAACAACACCAACAACACCAACACCAACACCACATACCTACAGCATCCACTCACCTCCAACACTTGATCTGCCTGCCACTTGTCAGCAATGACGATCATGTCCACCACCAACAACACCAACAACACCAACACCAACACCAACAACACATACACATGCAGCATCCACTCACCTCCAACACTTGATCTGCCTGCCACTTGTCTGTAACGACGATCATGTCCACCAACAACACCTACAACACCAACAACACAAACAACACAAACACATGCAGCATCCACTCATCTTCAACACTTGATCTGCCTGCCACTTGTCAACAATGACGATCATGTCCACCACCACCACCACCACCACCACCACCAACAACAACAACAACAACAACAACAACAACAACAACAACAACAACAACAACAACAACAACAACAACCACATATATACAGCAGCTACTCACCTTTAACACTTGATCTGCCTGCCACTTGTCAGCAATGACGATCATGTCCACCAGCATATGCAGCTGAGCATCCATCACGGCAGCGTCCTTCCTGGAGCTTGGTGATGGGTGGAAAATTGTGTTCACGTCCTGGGGTAGCTCTATGCTCCTGATGGTGGGGTGGGGTGTGTGGGGTGGGGTGGGCGATTGAGGGAAGCTCGTGGTGGTGGTAGTGGTGGTGGTGGTGTGGGTGTGGGTGTGGGTGGGTGGGTGGGTGTGGGTGTGGGTGGGTGGGTGGGGGGGCTTGTGCGTGGGTGGGTGGGTGGGTGGGGTGATTGAGGGAATATGGTGGTGGTGTGTGTGTGTGTGGAGGGGGGGGGGGGGGGGGGGGGGGATACTAGCACATGGTGATGGGTGGAAAATTGTGTTCACCTCTTGGGGTAGCTCAATGCTCCTGATGGTGGTAGTGGGATGGGTGGGGTCTGTGTGGGTGCGTGCGTGCGTGCGTGCGTGCATGTGGGGTGGGTGGGTGGGTGGAGGGGGATGGGGTGGGGTGGGGATGAGGGGGGTAGCTCAATGCTCCTGCTGGTGGTAGGGCATGTGTACGTTGTTGCAGTACACGGGTAGGTCAAATAGGCTGAAGGAACTTGCTCAAACGTGATAGGAAGGGCTAAACAGGAAAGGCATTGAGTGGGTGGACTCACAAGTGCTAAGCACCGAAGACTATTCCGTGGGTGTCGCGCGCGATCAGACGGGCTAAGCAGGGATATTTTTTCCGTGGGTGTCGCGCGCTATTCCGTGGGTGTCGCGCGCGATCAGACGGGCTAAGCAGGGATATTTTTTCCGTGGGTGTCGCGCGCAATTCCATGGGTGTCGCGCGCGATCAGACGGGCTAAGCAGGGATATTTATTCCCGGAATACATTCCGATCGGAATACGAGACCCCGTTTTGGCCGAAATTGCCGGAATAAGAAACCTAAAAATAAAAATGTTTTTTATAACTCAAATTGACAAAAAATGACCCAAATCGACCCAAATCGGAAAAAGGGTCCTGTTTGGGAGGAAAATAGGGAGGAATGAAATAAAAAGGAATCAGATTTCCTCTTTTTGATTTGAAAAAAATATCCCTGCGTCTGAGGTTCGAGCCCTGGCCAGGTCCAAAAAAATCTTAGATTCGCCGACGCCTTTGAAGAGGTAGAGAAATTCCCTCCGTGTTGTCGCGCGGTGGTCCAAGCTCAGGCACAGAGGGTCAAATAAACCCAACATGGTAGCAATTCTCCAGTATGTACACATGCATGCAAACGGGAGGGTCCCCCCAACAATCTCACGCCTGCGGCATATTTTCAATTGTATTCCGTGGGTGTGGCATATATATAGGTACTGGCATATCATATGCAGGGTACTTCAAATGGCCAAATTGGCCAGCGCTCTAGCGCACTTGAAAACAAAAAAACTGCGCTTTGTAGTGCAAAAAGCGCAAAAATTGCTTGCAGCGCCCACAAGGGGTTGCAAAAAACTGCGCTTAAAGCGCAGAGGGGGTCAAAAAGTCAGCGCTCAAAAGCTCAAAAGCGCGCGCTTTGAATTACCCTGATGTTGACCAAAGGCAAACATGATGAGACACTGTCAAATGTGTGGGTTTCAAAAACCTGAGGATGAAATGCATATGTTTGAGTGCCCTTTTTATAATGATATTCGCCTTCGCTACCAGAAGCTGTTTACAGATATTTATAGGCATGTCCATGAGGATACCGACTTAACCGTATGGAATGTGGAATTCTGCGATTCCACATTCAGAACCTTTATGAATGGAAATGGCACTAAGTCTTTTTGGAGCAACCTAGCCGACTATCTTTCTACTTGTAGAAGAGCAAGACAGGAAGCCCTGGACTGCTTAGTGGGCACCGTAATTTATTGTCCCTTTTTTTCTTCTTGTGACTTCTCATTTGTTAGCTTCTTACCTCCGCCACTGTAAGTGGTTGAGATCTGGGTCCTGCTCTAGGGGGTTTAATACCTACGCCACCAAAACGGTGGTTGGGAGTTTGGTTTGTTTGTCCTCGACACACCCCTGATGTAATGGGGTTTTTTGCTTTGTGGGTGCTTTTTTTCTTCTTGTTTAAAGCACAGAGTCTCATACACCCTCGCGGTGTCAAGTAGACTTTAACATGTAATGTAATGTAATGTAATGTAATGTAATGTAATGTAATGTAATGTAATGTAATGTAATGTAATGTAATGTAATGTAATGTAATGTAATGTAATGTAATGTAATGGTATGTAATGTAATGTAATGTAATGTAATGTAATGTAATGTAATGTAATGTAATGTAATGTAATGTAATGTAATGTAATGTAATGTAATGTAATGTAATGTAATGTAATGTAATGTAATGTAATGTAATGTAATGTAATGTAATGTAATGTAATGTAATGTAATGTAATGTAATGTAATGTAATGTAATGTAATGTAAATGTATGTAATGTAATGTAATGTAATGTAATGATATAATATCATATTGCCGACCCCTACATATATCTAGGTGCCGGCATATCATATGATGTTGACCAAAGGCGAACATGATATGATATCATATGATATCCAACAAATTGCATCATATGATATTGTATATAAATCTTACTTTTAGCCTAGTCAGACTGCTGGCATCATCTGATATCATATGATATTGTATATAAATTTTACTTTTAGCCTAGTCAGACTGCCGGCATCATCTGAAATCATATGATATTGTACATAAATTTTACTGTTAGCCTAGTCAGACTGCCGGCATCATCTGATATCATATGATATCTTATTGCCGTTCCCTCCATATATATCTGAGAAACATATTACCTGACATCGTAGAATGCTTCAAACACCGTCAGGGCTGGAATGATCTGCCCACGTTTGGGGGTTGACTGTCCTGCCAATTATTTTAGCTATAATCAAGCATTTGATTTTAAACCTATTGATTTTAAACCTAAAAGGCAAAGACATTTGATTTTAAACCTGAAAGGCAAAGACGAAGACAAAGGGCAAAGGCAAAGGCAAAGGCACAGGCAATTCATGTGTTTTTTACAAGGGGGGAACCAGGAAATGGCGCATCTGATAAAACCTAGCCCTTTGTGACCTAGGGGAAAAGATAGAAGAATACTATAACATATATGAAGAACATATTACCTGACATCGTAGAATGCTTCTAGCACCACCAGGGCTGCATTGAGCTGCTCGTGTTCCATATCTAGTCATAGGTACCGGTAGCGTACAAGGAGCAGGTCTGAAAGTCAAGCTGAGACTGGTTACCTTGGCTGGTAGAATGCTTCTAGCACCATCAGGGCTGACTTGAGCTTCCCAAGTCTCACATCCAGACGCAAGTATCATTGTTTTGAGAAGCAGGTCTGCAAGTCAAGCTGAGGCTGTTTATCTTGGCTTTCAACTTGTCCGACTTACCTGACATCGTAGAAAGCTTCTAGCACCATCAGGGCTGCATTGAGTTTCCCATGTTTGGGGTTTGACTGCCCTGCCTATTATCTTTGCTCTAATAAGGCATTTGCTTTGAAGCTTATTTGAAGGCAAAGGCAAGGGCAATATCTGAGAAACGTATTTCCTGACATTTGAGAATGCTTCTAGCACCATCAGGGCTGCATTGAGCTTACCATGGTTCAAATCCAGGTGTAGGTGTTAGGAGCTTATAAGGACAAGGTTTGCAAGTCCGACAGACTGGAGCAAAAGGTAAACAAGCTCAGCTCTGACGTTGGGGTCAAAGCTGAGTCAGTCTACCTTGGATAATAACCTGTCTGACTTACCTGACATCGTAGAAAGCTTCTAGAACCATCAGAGCTGCATTGAGCTTCCCATGTTTCACATCCAGACGTAGGTATCGGCAGCTGCTGCCTCTGAAGAGCGATTTTGGAGCATTGCACGTTATCTGAGAACCCCCAGCATTGGAGGGCTCGTCTTGGGGGTTGCTGCTGGGACTCCGAGGGTTAGGTGCAGCGCTGATGCCTGTAGTGCTGCTGGGGCTCTGAGGGTTGGGTGCACCGCTGATGCCTGCAGTACTGCTGCTTTCATCTTCCCCGATGTCTAGAGGATCCAAGGATTGGTATGGCTAATTCATCTCAGCTTCCTCAATGAGCATGCGAAGGAGGTGGGAGGACTGCAACATCAAGGGGGTGGGGGTGGTGGCGGGGTGGGGTGGGGTGGACTGCTGGTATGGCTCATTCATCTCAGCTTCCTCGACAAGCGTGAGAAGGAGGTGGGAGGACTGCAACATCAAGAGGGTGGGGGTGGTGGTGGTGGCGGGTTGGGGTGGGGTGGACTACTGGTATGGCTCATTCATCTCAGCCTCCTCAATGAGCATGCGAAGGAGGTGGGGGAACTGCAATATCAGGGGGTGGGGTGGTGTTGTTGGTGGTGGTGTGTTGGCGGGGTGGGGTGGGGTGGACTGCTGGTATGGCTCATTCATCTCAGCTTAATCGATGAGCGTGCCAAGGAGGTGGGAGGACTACAACATCAAGAGGGTGGGGGTGGTGGTGTGTTGGCGGGTGGGGTGGGGTGGACTGCTGGTATGGCTCATTCATCTCAACTTAATCGATGAGCGTGCCAAGGAGGTGGGAGGACTACAACATCAAGGGGGTGGGGTGGAGTGGACTGCAGGTATGGATCTGTCCTCTCAGCCTCCTCGATGAGCATGCATAGGAGGTGGAGGACTGCAACATCAAGGGGGTGGGGGTGGAGGTGGTGGGGTGGGGTGGGGTGGGGTGGGGTGCTGGTATGGCTCTGTCACCTCAGCTTCCTTGATGAGGGTGCAGAGGAGGTGGGAGGACTGCAACACCAAGGGGGTGGGGGGGGTGTTGGTGTTTTGGGTAGGTGTGGGGGTGTTGGTGGGCTGGGCTGGGCTGGGCTGGGCTGGGCTGGGGAGGGGAGGGGAGGGGAGGGGAGGGGAGGGGAGGGGAGGGGAGGGGAGGGGGGGAGGGGAGGGGAGGGGTGGAATGCTGGTATGGCTCTGTCATATCAGCCTCCTCGATGAAGGTGTGAGATGGGATGATTTCAAAATCAAGGGAGGCATCAGCATATCAAAAAATGGGGTGGGGTGGGGTGGGGTGAGGTGGATCTGGGATCACCACCACCATGGCCATCTACATATCCACCATTGCCATCACCATCTATATGTCCTTCTGTGTTCCGTTCACTAAGCGGTTCTGGGTGCAGTGAACCTGTTCAAAGCTGAGGGTCTGAGCTACGTTTGATCTCGACTCGAGGCCCACCGAGCAGTCACAGTTACTATGGAGGAGCTGTAACCGCCCTCCCATCCAGCGCCTGCGTGCGATTTTGCTGGAGGAGATTGATTGCCTGCCTACCCCACCCTAGGTGGGGTGAGGTGTGTGGGGCGTCTATGGAGTGCTGTTATGGTTCAGCAATCTCTGCATGCAAACATACTCAATCAGTTTGAATGAAGCCGAGTGACTATTTATTTTTTGGGCTACGCTCTTCCTCGCTGCACTTGTTCCTCCCTCGATCAGCTGACATGCAGGCTGTGGGAGCTGCCTAGAAGCTGCTGCTCGTAGCAGGAAAGAGAAACTGTGATTCACACTTGTTCCTCCCTCGATCAGCTGACATGCAGGCTGTGGGAGCTGCCTAGAAGCTGCTGCTCGTAGCAGGAAAGAGAAACTGTGATTCACACTTGTTCCTCCCTCGATCAGCTGACATGCAGGCTGTGGGAGCTGCCTAGAAGCTGCTGCTCGTAGCAGGAAAGAGAAACTGTGATTCACACTTGTTCCTCCCTCGATCAGCTGACATGCAGGCTGTGGGAGCTGCCTAGAAGCTGCTGCTCGTAGCAGGAAAGAGAAACTGTGATTCACGCTTGTTCCTCCTCGATCAGCTGACATGCAGGCTGTGGGAGCTGCCTAGAAGCTGCTGCTCGTAGCAGGAAAGAGAAACTGTGATTCACACTTGTTCCTCCCTCGATCAGCTGACATGCAGGCTGTGGGAGCTGCCTAGAAGCTGCTGCTCGTAGCAGGAAAGAGAAACTGTGATTCACACTTGTTCCTCCCTCGATCAGCTGACATGCAGGCTGTGGGAGCTGCCTAGAAGCTGCTGCTCGTAGCAGGAAAGAGAAACTGTGATTCACACTTGTTCCTCCCTCGATCAGCTGACATGCAGGCTGTGGGAGCTGCCTAGAAGCTGCTGCTCGTAGCAGGAAAGAGAAACTGTGATTCACACTTGTTCCTCCCTCGATCAGCTGACATGCAGGCTGTGGGAGCTGCCTAGAAGCTGCTGCTCGTAGCAGGAAAGAGAAACTGTGATTCACACTTGTTCCTCCCTCGATCAGCTGACATGCAGGCTGTGGGAGCTGCCTAGAAGCTGCTGCTCGTAGCAGGAAAGAGAAACTGTGATTCACACTTGTTCCTCCCTCGATCAGCTGACATGCAGGCTGTGGGAGCTGCCTAGAAGCTGCTGCTCGGAGCAGGAAAGAGAAACTGTGATTCACACTTGTTCCTCCCTCGATCAGCTGACATGCAGGCTGTGGGAGCTGCCTAGAAGCTGCTGCTCGTAGCAGGAAAGAGAAAACTGTGATTCACACTTGTTCCTCCCTCGATCAGCTGACATGCAGGCTGTGGGAGCTGCCTAGAAGCTGCTGCTCGGAGCAGGAAAGAGAAACTGTGATTCACACTTGTTCCTCCCTCGATCAGCTGACATGCAGGCTGTGGGAGCTGCCTAGAAGCTGCTGCTCGTAGCAGGAAAGAGAAACTGTGATTCACACTTGTTCCTCCCTCGATCAGCTGACATGCAGGCTGTGGGAGCTGCCTAGAAGCTGCTGCTCGTAGCAGGAAAGAGAAACTGTGATTCACACTTGTTCCTCCTCGATCAGCTGACATGCAGGCTGTGGGAGCTGCCTAGAAGCTGCTGCTCGTAGCAGGAAAGAGAAACTGTGATTCACACTTGTTCCTCCCTCGATCAGCTGACATGCAGGCTGTGGGAGCTGCCTAGAAGCTGCTGCTCGTAGCAGGAAAGAGAAACTGTGATTCACACTTGTTCCTCCCTCGATCAGCTGACATGCAGGCTGTGGGAGCTGCCTAGAAGCTGCTGCTCGTAGCAGGAAAGAGAAACTGTGATTCACACTTGTTCCTCCCTCGATCAGCTGACATGCAGGCTGTGGGAGCTGCCTAGAAGCTGCTGCTCGTAGCAGGAAAGAGAAACTGTGATTCACACTTGTTCCTCCCTCGATCAGCTGACATGCAGGCTGTGGGAGCTGCCTAGAAGCTGCTGCTCGTAGCAGGAAAGAGAAACTGTGATTCACACTTGTTCCTCCCTCGATCAGCTGACATGCAGGCTGTGGAGCTGCCTAGAAGCTGCTGCTCGGAGCAGGAAAGAGAAACTGTGATTCACACTTGTTCCTCCCTCGATCAGCTGACATGCAGGCTGTGGGAGCTGCCTAGAAGCTGCTGCTCGTAGCAGGAAAGAGAAACTGTGATTCACACTTGTTCCTCCCTCGATCAGCTGACATGCAGGCTGTGGGAGCTGCCTAGAAGCTGCTGCTCGTAGCAGGAAAGAGAAACTGTGATTCACACTTGTTCCTCCCTCGATCAGCTGACATGCAGGCTGTGGGAGCTGCCTAGAAGCTGCTGCTCGTAGCAGGAAAGAGAAACTGTGATTCACACTTGTTCCTCCCTCGATCAGCTGACATGCAGGCTGTGGGAGCTGCCTAGAAGCTGCTGCTCGTAGCAGGAAAGAGAAACTGTGATTCACACTTGTTCCTCCTCGATCAGCTGACATGCAGGCTGTGGGAGCTGCCTAGAAGCTGCTGCTCGTAGCAGGAAAGAGAAACTGTGATTCACACTTGTTCCTCCCTCGATCAGCTGACATGCAGGCTGTGGGAGCTGCCTAGAAGCTGCTGCTCGTAGCAGGAAAGAGAAACTGTGATTCACACTTGTTCCTCCCTCGATCAGCTGACATGCAGGCTGTGGGAGCTGCCTAGAAGCTGCTGCTCGTAGCAGGAAAGAGAAACTGTGATTCACACTTGTTCCTCCCTCGATCAGCTGACATGCAGGCTGTGGGAGCTGCCTAGAAGCTGCTGCTCGTAGCAGGAAAGAGAAACTGTGATTCACACTTGTTCCTCCCTCGATCAGCTGACATGCAGGCTGTGGGAGCTGCCTAGAAGCTGCTGCTCGTAGCAGGAAAGAGAAACTGTGATTCACACTTGTTCCTCCCTCGATCAGCTGACATGCAGGCTGTGGGAGCTGCCTAGAAGCTGCTGCTCGTAGCAGGAAGAGAAACTGTGATTCACACTTGTTCCTCCCTCGATCAGCTGACATGCAGGCTGTGGGAGCTGCCTAGAAGCTGCTGCTCGTAGCAGGAAAGAGAAACTGTGATGCACACTTGTTCCTCCCTCGATCAGCTGACATGCAGGCTGTGGGAGCTGCCTAGAAGCTGCTGCTCGTAGCAGGAAAGAGAAACTGTGATTCACACTTGTTCCTCCCTCGATCAGCTGACATGCAGGCTGTGGGAGCTGCCTAGAAGCTGCTGCTCGTAGCAGGAAAGAGAAACTGTGATTCACACTTGTTCCTCCCTCGATCAGCTGACATGCAGGCTGTGGGAGCTGCCTAGAAGCTGCTGCTCGTAGCAGGAAGAGAAACTGTGATTCACACTTGTTCCTCCCTCGATCAGCTGACATGCAGGCTGTGGGAGCTGCCTAGAAGCTGCTGCTCGTAGCAGGAAAGAGAAACTGTGATTCACACTTGTTCCTCCCTCAATCAGCTGACATGCAGGCTGTGGGAGCTGCCTAGAAGCTGCTGCTCGTAGCAGGAAAGAGAAACTGTGATTCACACTTGTTCCTCCCTCGATCAGCTGACATGCAGGCTGTGGGAGCTGCCTAGAAGCTGCTGCTCGTAGCAGGAAAGAGAAACTGTGATTCACACTTGTTCCTCCCTCGATCAGCTGACATGCAGGCTGTGGGAGCTGCCTAGAAGCTGCTGCTCGGAGCAGGAAAGAGAAACTGTGATTCACACTTGTTCCTCCCTCGATCAGCTGACATGCAGGCTGTGGGAGCTGCCTAGAAGCTGCTGCTCGTAGCAGGAAAGAGAAACTGTGATTCACACTTGTTCCTCCTCGATCAGCTGACATGCAGGCTGTGGGAGCTGCTAGAAGCTGCTGCTCGTAGCAGGAAAGAGAAACTGCACACTTGTTCTCCTCGATCAGCTGACATGCAGGCTGTGGGAGCTGCCTAGAAGCTGCAGCAGGAAAGAGAAACTGTGATTCACACTTGTTCCTCCCTCGATCAGCTGACATGCAGGCTGTGGGAGCTGCCTAGAAGCTGCTGCTCGGAGCAGGAAAGAGAAACTGTGATTCACACTTGTTCCTCCCTCGATCAGCTGACATGCAGGCTGTGGGAGCTGCCTAGAAGCTGCTGCTCGTAGCAGGAAAAAGAAACTGTGATTCACACTTGTTTCTACCTCGATCAGCTGACATGCAGGCTGTGGGAGCTGCCTAGAAGCTGCTGCTCGTAGCAGGAAAGAGAAACTGTGATTCACACTTGTTCCTCCCTCGATCAGCTGACATGCAGGCTGTGGGAGCCTGCCTAGAAGCTGCTGCTCGGGCAGGAAAGAGAAACTGTGATTCACACTTGTTCCTCCCTCGATCAGCTGACATGCAGGCTGTGGGAGCTGCTAGAAGCTGCTGCTCGGAGCAGGAAAGAGAAACTGTGATTCACACTTGTTCCTCCTCGATCAGCTGACATGCAGGCTGTGGAAGCTGCCTAGAAGCTGCTGCTCGTAGCAGGAAAGAGAAACTGTGATTCACACTTGTTCCTCCCTCGATCAGCTGACATGCAGGCTGTGGGAGCTGCCTAGAAGCTGCTGCTTGGAGCAGGAAAGAGAAACTGTGATTCATGCTTGTTACTCCCTCGATCAGCTGACATGCAGGCTGTGGGAGCTGCCTAGAAGCTGCTGCTCGTAGCAGGAAAGAGAAACTGTGATTCACACTTGTTCCTCCCTCGATCAGCTGACATGCAGGCTGTGGGAGCTGCCTAGAAGCTGCTGCTCGGAGCAGGAAAGAGAAACTGTGATTCACACTTGTTCCTCCCTCGATCAGCTGACATGCAGGCTGTGGGAGCTGCTTAGAAGCTGCTGCTCGTAGCAGGAAAGAGAAACTGTGATTCACACTTGTTCCTCCCTCAATCAGCTGACATGCAGGCTGTGGGAGCTTAACTGTTTGGTTAAGTGGTTTTGGAGCTGTAACATGCAAACATACTCAGGGAGGTCGAATGGGGCCGAGCAACTGTTTATTCTTTGTGCTAGCTGTTGTGTGTGTGTGTGTGTGTGTGTGTGTGTGTGTGTGTGTGTGTGTGTGTGTGTGTGTGTGTGTGTGTTGTGTGTGTGTGTGTGTGTGTGTGTGTGTGTGTGTGTGAGTGTGTGTGTGTGTGTGTGTGTCATTTCATCAGCACACAACAGAGGACACGCATACATTCAGACATACCTGGAACAGCACCAAGCCGTGACACTTGAGCATGTGTGAACGTGGTGAATGATTCCACACCATATTAGTATCTCCCTGTTGTCATTCTAAACAAAATGCATCGTAACAGTAACATGCATACATACATACAAACATACAAACATACCTGGCACAGGACTAAGCCATGACACGTGAGCCTGTGTGAACGTGGTGAATGATACCACACCAGATTAGTATCACCCTATTGTCATTCGATGCAAAATGCAGCGTAACTGTAACATACCTGGCACAGGACCAAGCCATGACACGTGCGCCTGTGTGAACGTGGTGCACGATTCCACATCAGATTAGTACCACCATATTGCCATTCAAAGCCAAATGCAGCATAACAGTAACATGCATACATACATACAAACATACCTGGCACAGGACCAAGCCATGAAACTTGAGCCTGTGTGATCGTGGTGAATGATTCCACATCAGATGAGTACCACCCTATTGCCATTCAATGCAAACTGCAGCGTAACAGTAGCATGCATACATACATACAAACATACCTGGCACAGGACCAAGCCATGAAACTTGAGCCTGTGTGATCGTGGTGAATGATTCCACATCAGATTAGTACCACCCTATTGCCATTCAATGCAAAATGCAGTGTAACAGTAACATGCATACATACATAGAAACATACCTGGCACAGCATCAAGCCATGACACTTGAGCCTGTGTGACACACATACAAACATACCTGGCACAGCACCAAGCCATGACACTTGAGCCTGTGTGACGTACATAGAAACATACCTGGCACAGCACCAAGCCATGACACTTGAGCCTGTGTGACATACATACAAACATACCTGGCACAGCACCAAGCCATGACACTTGAGCCTGTGTGACCGTGGTGAATGATTCCTCGTCAAATTAGGATCACCCTGTCGCCTAGGCTCCTCGACGACTTCCACAATGTAGTCGGCTAGAAGGGGGGTTCCCCACAGCCAAGAGAATGTCTTTTCCATGGCCTCAATAGACGAGCAATGCTGAGCGGTTGTCCTATATGGAGGTGTGTGATTATTAGTAAAACAGTTGGCTTCCCCACAACCAAGAGAATGGCTTGCCCATAGCATCAATGGGGTAGCTATGTTGAGCAGATATCCTATTTAGAGGTGTGTGATTATTAGTAAAACAGTTGGCTTCCCCACAACCAAGAGAATGGCTTGCCCATAGCATTAATGGATGAGCAATGCTGGGTGGTTGTCCTATTTAGAGATATGGGATCATTAGTAAAACAGTTGGCTTCCTCACAACCAAGAGAATGGCTTGCCCATCAGGGTACTTCAAATGGCCAAATTGGCCAGCGCTTTAGCGCGCTTGAAAACAAAAATGCTGCGCTTTGTAGTGCAAAAAGCGCAAAAGTTGCTTGCAGCGCCCACAAGGGGTTGCAAAAAACTGCACTTAAAGCGCAGAGGGGTTCAAAAAGTCAGCGCTCACAAGCGCAAAAGCGCGCGCTTTGAATTACCCTGTTGCCCATAGCATAAGTGGATGAGCAATGCTGGGTGGTTGTCCTATTTAGAGGTATGGGATCATTAGGAAAACAGTTGGCTTCCCCACAACCAAGAGAATGGCTTGCCCATGGTATAAATGGATGAGCAATGCTGGGCGGTTGTCCTATATAGAGTTACTTGATTAGTAGTAAAAGAGTTGGCTTCCCCACAACCAAGAAAATATCTTGCCCATGGTATAAATGGATGAACAATGCTGGGTAGTTGTCCTGAATAGATATCTGATGTGAGGTAGGTGAGGTGACGTGTGAGGCGTGAGATGTGAGGTGTGAGGCGTGAGATGTGAGGTGTGAGGCGTGAGGCGAGAGGTGGGTGGCGTGAGGCGTGAGGCGTGAGGCGTGAGGCGTGAGGCGTGAGGTGGGAAGTGGGAAGTGGGAGGTGGGAGGTGGGAGGTGGTAGGTGGTAGGTGGGAAGTGAGAGGTGGTCGGTGGTAGGTGGTAGGTGTGGGGTGTGGGGTGTGAGGTGTGATGTGTGAGGTGAGAGGTGAGAGCTGTGGGGTGTGGGGTGTGGGGTATGGGGTGTGAGGTGTAAGGTGTGATGTGTGAGGTGTGAGGAGTGAGGTATGTGATCATTAGGAATCAAAGCCAACAGACTCAGTTGACTCCTACTACTCCTGAATGACTGTCACGATCAAGCGAGCCACCGATCTGAGTGTGTGTGTGTGTGTGTGTGTGTGAGAGAGAGAGAGAGAGAGAGAGAGAGAGAGAGAGAGAGAGAGAGAGAGAGAGAGAGTTTGATTGCATGGTCTACCAGCCTCCAGGCTATTCACCGTCTGGAGACACAGTAAACGTGGGTAGTATGCATTCCATTGTCATAGGCAGGCCATATTTGGCCCAAGGCAAGCCCCTCTCTATCACTTCCGGGGGGTCTTCCAACCATTCTCAAAATCACAGGGCACAAGCAATAAAGCAAAGGTGCAAAGAAGCCAGAAAGCAAGAAAGTGATGCAAAATGTCCACTAATCAGGCAGTTTATTTGCCAAGGTGATGATCAAGCCTCTGACCTGACCTAAATATTTGTGACCAGAATTGAAGACACCACCAGGGCTAGCAATAAGGCCGTAGAAAATTTGGAAAGACATTAGACCTTGATCGAGTGCGTGGGATTTTAAGGATTTGGGTCTGAAGTATTCGCGTGTATTACAAGCTTGATTCTAGAGGTAAATCGCAATCAGCACTTCAATGGTTGAATACCAAGCCCTGGGCAGGGTCGCACTCAGTGACAGCCCACCTTTATCTAAGAATGGCCTGAGTGAATTGCGGTAGTGAGGCAGATTTTGCCTTGGATTCATGGAAGGATGGGTCAAATCAAGAGAGGAAAGAATCGTCGCAAATAATGCTGTTATCTAATTCTGTCTGAACTTACTTAAAGTTCTGGAAACGTAGAGCAAATGTAGGTTTTTCCTTTGTAGGACAGGTTGCGCAGTTAAGGGAAATATTAGAAGGCAGCATGCGCGTGGGTTGATTGCAAAATGAAGGCACGCACCGTTATTGCCCGATTTGTCGGTACCAGCTGATATCAGTCGAACATTCCAAAAGAAAAAATGCTAATACCGGGGCTGGTCTTGATATCTGTTTTCAGTGTGCGTGTGAAGTAGCAGCTAGTCATGTCATGACGGTGCTGACAGGATCGAGGCCAAAATGCGTTGTATGCATGCTCCCGACTTCTTGCTGACTCAGGCTTCAATTCGAGCGGTCACTGAGGAGTGAGGAGCGATGTGCGCGAAAGTCGAGGCTGCTGTCACCTCTGCGCAATGCGCACTCCGCAGAATTGGTATGCTGGGATGGGTGTACAGCACTGCGTATGCTGGCCTGTCTACGACGATGTCATATATTAGTGGCTATAGGTGAGCGTTCAGAAATTGAAGTGGGAGGAGCCGACTCAGCCTCCAGGCGTTTGCAAAGAAGGGAAATGAAGAAATATTTGTATATGGCGATGCTATGTAACAACAGGTAAAGGTTGATGGCAGCTGAAGAGCGTTCAGAAAGTGAAAGAAAGATGGAAGACGGTGAGCATCCCAGAGATGGCTGAAAAATCTGCACCAGTTCATTCAAGCCAATTCATAAATTAAAGTAGGTGGAGTGCGACTCCAGCCTCCAGGAGTTTGCAAGGAAACAGGGAATAAGGATGTAGAAAATATTCGTATTGCCTCACCTTCATCGATCATCAGGTTGTGATCTGAGTTGACATTGAGGACGAGTGAATGACAGGCCTACGTGGCGTGATCACAAAAACTCAAGAGGGTGTCAGGCCCAATCTAGCACAAAATATAGTCGTAAAATTAAATTATCACTGCAACACGAACTCGGGGCCTCCGTCGGTAAAAGTATTATTTGGTGTTCAGTTCATCAGTTTGTGACTTCTCGTGTTTTAGCTTCTTACCTCCGCCACTGTTTGTGGTTGATATCTGGGTCCTGCTCTGGGGTTTTCATACCTACGCCACCAAAACGGTGGTTGGGAGTATGGTTTGTTTGTCCTCGACACACCCCTGATGTAATGGTTTTCTTGCTTTGCGGATGCTTTTTCTTTTTGTCTAAGCACAGAGTCTCATACACCCTCGTGGTGTCGAGTAGACATTATCATGTAATCAGTTGTAATCAGTTATTTTCATCTCAGCTCATTCTGTAATCCTGTTTACAAGGTTGGGCAAGTCCCTATTGAGCTACCCCTGGATTGTTACAACATAAATACATGGTACAATCTAGCACACAAATAAGCAGCGCTAAAGCAACTCAATCGGTTTGATGATACAGTTCAAAGGTGGCCACATTTGCCAAGGATTTACTCGGACTTGGATAGAGGGAATCTTAGCTCCATGTACCGGTAGTGGGGTGGTGGGACAGCTGCCCACTGGAGCTGTATGTTGAACCATACAGGCTGCGAGTGTCTTCTGGACATCTAGCTAGATGTCCGCTGGGTAATCATCTAATCTCACACTCGAGAAATGCGTTATTGTTGAACCATACAGGCTGCGAGTGTCTTCTGGACAGCTAGCTAGATGTCCAGAAGACACTCGCAGCCTGTATGGTCCAACACTGTCCAACCTAAGTTTGCAAGACCATGTTGGTGCGTTTGATTGCTTGGGAGGTTCCGGTTAGGGACCCAAAAATAGAGAATGCGGCTATGCGGAGTCAACGCTCGGTATTCTTTAGTAAAAGGCGAAAGAATAAAGCGTAACAGTGTTGACCCCGCCGCTATACCTAGAAGATCGTGCCAATGTTATCGTAATCTCGACGGCGAATTCTTTGCCAACGGACTAATGGGGGGCAACCCAAGTCGACTGGCACTCCTCCAAATCTCCCACGCCCGGCTCCCACCCCCAGCAGGGTTGTCCAGGACGCTGCGTCCTCCGTCGCAGACGCAACGTCCGTTCCGTTGCGTTGCAGGACGCAACATTACATTACATTACATTACATGTTAAAGTCTACTTGACACCGCGAGGGTGTCTGAGACTCTGTGCTTTAAACAAAAAGAAAAAGCACCCACAAAGCAAAAAACCCCATTACATCAGGGGTGTGTTGAGGACAAACAAACCAAACTCCCAACCACCGTTTTGGTGGCGTAGGTATTAAACCCCCTAGAGCAGGACCCAGATCTCAACCACTTACAGTGGCGGAGGTAAGAAGCTAACAAATGAGAAGTCACAAGAAGAAAAAAAAGGATAATAAATTACGGTGCCACTAAGCAGTCCAGGGCTTCCTGTCTTGCTCTTCTACAAGTAGAAAGATAGTCGGCTAGGTTGCTCCAGAAAGTCTTAGTGCCATTTCCATTCATAAAGGTTCTGAATGTGGAATCGCAGAATTCCACATTCCATACGGTTAAGTCGGTATCCTCATGGACATGCCTATAAATATCTGTAAACAGCTTCTGGTAGCGGAGGCGAATATCATTATAAAAAGGGCACTCAAACATATGCATTACATCCTCAGGTTTTTGGAACCCACACATTTGACAGTGTCTCATTGAACGAGGGATGTGTGCTCTATCCACCACCCTCATTCTTTCTGTGTTCAGCCAATGGGAACCCATTCTAAACTGTGCTATAGAACGAATATGATCCTGCTTATGTAAGGCAGATGTAAAGGGAATCAAGCCATTCTCATCATTGCTGTTGGCCGCGAACCATTTCTGGTATCGGAGGCACTTAAAGCCAACCCTTCTCTCATCAGGATTGTCTCTGACTGCATTGGTGTCACTTGGGTACTTAAACCTCCATGACTCAAAAACTTCAGACATAATACCTTCGGCATCAACAGCCTCCAAAATGTTGAGGTTTTTACTGGATCCTAGCTTGTGGAGAGGTTCAGATGACTAGAAGGACGGGCCTGTTGCGACGCAGGACGCAGGCTATGCAATTGGTTGCGTCTCAGGCAGCAGAGCCGGGGGTCCTCCTGAAGTACCCTGACCCCCACCATTACATGTCCGAAGCACCTAACTGGTGAACTAAGCCCCAAACAATCGATTTACCGACTGAGGCCCTCAGTTTGACCCACAGAGATACATTGTTTTTGCGATTCTAATCGCACATTTAAAAAACAACTCGAACTGCAAAAACAATAAATAAGGGGGACCCCATCCGGACCCCATGCTCAACCAATACAATTTTTACACAATAACAACGATTCAACTTTCCAAACACTAAATTCCGGTATGTAGCAGCTCGTATTCCGGGAGACCCCATGCTTAATGAGTAAGATCTCAAAAGCAGGATTGGTCCCAAACCCATTTCAAACACTAGATTGCAGTATGTAGCAGCTCGAACCAGGTAGACCCCAATACCCCATGCTTAACCAGTAAGATCTCAAAATAAAGATTGGTCCCAAACCCATTTCAAACACTAGATTGCGGTATGTAGCAGCTCGTATCCAGGGAGACCTCCAGCTTTGCTGACTTGGCCACTTGGAGCGAGAATGGATGACCACAAGCACATGGCACCACACAAGCCTGCAAGAGCATGAATAGTCCCTTCAGCCTATTTGCATTACTTTCCATTCCGTAAAATTACGTTCCACTGTGCTCCATGATGTTCCATTACGTTCTATTATGCTCCATTACATTCCATTACGTTATTGTCATAGACAGGCTAAAGAATACATGGCACCACGTAAGCCTGCGTGAGCACAAAGAGCACCTTCAACCTATTTGGGGAATTAAATAATCACTGTATCACTAACCCAGGGCCCCCGTTAGTGGGGTGGGGTGGGGTGGGGGGTGGGGGTGGGGCAAAAACACCCAGAAGCTGCATATAAAAGCCAAAAAGAAAAGCTCTGAGGTTGAACTCCTTGGCCCCGTGCGACCTCTCTCATGTTGACCCTCAAATTACTGTTTCTTTTTTTTTGCTACGAGTAGCAGCGTCTAGGCAGCTCCCTTTCTCTCATGTCGACTCTCAGATCACTTTTTTTTTTTGCTACGAGTAGTAGCTTCTAGGCAGCTCCCTTTCCCTGTCTTTGGGCCAAACCTGGAGCTAGCTAGTGCATCTGAAAGCTGATATTTCAAGTATTCCAATGCAGCTGCAAGCATTGGGTTTGGCCCAGTGGCTAGCTATTGAAGCTGGAGGGTAACTGCCATGCGTAGCCACAAAATGAAACAGTGCTTGGATAAACGTGGTGCTCAGAGATAGAGATGAGCACAGCGGCGTACATTTAGCTGTGATAATTACAGTACACACAGGGTATACGTGCGATATTTTAGGAAGTGCCTTGAACCTGTCAAGAAACGACGAAGTTATGCATCTGGCTAATATTGCTTCTGCATTCAAGACGAGACGAGACGAGACGAGACGAGACATGACAAGACAAGACAAGACAAGACAAGACAAGACAAGACAAGACAAGACAAGACAAGACAAGACAAGAATATACAATAAAATGCATCCCATCCCGTCATTACATTACATTACATTACATTACATTACATTACATTAGGTTACATTAGGTTACATTAGGTTACATTAAGTTACATTAGGTTACATTACATTACATTACATTACCTTACCTTACATTACCTTACCTTACCTTACCTTACCTTACCTTACATTACATTAGGTTACATTACATTGCATTACATCGTCATCGACAGGCCATTGCTGGCCCAAGACAAGCCTACTCCACAACATCCGGGAGGGATCTTCCATCAAATCCTCAGAAAAAGAAAGGCAATATTACAAAACTGTCAGGAATAATTTCATAATAAATACAACCTCCATAAGTGCCTAAGTCCGACCCTGAGTGGTACGGATGGTTTTCACGAATTACCTCAAGTCCAAAGAAAACTTGTGTTGCTAATAAGTTACCTAACCACATCAGTTCAACATATAAATACTCAGAGTTGGGTTCTCTCAGGTTGTGGGAAGCAGGCAAAGCAAAACATGTTATCAGCTAGCTCTGTACCACAACCTTGTACCAACTTAGGGCGTTTTTGGAGCCTGTTTGGAGATTAAAAAAAAAAAAAAAAAAAACATAAATAAACAGTACTCCTTATTATGAGGCGTGAGGTTGGGGGGGGCGTGAAGCGCCGCTACTTTTAAGGGGGGTCCGGGGGCGTAGCCCCCAGTTTTTTTTTGGGGGGGGGGGGGGGGGGGGGGCTTAGAAAACATGCATTTTGCACATGTATGACATATGTTACACTGGTTTGTAACAACTTTGTCAAGCCTCTAATTGTACAGAAAATAAACCACTGGGTCTAGTACTACAACCTAGCCCCAACATTCCGGCCAACCTAAAACAAACTCACTATTAAGTTATCATCAATACACATTCCTTGAGCATCATAAGAAAAGGGTCTACTCGATCATTTCACATCATGCAAAATGTGATACTATCAATTGTGGTGTTAGCATTTGGGTATTTGGGTGTGGGGTGTGTGTGGGGGGGTGGGGGGGTCTTCACACACATACACCCTCATCACACCTGTCTTCTGTTTTGGTGCAACCTCTGCTGGCATGGCCTAGACCCGGGGCCTAGACCTCTGTCCAAGCAATTTCCCTAAGGCAGGGGTTGAGGGGGAGGGGGGCGCGCCCAAGGTCAGAATTCTCCCATGAATTCGACAACTAGAGATGGTGGCGGTGCTTTGATAGGACGTTGGGAGAGGGGTGGGTGGTGCGGATAGACTCGCATGGCCCTTCTAACGGGTTTGAAAGGAGTAGTTGCGACTGGATTGAAGACGAGGGACAAACTAGTCATTGCCGCGACTGCGCTTGGTAGATACCGCCTGCGCAATAATCAACAAATCAACCAACTAAGCTTGACAGGAACGGTGCCCACCCCTCAATCCTGGTGGAAGTTGGAACACGGGAGTAACTCCACGGGCTGCACTACTGTACTTTCTGGCTTGGGCAGTTGGCCTCAGGGGTCACTTTCAGTTCTTTCGGTTCTGACAAGAGCTGGCTAAGTCGCTTAGAGCTAGCGAGCTAGCTGGGCTGGTCTGGGCCTGTGAGACCCAGGTGCGACCAAGGCGCGAGCCAGAGCACAAATCACTAACTCGCGGTCGCATTTGTGGCGACCAAGGGCCGATTTCGCCCTAAACTCGCACACCTGAGGGTCGCACGGTGGTCGCACCTGGGTCGCCGATTTGGCGACGGGTCGCACAAATAAAAAACACTGCAGCCCGTTTGCCTGCAATGGGGCCAACCCCCTGATATGGCTTTGACATAATTGGTGTCACAATTCGAAGAGTTATAAATAAACAGTATTCCTTATTACGAGGCGTGAGGTTGAGGGGGGCAAGCCCGTTTGCTTGTATAAAGTATACAACACGAGCACGCACCTTCATAAAACAAATAAAAAACAAAATAACTAAAACCAAAATATGTAATGTAATTTTAAATAACAAAAACACGAACATGCACAAATATAAAACACGAGCACGCACCTTCATAAATATAGGCATTATTGCCATAATAACAATAAAAATAAAAATAAAAAGCAGAAGCAAAATAAAATGTAAAATATCTATAAAACACGAGCATACACCTTCATAAAACAAATATCAAAACAAAATAACAAAAACAAAAATATGTCATGTAATTTTAAATAACAAAAACACAAACATACACAAATATAAAACACGAGCACGCACCTTCATAAAGAGACATCGGGCGATCTGGTGTGCCGTACAGCTTCCTCCAGTTTCTTGCGCTCAACAGTGCTAACTTTTGCGCGCGATGCAGATGGGTGGGGTCTCCAGTAGCTCGGTACAAAGCCAAAAGGGCGTAGGCATTCCCACTAATCCCATGGCACAGACCCAATCCCTGTGCAGAGGAGTCAGTGTTTCTATGAGTGACTTGGAAAGAGGCAGGTGGGTGGGGTCTCCAGTAGCTCGGTTCAAAGCTAACAGGGCGTACGCATTCCTACTCATCCCATGTCACTGCCCCAAGCCCTGTGCAGAGGAGTCAGTGGCTTTATGCGTGAGTTGAAGAGACAAAGAGAGTGTGTGTACGTGTGAGTGCGTTAGCTTGTGTTTGGCAAGTTTGTGGTGTTATCTTTCCTGTCTGCCTTCAGCCAATGCGTTTATGAGTGAGTTCGAAAGAGGCAGAGAGTGTGTTTGTATGTGTGAGTGCATTAGCTTGTGTCTAGCAAATATGTGGTGGTATGTTTCCTGTCTGCCTTGAACCAGTGTCTTTATGAGTGAGTTGGACAGACACAGAGAGTGTGTGTAAGTGTCAGTGTGTTAGCTTGTGCCTAGCAACTTTGTGGTGCTATCTTTCCTGTCTGCCTTGAACCAGTGTCTTTATGAGTGAGTTGGACAGACGCAGAGAGTGTGTGTATGTGTGAATGCGTTAGCTTGTGTCTAGCACTTTTGTGGTGCTATCTTTCCTGTCTGCCTTGAACCAGTGTGTTGAATAGACACAGCGAGTGGATTAGTTTGTGTCTAGCAACTTTGTGGTGGTATGTTTCCTGTCTGCCTTGAACCAGTGTCTTTATGAGTGAGTTGGACAGACGCAGAGAGTGTGTGTAAGTGTCAGTGTGTTAGCTTGTGTCTAGCAACTTTGTGATGCCATCTTTCCTGTCTGCCTTGAACCAGTGTGTTGAATAGACACAGCGAGTGGGTTAGGTTGTGTCTAGCAACTTTGTGGTGGTATGTTTCCTGTCTGCCTTGAACCAGTGTCTTTATGAGTGAGTCGGACAGAAGCAGAGAGTGTGTGTAAGTGTGTGAGTGCGTTAGCTTGTGTCTAGCAATTTTGTGGAGCTGTTTTTCCTCTCTGCCTTGAACCAATGTGTTTAAGAGTGAGTTGGAAAATGCAAACGGAACGGTAGTCCGAGCTCAGGCACAGTAGTGGTCTGCAAAAGCAAAACCTACAGTAACCTTCCCCGGTGCAAGCCCCTTTCAGTGATATACATTGGTCTAATGGTAGACCAAATAACTTTGAGGATGAAGATTCGGGGGTTTGATTCCCCCTTGGGTCGCTCTTGGCATTGCAGGTTGTTGTCAACCGCGATGGTAGCTTGTCCAGTTGAGGTAGAAGACCACTTCCTACCCGCGTACGACGGGCTCCCTTAACACCACGCCCCACCAGGCGTTATCATTACCTTCCCCGGTGCAAGCGACCGGAGAGTTTGCTTCAGCTTCACGCCCGTGGCAAGGCGTAGCATTTTTCGAATTTCAAGACGCAGAGAGTCCAACTGTAACCTACCCCGGTGAAAGCAAATGAAGAGTTTGCTTCAGCTTCACGCACCTTGGCAGGGCGTAGCATTTTTCAATTTTCAAGATGCAGAGAGTGTGTGGGTGTGATTGAGTGTGCCTATCCTTTTTCCTCGATAATTGGAACCCCTTTT
>CM039464.1:16051853-16114353 GCA_022414725.1 Microglena sp. YARC | reverse complement strand
AAGCCGAAAAGAAAGGCCCAGACACAAGCGTAACCTTAATAAGGTGAAACAAACAAGCTAACAAAAACGTTCACTAAATGAGACGAGAAAAGACATTATCTAAATGCGAACTAAAATAAAAACGTGAACTAAAAGAGATGAGACATGAATTAAACGTGAACTAAATGAGACGAGAAAAGATGTTAATAAAATGAGACGGGAAAAGACGTTACCTTCACGCAAACTAAAATAAAAACGTGAACACGAAGAGACAAGACGTGAACTTAACGTGAACTATAAGAGCCGAGACATGAACTAAACGTGAACTAGACGTGAACTAAAAGAGAGGTGAACTAAAAGAATAACGTGACCTAATGAGACATGAACTAAACGTGAACTAGACGTGAACTAAAAGATACGTGAACTCAAAGAATAGCGTGACCTAATGAGACGTGAACTAAAAGAACAGCGTGACCTAATGAGACGTGAACTAAAAGAGTAGCGTGACCTAATGAGACGTGAACTAAAAGAATAGCATGACCTAATGAGACGTGAACTAAAAGAATAGCGTGACCTAATGAGACGTGAACTAAAAGAATAGCGTGACCTAATGAGACATGAGCTACACGTGAACTAGACGTGAACTAAAGAAATAGCGTGACCTAATGAGACGTGAACTAAAAGAATAACGTGACCTAATGAGACATGAGCTAAACGTGAACTAGACGTGAACTAAAAAAATAGCGTGACCTAATGAGACGTGAACTAAAAGAAAAGAAAAGACGTGAACTAAAAGAATAACGTGACCTAATGAGACATGAGCTAAACGTGAACTAGACGTGAACTAAAAGAAAAGCATGACCTAATGAGACGTGAACTAAAAGAAAAGAAAAGACGTGAACTAAACGAGACGTGAACTAAAAGAAAAGAAAAGATGTGAACAAAAAGAAAAGAAAAAACGTGAACTAAATGAGACGTGAACTACAAGAAAAGAAAAGAAGTGAACAAAAAGAAAAGAAAAGACGTGAACTAAATGAGACGTGAACTAAAAGAAAAACTTGAACTAGAAGAGAAGAGACGTGAACTGAACGTGAGCTTAATGAGACGTGAACTAAAAGAAAGACGTGAACTAAAAGAAAAACGTGAACTAGAAGAGAAGAGACGTGAACTGAATGTGAGCTTAATGAGACGTGAACTAAAAGAAAGGCGTGAACTAAAAGAAAAACGTGAAATAAACGTGAACAAAATGATAACTAAATAAGGCAAAACAAACGAAACAGCGTCAAGAGCACCTACATGGGGTTGAAACAAACAAGCAAACAAAAACGTGAACTAAATGAGACGAAACATACGAAAAAGCGACAAGAGCACCTACATTGGACCGAGGCATGTGACTGCTGTTGCACAAGGCCATGCGAATGTCCAAGCCCCACTGTAGTGCGTCTGTCTTGCTTCTGCTGGCATTCTACCATTCTACTGGCATTCGTGAACAAAATGAGACGAATCAAACGAAAAAGCTTCAAGAGCACCTACATTGGGCCAAGGCAAACAAGCAAACAAAAAAGTGAACTTAATGAGACGAAACAAACAAAAAAGCGACAAGAGCACTAACATTGGGCCGAAACAAACAAGCAAACAAAAAAGTGAACTTTATGTGTCGTAACAAACAAAAAAGCGTCAAGAACACCTACATTGGGACGAGGCATGTGACTACTGTTGCACAAGGCCATGCAAATGTCCAAGCACCACTGTAGTGCGTCCGTCTTGCTCCACCCTTCTACTGGCATGGGGCCGGTGGGAAGGTTGGAGAGGGAGGTGAATATGGCAAGCAGCACCCCTCCAATTCCAACATATATACCGCCACCTGACAGGTCATCCATGTGGCCTGCTGCTAAGACAGCATCCTGCAGTGGGGTGTGTGGATGTGGGTGTGGTGGGTTACCGAACCGGGATGTCAGTCATTAACTAAACATAGGTGCTTATGGATAACCTCCCTCTCCTTATCAGTGCCAAAATCAAATCATTACTGTTATATAGCTGTTCATGGATACCAACCAGTAGTTGAAAGGGAGGCCTTACCTTGCCTGCCTCATCTAGTGCATTCAGTATCTCCGCCCTCTCCCCGTCAGGGAGGGGGGTGCTGTCATCCAGCTTGTTTGGGAAGTAGCGTTCAGCTGAGGGTGGCATGGCTGCATGTGCACTTGAACATGCACATGCACAAGCACGGGGTTGGCAAGGGGTAGCTCTTGTGTCTGAGGTTAGCCAGGTATGCCGGTTGTGGCGGTGGATGTGGTGGGTGTGGTTGAGGTGGGTGGGAGCGTGGTGTGTGTGGGTGTGGGTGAGGTGGAAGTGGGGGTGGGGGTGGCTGGAAAGCGGTTGGTCTCTGGTTCTGGAGGGTGATGGAGCACGGGAGGGGGGGCGATTTGACCTCGACTGCAGTCCAATTACAAGAGACCGGGTGGCTAATGTGCGGATCCGAATTACGCCCCGGGATGTAGAGAGGAGCACGCAAGGAACCATAGGAGTATCATGGCCCGTCCGAGGTTTAAACGCGGAACAGGGGGTGGGCCGGAACACCCTCTGATGAAACGCCAGGTGGAGAGGGTTCACCAGGGTTGGATGCACGTTGGAACCAGGGTTGGAACCCTGGTTGGAAAGGTACCGTTCGGGGGGGCAAGCGGACGGGGGGGGGGGGGGGGGCTGCGGTACGGCTGCGGTACCGACTTTGGTGTAGAGCGGCTTTGGTGTAGACAGCGTTTATTGCCGGGAGGAGCTGGTTGATCCCGGTGTTTGTCTTATTCAGAGCACTTGCGAGCTCATATTTGTACGGATCCCCCTCATGTGAAGGGCGGGAGCCCTCCGGGTCACCCCGTCGTCCGACCGTTTGTCCGTCAGGTTCTAACCCTGGGCCTTATTACTGGCCCCTGGCCCAGTCGTAAACCCTGGCTTTGATCCGCTGCTTCCGGTGCCACCTGTCGCTCCGATAGCCAACGCCCTCCGCCAGTTTCCCGGGTCGCTTGTGGCGCGCCTAGGACTTGGCATATGAAGAGAGGAAAGTGTGTTTAGAAACTATGTGTAAAGACTGAGATGAACACCAGTAACTCTAGCATATGTTGAAGTCCAGGGGTAGGCCAAATAGGCTAAAGGGACCTGCCCAACCGTATAGGAAGGGCTTAAAAAGAAAAAGCACTGATGAACTGAGCCCCAAACAATCGTTTAACCGACGGGGGCCCTGAGTTCTTGCTACAGTGATAATTTAATTCTACAATACTAGCAGATATAAGGATGATAACGCATGCTGAATCCTATGAGGGTTGGAAATACATATACCGGTATGTGATACAATGCACTTCCAAATGTGACATGAAACGTGAAGTAAAATTATATAATCAGATGGAGCATGTAGGGCCTCACACTCTAAAATGTGTGTGGTAATTTCGTCGCCCACAGTGATTTCATGAACGATTTTATGAATTCATGAATGATTACATGAATTCATAAATGATTGGCTATTTGGCTGACCCCGCCCCCCCCCCCCGTTTTCCGTTTCTTGGTTTGTCTGAGCGACCGACCGACAACACGAAGCTTCACACGTCAGCCAACTGTTTTATTGCGCCTTTCCCTATCTTACTGCAATCATCCATTTAGTTCCTAGTTTGTTTTCCAGGTTTGTGGGGGTGCCTAAAAACGCCCGTGTCCGGTTAGAGATGTACTGGAGTGGGGGATGTAGGGTGGACCCAAGGCAAGGTTCACGTATGTAGCCCGTGCCTCAGATTGAAGGCCCATCGTTGATGCACTCTGCAAGGCGGTGTTGTGCTTATCCTTGAGCTTGGTCAGAGTTACCGGGAAGCCTGTGGAGTGTGGGTGGGTGGGCAGTGGGCGGTGGGCGAGCGGGGAAGGACCCATCCCAGCCAGCATCCCCCAAATCCCAGAATTCCCCAAATCCCAGCCGGATTTGCACCTCATTCGTTGCATATGTGCATGGGCATCCTGAGTGTAAAGTAAACAATGAAACAAAAACTGAACTGCCGCAGCCAGGGATTGAACCTGGGACTCCACGCTTACAAAGCGCGTACTCTACCACTGAGTTACAACGGCGGATGTCTCCAGAAGCATAACTCTCGAATAAGAAACCATCAATGTCCGGAATAATGTCACGACTGCCTCTTGTAAGTTCGATCCCCACTGCCGGAAGACAGTGGTGTTCGGAGTCCGTTCCCTCGGGGGCGGTGGTGTTTCCACTGCCAGGATAAGTGGCCATTGTAATCTTTCTTTCTTTCTTTGCCTCTTGCATCCGTGTTATAAAATTTGATGGTCGGCAGGCTGTGCTGCTGTCCCGTCTCGGCAGTCATTTGCTGAGTTTATGTAACGAACCCTCTCTCTCTCTCGCCTCTTTGAGCATCTCCAATTTCTGTCTGCCCCTGCACTCCGGATTGGCCTCGCGCCAATTCCTGGAGGCCCTCGCCCCCTGCGGACGCGAGGGCCGTGGAGCTCGTCCCTCGCTCTACGGTGTCTCCTTTCTGGAGGGCTGCATGAGTATGCATGGCCCTGCCCTGTATCATCGCTGGTGAAGACCTGCCTTCATCATAGTGGATCATCTCGATGACCCTGTTCGCCCTGCTTGGACTTGGCAAGTGTCCAGCTGTGGACTTAGTTTGCTTAGTCTAGGTGTCTCTTCTTTCGGATTCTTGCTCTTCATGCCCCCCTGGCTCGCTTTTCTTCGTACTCCCCACCTCATCTCGTTTTGTTAGCTTGTTTCTTGTGGTATTCCATGCCCTAGTCCCCTAGTGGAATCTGTTTGCCTTGTTGAGAACTAGCACCTCTTTGACTGGGGTAGGGCATGTAGCCTACGTGCGTGTCATGCAAGCTACGTGCCCTACCATGGTCAACCCTCCAAGGTGTCAGTTCTCTCGGTTAGGGCATGGTTGTCCTCTAGTACTTAGTTAGCATGTCCTTGACCCGGTGTCCGTATTTGGCTATGGGTATGCTGGATTATTCGGGTCTGGCCTCCTGGACTGCTTCTTGGGTTCACATGCCCCACCTCTGCCACATACCTGAGAATTAGGGGGCACCCTTTATCTTGAGTCTTTGGATCCCCCTGTGTTGTTTTGGCATGGCGCTTCGTTCTGTTTTGCCCCCCCCCCCCCCCCCCCCCCCCTCTCCCTCCTTTCTGCCTCTCTTTCCCTATAGCCCAGCTTTGCACAGTTTGTTGGTTTCGCTTCTGACGTCTACGCTCTTGCTTGTGGTTTCTGGTGTTCGGGCAGGGCTTCGTGTTGGCTGCATCATATATCAGGTGGATTCTCTTGCCCCTGTCATGTGTGCCTGCTTGCTAAGTCTTGCTCGGATTGGTTTCTGGACTCTCTGTTCTTCGTCTGGACTCGCCCTTTTCTGCTCGGGTTGCCTATGGTTGCTCTTCTTGGCATCCAGGTCCTTTTCTGCTAGATGGTTGTGCTGGGTTGACTTGCGCTTTTTTCTGTTAGAGGCATTATCGCTGCATATTCAGGTGCTCATAGCGCGTGCCCTTGATTAGTCTTCAGCTCTTTTGCCTTTGCCCTCTTGTCTTGTGTTTGTTGGGCTTGGTGCTGGGGATTGCCTGCCTCGGCATCCCTCCCCTTCACGCTCTCCTTTACGCTCTTCTTTCCGCCTCAGGTTGTTTCCTTTTGTTGGACTTGACCTCGTTTGTTTTCAGGTTTGTGGGGGTGCCTTAAAAACCCTCGTGCATCCGTGTTATAAAATTGGATGGTCTGCAGGCTGTGCTGCTGTCCAGTCTCGGCAGTGATTTGCTCAGTTTATGTAACGAACCCTCTCTCTCGACTCATTGATTTTTGCTGAGTATGTAACTAAATCCTCTCGTCAAGTCTTTGGTGGTTTCTCAAGTCCGACTTTAGGGAGGTGTTGTTTCACTGCTAGGACATGAGCCCCTTGTAATCTTCTTGCCAGTGTCTTTTGGTAACGCCAATTGGGAGAAGTTCGAGTCCCACTGCCGGAAGACAGTGGGTTCGGAGTCCGTTCCCTCGGGGGCGGTGGTGTTTCCACTGCCAGGAAAAGTGCCCATTGTAATAATCTTCTTCTTTTGCTCTGTTGGCTTAGCCCTCTTCTATTGTGTTTGTTGGGCTTGGTGCTCTGGATTGCCTGCCTTAGCATCCCTCCCCTTCACGCTCCCCTTTCCGCTCTTCTTTCCGCCACTAGTTTGTTTCCTTTGGGGGGACTTGACCTAGTTTGTTTTCAGATTTGTGGGGGTGCCTTCAAACCCCTCGTGTTTTCGTGTTATAAAATTGGATGGTCGGCAGGCTGTGCTGCTGTCCAGTCTCGGCAGTGATTTGCTGAGTTTATGTAACGAACCCTCTCTCTCTCTCTCTCTCTCTCTCTCTCTCTCTCTCTCTCTCTCTCTCTCTCTCTCTCTCTCTCTCTCTCTCTCTCTCTCTCAGTGTCGTGAAGCTTACGAACCCTCTCCCTCTCAGTGGTAAAGCTCATCCGTGTCACGGATGAGCTTTACCTGCTGTCCATCCAATTTTATGGATGGACAGGCAGCACAGCCTGCCGACCATCCATAAATTGGAATGGTCGGCAGGCTGTGCTGCTGTCCAGTCTCGGCAGTGATTTGCTGAGTTTATGTAACGAACCCTCTCTCCGGTAAAGCTTACGCCAACGGGAGTTCGAACCCCACTGACTAGTGCTTTATTCTATTAAAAGGCATTATCGCTGCATATTAAGGTGATCATAGCGCATGCCCTTGGATGGTATTTAATTCTTTGAGTTCGGCCTTCCTCTCTTGTGGTTGGTGGGCCTGGTGTTCTGGATTGCATACTTTTGCATCCCTCCCCTTTACGCCTCTAGTTTGTTTCCTTTTTGGGGACTTGACCTAGTTTGTTTTCAGGTTTTGGGGGACGCCTTCAAAACCCTCGTGCTTCCGTGTTATAAAATTGGATGGTTGGCAGGATGTGCTGCTGTCCAGTCTCGGCAGTGATTTGCTGAGTTTATGTAACGAACCCTCTCTCTCTCGGCAGTGATTTGCTGAGTTTATGTAACGAACCCTCTCTCTCTCTCTCGGCAGTGATTTGCTGAGTTTATGTAACGAACCCTCTCTCTCTCGGCAGTGATTTGCTGAGTTTATGTAACGAACCCTCTCTCTCTCTCTCTCTCTCGGCAGTGATTTGCTGAGTTTATGTAACGAACCCTCTCTCTCTCGGCAGTGATTTGCTGAGTTTATGTAACGAACCCTCTCTCTCTCTCTCTCTCGGCAGTGATTTGCTGAGTTTATGTAACGAACCCTCTCTCTCTCTGATAACTTGGGTGGCACTAAAAGGGCAATCGTCATTTTTGAACAAATCTGTGCGGGTTTGGCTGTACTACTTGCCATTGTTTGCCTCCTCTCCGCTCTCCTTTCCGCCTCTGGTTTATTTCCTTTTTTGACTGACCTAGTTTGTTTTCCAGATATGTGGGGGTGCCTTAAAAACCCCTCATGCTTCCTATTATAACATTTGACAGTAGACAGGCTGTGCTGCTGTCCTGTCTCGGCACTGTTTTGCTGAGTTTATGTAACGATCTCTATCTATCGTATCCCTCGGTTTATGAGGTATGTATTTATGTATGTATGTTACAATCCAGGGTTAACCAAATAGGCTAAAGGACTTGCCCAACCGTGATAGGAAGGGCTTAAAAAGAAAAGGCACAGATGAACTGAACCTCAAACAATAGTTTTACCGACGGAGGCCCTGATTTCGTGATACAGTGATCATTCAATTGTACAATAGGAGGTGCGGGGACAAACCAACCCTGTTGAGGTGGAGGCCCGCCCCATCTCTGCCCAGGCTGGAGCTCTTGCCGTGGCTGATATTTGGGCCCGCGTCGCTCACATCGTTGCCACTGGGGCGCCCCCGCCTGAATGGGAAGACACTGTGGACTCTACTCATCCCATCATTAGCCATGGAAGATCCAGGTTCAACATGGGTTCTACCACACACACTCCTCCGCCTGAGGATGCCGTGTACAGTTGAACTAGCGGTACCCTGGATGTTTTGGGGGTGGGGTGGGGTGGGGGGATGCGTCCACCCCTTGTCATAAAAGGATTTCACCCCAAAGGATGGGTGATTGCCATCCAGGCTTATTCAACGTACTTTAAAGCACAGAGTCTCATACACCCTCGCGGTGTCAGGTAGACTTTAACATGTAATGTAATGTAATGTAATGTAATGTAATGTAATGTAATGTAATGTAATGTAATGTAATGTAATGTAATGTAATGTAATGTAATGTAATGTAATGTAATGTAATGTAATGTAATGTAATGTAATGTAATGTAATTCACAATCTACAGTTCATGAGCCACAATTCAAGTTTCATGGATCATGACCTACATGCACGTAAGTGTCATGAATCAAACTCTACGTTTCCCACCTAATGGACCCCCCAAAAGAAGAGCGGAGTCCACTCACTGAGTATGTGGCATGGGTGTCTCATATTACTCTGTCGCGCTGGCATTGAGCCTACCATCTAGGGTGAACGGTTAGGTTTTCAAGGGGGTCGCGTGCCCTTGTGATATGAGAATGCAATCTGGCATGAGGTGGATGCGTCAGACGTGTAATGCATACACGTATTGCCTCTATCTTCCTTGAGGTAGACACTCGGATTGGGCGGGAACAAGGGCGGGAATATTCACAATCATGACCCCAGACAGACCCATACCTTCGTCCCCCACCCCACATGGGCATGGTGAACCAAGTTAGCCAGTCACCCACCCCAGGACACGTGGGCAGGTACAGTACTGCAACACTAGGGTCGTCTCCTGCCGCCCGCAGCCAGTCCGTCGTAATCGCCGCCCTCTTATTTGGCGCGCTATTCCCACCTTACGCCACTTCGAGCTCATTAATTTCTTCACTGCCTTCCTTTCATCACCCGGACAGCAGCCGGAGGTCCCCGTAGGGAGCCAATAAATAACTTCCGCCTCAAACCGGTCCTAGAGTCTTCCATTCTCTCCCCTTCCTTTCTTCATTCGTTACTCTATTCGTTATTTACCCCTAACATATCTGTCTGTGCGTCTTCTTCATGAAGCTACCCGTCGGATACGTAGCGGGCGTTGGCGTGGTGAAGGCCACCGCCTACGGAGGCTATGGGCAGCGCATGCTGGAGAAGATGGGTTGGGAGAAGGGGGACGGCCTCGGCAAGGGAAAAGATGGCATGAAGTCGGCTATTGAGGCGAAAGAAAAGAAGGACTCCGCAGGGGTAAGGGAGCGCGTGAAGGGGTGGGCTTGTGAAGTGGTGGAGAGGTGGAGGGGTTCCGCATAGCTTGTTGATGGGGTTGGTGGGTGGGTGGGTGTGGGGGGGGAGGTCAGATGCATGCGTGATTCTTCCTGTCTACCTACCTGCCTCTGCGGCTACCTTCTCCTCAGCAACAACATGCTCGGGCACGTGCTGGTGCTCATGCGCATGCTCATGCTCATGCCACATTTAATACAAAGTGCAACGCTAAGTCTAACCCTAATGCGATACCTAGGGCTAACGAAATCCCTAGTGCTGTCGCTAATGCTAATGATGCTGTTGTTTACGGGTTGGGGCTGGTAAAGCAATGGGCTGGGACTGGAGAGCACACACACATGTGTCGCTGTTTGCACACACGCTGTGTACACACACTCGTTGCTGTTTACACACACACTCGTTGCTGTTTACACACACTCTGCTTACACACACACTTGTTGCTGTTTACACACACACTGTTTACACACACACTTGATTGCAGGTTGGCGCTGATAAATCAATGGGCTGGGACTGGAGAAACAGGTTCTGGGAGGATGCTTACGACTCCGCTGCCAAGAATATTGATCTTGTGAGTCTGGTGGCTGGCCCCCTTATCCTCACACCTCGTAATAAGGCATACTATTTATTTATTTGATCATGTACGCCAACCAACTGCATTATCTGTTTTATTATCTTGTAAGGGAGTGTAAGGAGACCAATTGTGTGATCTATTTGATGGATTATCCTGTTAGGCTACCAACTGTGTTGTCTGTTTCATTATCCTGTTAGGCTACCAACTGTGTTGTCTGTTTCATTATCCTGTTAGGCTACCAACTGTGTTGTCTGTTTCATTATCCTGTTAGGCTACCAACTGTGTTGTCTGTTTCATTATCATGTAAGTTTACCAACTGTGTTATCTGTGTTATTATCATGTTAGGCTATCATTTGTGTTATCTGTTTTATACTATATTAAGGGAATCAGTTGTGTGATCTATCTGTTTTTCAATAATTTAAGGCTACCAATTATGTGATCTATCTGTTTTATATTAATGTAAGGCTACCAACTGTTTGTTCTGTTTTATTATCATGTTAGGCTACCCATTGTGTAATCTATTTTATTTTCATGTTAGCCTACCAATTTAGGGTTTAGGGTTTAGTAGAATCCATTTTATTTTCATGTAAGTCTACCTACTGTGTCTTCTGTTTTATTATCATGTCAGGCTATCATTTGTGTTGTCGGTTTATTATCAAGAAAGGGTAACAATTGTATTATCTATTTGTTTTATCATCATTTATAGCAATTCAGGGGATGAACTGGACAAAACATTTGCGAGAAGTCGTACTTTGTCGTGGAATTGTCGAGAATTCTTGACGAAGTACGAAACGATTGTCCAGTTCATCCCCTGAATTGCTTTAAGTGTACCAACTGTGTTATCTGTTTTATTATAATGTAAGGGGACCAATTGTATTACCTGTTTTATTTGAATTATGCGATTGCAGGAGGATGCTCACAACTCAGCTGCAAATAATAGGAAACTGGGAAGTATTCCCACTGAATAAAAAAATGTATCCAAAACAGATTATGGAACTGTGAACTCTTCCAACTGAATAAACTGTTTTATTTGAAACATGTGATCGCAGGAGGATGCTAACAACTCAGCTGCAAATAATATGGAACTGGGAAGTCTTTTAACTTAATTCTCTATTTTAATAGAAACAAATAAGTTTGGGGGAATGCTTACAATTCAGCTGTGAAGAGTATGGAACTGGGAAGTCTTCCAACTGAATAATCTATTTTATTTGTACCGTGCGATCGCAGGAGGATGCTTATAACTCAGCTGCAAGGAATATGGAACTGAGAAGTCTTTAAATAGAGTAAACAGTTTTTTTTAATTTAAAACGTGTGATTGTAGGAGGATGCTTACAACGCAGCTGCACAGATTATGGAACTGTGAACTCTTCCAACTGAATAAACTGTTTTATTTGAAACATGTGATTGCAGGAGGATGCTTACAACTCAGCTGCAAGGAATATGGAACTGAGAAGTCTTTAAATAGAGTACAGTTTTTTTTAATTTAAAACGTGTGATTGTAGGAGGATGCTTACAACGCAGCTGCACAGATTATGGAAATGTGAAGTCTTCCAACTTAATAACCTATTTTATTTGAAACCAATAAGTCTGGGAGGATGTTTACAATTCAGCTGTGAAGATTATAGAACTGTGAAGTCTTCCAACTGAATTAACTGTTTATTGGACAAACAAATCTGGGAGGATGCTTACAATTCAGCTGTGAAGATTATGGAACTGTGAAGTCTTCCAACTGAATAAACTGTTTATTGGACAAACAAATCTGGGAGGATGCTTACAATTCAGCTGTGAAGATTATGGAACTGTGAAGTCTTCCAACTGAATTAACTGTTTTATTGAACAGACAAATCTGGGAGGATGCTTACAATTCAGCTGTTATATGGATCTGGTTAAACCCAAACCCTGAAACCTCCCCCAACCTCCCCCAACCCTGAACCCTCACCAATTTGCCTTGCAGGATAATGACAGCTCCTTCTCCTCCTCCACCTCATGCAGTTACTCAGGCTCATCCTCCAGCAGCTCATCTTCTGACTCAGACAGTGATCGAACCCTAAACCCTGAAACCTCCCCTGACCCTAAACCCTGAACCCCCTCCCCTAACCCTAAACCATTCGCCTTGCAGGATAACGACAGTTCTTCCTCCTCCTCCATCTCTGGCAGTGTCTCAGGATCATCTTCCAGCAGCTCATCTTCCGACTCAAAGTCATCGAGCCCTAAACCCTGACCCCTCCCCTGACCCTAAATCCTGAACCCTTCCCTTACCCCAAACCCTCCTCTAACCCTCAACCATTCGCCTTGCAGGATAATGACAGCTCTTCCTCCTCCACCTCTGGCAGTGAGTCTGGCTCATCCTCCAGCAGCTCATCTTCTGACTCAGACAGCGATGATGACGGGACCGCTGTGATAGTTAATCGGGATGGTACTGTCACCTCTGCTTCTATTGACGAGCGGAAGCTGGCAGCACAACTTGCGAAAGACCCTTGGGGCAGGTTCGGGGGTAGGGGCGGTAAAATGGCGCGGATCAAGATGCAAGAAGAAAAGGAGGCCCAGGAAGCTCGAGCTAAGTTGGGAGTAGACGAAGCAGCAGCAAAATCTGCAGGTGGGAAATCTGCACCTACGCCTGCACTTACACCTGCATCTGCACCAACACCTAAGTCTGCACCCACACCTGCACCTACATCTAAACTTCCGCCTGCACCTACACCTGCACTTAAATCTGCGCATACACCTGCACTTTCACCTGCACGTACACTCACATCTCCACCCACACCTGCACTTCCACCTGCACCTTCACCTGCACATGCACCCACACCTGCACCTACATCTGAACTTCCACCTGCACATACACCTACGTCTGCACCTGCACCTAAATCTATCCCTACACCTACACCCAAACCTGCACATGCACTTACATCTGCAACTACACCTACATATGCACCTGGACCTACATCTGCACCCACACATACATCTGCACCTCCACCTGCACATTCACATACATCTGCACCCACACCTGCGCCTACACCTGCATCTGCACCTCCACCTGCACATTCACATACATCTGCACCCACACCTGCGCCTACACCTGCATCTGCACGTTAACCTAAATCTGCACCAACACCTGCACAATAGCCTAAATCTGCACCTACATCTGCACTTCCACCTGCACCTACTCGTAAACCTAATTCTGCGCTACACCTGCACTTCCACCTGCTCATGCACCTAGATCTGCGCCTACACCTGCACTTGCACCTACACATACACCTACATCTGCACTTCCACCTGCACCTAGACCTACATCTGCACCTACACGTGCACCTGCACTTCCACCTGCACCTAGACCTACATCTGCACCTACACCTGCACCTGCACTTCCACCTGCACCTACACCTACATCTGCACCTACACCTGCACCCGCACCTGGACCTACATCTGCACCTACACCTGCACCTGCACTTCTACCTGCACCTAGACCTACATCTGCACCTACACGTGCACCTGCACTTCCACCTGCACCTAGACCTACATCTGCACCTACACCTGCACCCGCACCTAGACCTGCATCTGCACCTACACCTGCACCTGCACTTCCACCTGCACCTAGACCTACATCTGCACCTACACCTGCACCTGCACTTCCACCTGCACCTAGACCTACATCTGCACTTACACCTGCACCTGCACTTCCACCTGCACCTAGACCTACATCTGCACCTACACCTGCACCCGCACCTAGACCTACATCTGCACCTACACCTGCACCTGCACTTCCACCTGCACCTAGACCTACATCTGCACCTACACCTGCACCTGCACTTCCACCTGCACCTAGACCTACACCTGCACCTAGACCTACATCTGCACCTAACTCTATCCCTACTCCTACACCTAAATCTGCACCTACATCTGCACCTGCATTTCCACCTACCCCTGCACATACACCTAAATCTGTACATACACATACATCTGCACTTCCACATGCACCTACACGTAAATCTGCGCCTACCCCTGCATATGCGCCTACACCTGCACACACACATACACCTGCACTTATACCTGCACATACACATACACCTGCACTTATACCTGCACATACACATACACCTGCACTTATACCTGCACATACACATACACCTGTACTTATACCTGCACATACACATACACCTGCACATATACCTGCACATACACATACACCTGCACTTATACCTGCACATACACATACACCTGCACTTATACCTGCACATACACATACACCTGCACTTATACCTGCACATACACATGCACCTGCACTTATACCTGCACATACACATAAACCTGCACTTATACCTGCACATACACATACACCTGCAGCTGCACCTACATATTCACCTACACCTGCACTTATACCTGCACATACACATACACCTGCACTTATACCTGCACATACACATACACCTGCACTTATACCTGCACATACACATACACCTGCACTTATACCTGCACGTACACATACACCTGCACTTATACCTGCACATACACATACACCTGCACTTATACCTGCACATACACATACACCTGCACTTATACCTGCACATACACATACACCTGCACTTATACCTGCACATACACATACACCTGCACTTATACCTGCACATACACATACACCTGCACTTATACCTGCACATACACATACACCTGCAGCTGCACCTACATATTCACCTACACCTACATATGCACCGACATCAAAATCAGCACCTCAATAGATACAATACAGATAACAGGTGTAACATAATGTACATACGCTTGAATAAATACATATATGATACGTATTATTACGAGGCGTGCGGTTGAGGGGGGCAGCCAGTTTGCTTGCACTAGGGGCAACCACTCATTTGTCTTGGCAACTCTATTTGGAAGACACATGTTGGTGGTTGGGGTCTTGGCATCCTCCTTCGAAGGCCTGGGATATTTTATATGTTTTCCCAGGTAGCGATCGCTATAGGTTAGCTTGGACTGGGGCAAACCACCAAATGTGTGTATCTCATTCATTCTTGATTTTTTCTCGTTCATTTTTTCTCATCCATTTTTTCTCATTCATTTTTTCCATTGCAAGAACAAATCTCCTTCATGTTTTCTCATTCAGTATTCCATTTTTGGGGCAAACCACCAAATGTGTGTATCCCATTCATTCCAGCCCGTTCGCTTGCAATGGGGCCAAGCACCAACAGAGGTGAGTTACTTCTTTAGGGAGGTGAGTAATTCCATTTCTGTTTTGAGTGATTCCATTTTTGGGGCAAACCACCAAATGTGCGTAACCCGTTCATTCTTGATTTTTTTCTTCGTCTTATCTTGTTTACTCTTGGTTTCTTCGTACGGATTCAGGTCCTGCTAAGACAGATATAGTAAACCCTAATACTAAAACTGTAATCTTGGATTCAGGTCCTGCAAAAACATCTAGTGAGTCTGAGAAGAAGCCAGAGGAGCCCAAGAAAACATTCTTGCTTTTTTTCTTATTCATTTTTCTCGTTAATTCTTGATTTCTTCGTACAGATTCAGGTCCTGCGAAGATATCTAGTTAACCCTAATACAAAAACTCCTATCTTGGATTCAGGTCCTGCAAAAACATCTAGTGAGTCTGAGAAGAAGCGCGAGGAGCCCAAGAAAACATTCTTGCTTTTTTTCTTATTCATTTTTTCTCGTTAATTCTTGATTTCTTCGTACAGATTCAGGTCCTGCGAAGACATCTAGTTAACCCTAATACAAAAACTCTTATCTTGGATTCAGGTCCTGCAAAAACATCTAGTGAGTCTGAGAAAAAGCCCGAGGAGCCCAAGAAAAAGAGGATTGTGGTGACCTTGAAGATCAAAGAGGACCCTGACAACAAGAGAGCCAAGTTTGTGCCCACCCCCGCAACCGGATGGTGGGGTGCGGCGTATTTTAGGTCAGCGGGGAACATGGGAGGCATGGAGGAAGAGGATGAGGAGGACGGTCAGGAGCGGGATGAAGACGGAAGCCGGAAGCGCAAGAGCTTCAACGAAGACGACCAGACGGCTCTGTATATGAAGGTTCATGATAACCAACGGGTGGGGCGCAAGGGCTTGGGAAAGAGTGATAAGCTGAAGATTGCCGGCGGCAAGTGGGAAGGGTCGAAGAAATCGTTTGATGAGGAGGGGGAGGACAGCAAGGGCGGGGCAGAGCAAGAGAGGAAGGGCAAGAAGAGGGCTAGGACAAGCTCGGTGCAGGAAGAAGTGGTGGTGGAGGCGGTGGTGGTGGTGGAGGAGGAGGAGGCTGACGAGGATGGGGGTGAGGGTGCTCCCAAGATAAAGTGGTTGAAAGTGGTGAAGGAGCTTTTGAAGGATGCGCCCAACAGGAGGATGAAGCTGGAGAAGTTATGTAAGAAACTGATGAAGCACCAGGAGAAGCACCACCACCATCACCACCATCACCACCACCACAAGAGCATGAAGTCCAAGGACAAGGTGGAGGGGCTAGTGATGAAGAAGGTGAAAAGCTGTGAAAAGCTGTCCTTGACTAAGGGCAGGGTTACACTGCAATAGTGGCAGTTCTGTAGGATTTGATTTCATGGTCTTTCATGGTAATTACATGGTTTAAAAAAGATAACGCCTTGAGGGGCGTGGTGTTAAGGGGTCCCTCCCATGCGCCGCAGCTGGGGAAAGTCACCATGGCAGACAATAGTAAGTGTCACCCTCGAGGCGGTTGTTATATGCTATTTTGACAGTAATTAGACGGTAATTGCCAGGTAGAGGTGATCTTGATTGTTGGAGATTGGGTCCCTTGGCCTCCCAGCCCTGCAACCGGCTGGTGGGTCATTGCCAGGTAGAGGTGATCTTGATTGTTTGAGGTTGGGTAGCTCCCTTGGCCTCCCACCCCTGCAACTGGCTGGTGGGTCATTGCCAGGTAGAGGTGATCTTGATTGTTTGAGGTTGGGTAGCTCCCTTGGCCTCCCACCCCTGCAACCGGCTGGTGGGGTGCATCGTATTTTACTCAGGACTAAGGGCAGGGTTGCTCTGCAGTAGTGGTAGTGCAGCTGGAAGCGGTAATGCAGCATAAGTAATTAGGGTTGTTTTGATTTCATGGTCTTAAGTTGATCTTGATTAATTGAGGTGGTGTAGCTCCCTTCAGACTAAGTAAGGCAGAGTCGCTCTGCATGAGTGGTACTTTGGCTTGGTTCAATTGCATACCAGTAGTCGAGTCTGGGTGGGTGGGGTGTGTGTGTGTGTGTGGGGGGGGGGGGGGGGGGGGGGGGGGGGGGGGGGTCGCCGGTAGTCTAGAGTTGGTTGTTTGAGGTTAGGCAAGTCTCTTTAGCCAAAGTGGGTGTGTGGGGTGTGTGTGTGTGTGGGGGGGGGGGGGGTCGCCGGTAGTATAGTCTTGATTGTTTGAGGTTAGGCAAGTCTCTTTAGCCAAAGTGGGTACCCCTGGACTGTAACGAGCATGCACGGTCTATCAGCCTTAAGTCTGCTAACCGTTTATGTTCTCGGTAATCATGCGTGGTGTAGACATTACTGCACTACGCTGCGGAGGACAGAATGTGATAACATAGATGTAGACAATTGTAAGGCATCTTCAGGTCAAACAGTAGTGATCTACTAGCACCAGGTTTTTTGTGTGCGACGCGTCGCCATTCCGCGTCGCCATTCTGCTACACCTAACTGAGTAAAGAATGCAAACAGTAGGATAAGGCTTACTCACAAGTAGAGAACGGCAGTATGGTATCATGTCATCATATGGTACCATATGATGCCGGCAGTCTGACTTGGCCAAAGTTACCATTTAAATACAATATCATATGATGCAGTTTGTATGATATCATATGATATCATACTCACCTTTGGCCAACATAATATGATATGCTGATCCCTACTCATGGGGCCTTGGTTATTGATTGACCTTCACATGTTATGGTACGCCTTATTGGTCGTACCATACTAACCTTGGATACGTGTGTGCCCGGCCAGGTTACATACCCTGGGCCGCAGGCCAGCCGCTGGTGGTGACCTACCACCAGCTAGATCTGCTTTAGTGGCGGGCCCTTAAGCCGCCTTCTCTAGTCGCTATTAACACAGGAAGATCTTCTTCCTGCCATCTTTTCACCTGTTGTAAAGACAGTGACATTAACTCTCGCGCCTCTGCCCCATTGTCTACAAGAAGCAAGGAACACAAAATCACATGCGACGTAATGAATTATTCTTTCGCCAAATCATCTGTTCCATTATTGTTTCGTTCTTAAACTTGAACTTGGATACGTCGCCCTAGCCAACAATTTGGCTGGTCGCCGTCTTTAGCAGTGCAAGCAAAAATGTGCAACAGGCATGCATATTCTTCTCTTCCGTTGAAAACATATCAGGGATGGTAGCGATCAGGGTAACTCAGGAGGACCCCTAGCTCTGCTGCCTGAGGCGCAGCCAATTGTATAGCCTGTGCCCTACGACGCAACAGACCTATCCTTCTGGTCAACAGACCCTCCCCACATGCATCCTGCGACGCAACGGTCTCTTCCGCTCAACGGCGTTGTGTCAGCGACGGAGGACGCAGTGTGCTGAACAACCCTGGTCTCATCATGCTGAATTTTTAGTCTTCCAGTACAATTCTGTTCCACAATCCACAAACCGTACACATGGAGTTTACAATTAGTTTTTTTACAGGATTTTCATCTCATGAGGTGGGATTTCTTGTGGGGGCAATCCTGCCTGGTGAAGAAGCCTGCCTGGGACCCCCTTGCACAAAACCTGGCTGGAACCCCCTTGCACCAACCAGCGGCCCATCAGAGGATGCAGAGAGAAATGTTATTGTAAGATCGTTACAACGGCATAGGCTCGATAGAGGAGAAGATGCTATTAAGCGCAACAGGCGCAATCATATAGAATAGAGATGTGTACTGCAGGGTACTGCAGTCACGTGCAGGCCACAGCTAGCCTGTGGCCTGGCGGCAGGCAACGCGGTACCAGGAGGGAAAGGTACCGGTGTGCATTATGCCGACTCAGAGACTGATATATAAATCAGTCAATAATATCCCCCCCAATTCAAGGTATTCTTGAGCTCAAGAATTCCTGGAATTAACTGAGGGGCATAAGAAAAATTAAAATATAAAAGCTAGGGAGACTTAGGGACTTTCTAGTAGCTGAAAGGGAGAAATCACTTTAGCAGGGGTCTTCAAAGAAATGTCCGTCTTCTGGGGTAGCTGGCTAGGTAAGGAACACTGCAGGTAGGCTGCAGGCTAAGTAGCAGAGAGGCTGCTGGGAAGGTGCAAGGAAACTGCAGGTAGGCTGCAGGCTAGGTAGCAGAGAGGCTGCTGAGAAGGTGTAAGGAAACTGCAGGTAGGCTGCAGGCTAGAGCAGATAGGCTGCTATGGGGCTGGACTAAGTACTGCAAAGGGCTGCAGATAGGCTGCAGGGAGACTGCTGGGAAGCTTGGGAAGGAAAGTCCAGGCTTGGTTAAGGCTTATGAAGATATCCTTGGTTACGAGAAGTTGCATGATTCGAGACTAGAGGATGTGTCTTTAGACAGGATGTCTGGACTAGTCCCCCCATAATTTGGGTGAGCTACATTAGGTTGATCCTAAATTAAAGCATAGACATCATGAAGAGACTAGAATAATCATAAATTCAGAAGGGGGTGTGGCCTGTGGAAGTACATGGGGCAGTACATTAGGCAGGTAATCTAACAAATTCTAGAGTGTTCAAGTATATTCCAACAGATGAAGAGCAATGTTTGTAACTGAATTAAGTGCCTGGTTTGCTGGGGAAGCCATCAAGGTCAAGTTGCTGGCAGATCTGGGCAAAGAACTGGTCAAATGACTTGGGAGCTAGGCTGGGGGGGGTAAGGATGTTGATAAAGGTGAAGTCCATGGGGCTCCAGTTCATGCTGAGGTGGTTGGCACTTTGCCTCCAGGATGGGCACAGCTCCTGGGGTCCATGATCATCTTTGGTCTGAATGAGAGTGCGTGAGCATGAGCATTGACCATGGCAGCTTGAAGGCAGATGGCCCACTGCAGAGTGGGTCTGGCTGTGGTAGAAACAGTGGGGTAGGCTTGCACCATTTGCTGGAGTCTGCTATTGTGCTTGATGATAGGGCTGTAGGCATCAGATGGCTCCTTGTGCATTGACCTGTGTGGAAACTGTTCCTTTTCAGAAGTCAGCAGGGTGGGGAACCTGCTGGTGAAGGCTGTGATGAGTTTGGATAGTGGAGGCCTTGGCTTGATGTTGAAAGCTGGTGAAGCAGGCCTGCTGTTCAGGTGGTGTATTCAAGGTGCATCCAAATCGTGTGAGGCTAAGCCTGGAGTTGTTGGAGAAGTGGATGTGGTTGGCATTCTGATTTACTTCTCCCAGTGGTAGTCCAATGTCTGTTGACCTGTTGACCAGTATCCATTGGTCCCAGGTAGTTGCTGTGTCCAGATCAGATGGCTTGAGTGGTCCGTCCCCATCTATGGGGCCATCATATTCCTCATAGTTAGTCCTGATCTGGTCACTGAGGAGTTCCATCTCTGCTCTGGCTTGTTGTAGGTTCAGGTTGTCCAGCTGTTGTGGGAGAGGTGGAGTGGTGTCTGGAGGGTCATCTACTCCTAGTCCAGGGTCATCCTGCTGTTTGTGTACCTCCTGATGGATGAGCTCTGGCATGTCATCACTGTAAGTACCATCATCAGATTCTTCAAGATTGCCTGCAGTGGAAGGGGAATGGTACTGGCAGATAGGAGGGGGATGGTCCTGGAGGTCTTGGTCTGCCTCCACATGAGTGGGGGGGTACTGCCCTGTCTCAAAATCAGTGTGGGGTGCAGATGTTGCAGAGGTAGAGGGGGAGTCCTGGAGGTCTTGGTCTGCCTCCACATGAGTGGGTGGGTACTGCCCTATCTCAGAAGCAGTGTGGGGTGCAGATGGAGCAGAAATGGAGGGGGAGTCTTTGAGGTCTTGGTCTGCCTCCACATGAGTGGGGGGGTACTGCCCTATCTCAGAAGCAGTGTGGGGTGCAGATGGAGCAGGAGTAGAGGGGGGATCCTGGCAGTCTTGATCAGCTCTACTGGGGGAGGTCTCATGAGTGGGTGGGTACTGCCCTGTCTCAGAGCCAGTTTGAGTTGATGGAGTCTTGGTGACCATCATGATGTAGGCAATGGGAGGACCCACAGGGATAGAGGGATTACTGGTAGTGACTGGTGAAGTTTGGGTGAGGTAGAGTCCATGCCTTTTGGGGCATGAGAGGAGCAGTTTGGTACCAGATGGTCTTGGGATGGAGAGTATGGCTTGGGTCTTGGACAGGTGAACTTGGAGGTCTGGGCACAGGCTGGTGGCTGCATAAATGCTAATGATGTTGGGCATGTTGCAGTCAGCAAGGAGTACATTGTTCAGGATGATCAGAGTCCTGCCATGGCCCTTGATCTTGGCTTTCCCTATCTGCTTGCAGAAGATAGGTGGAGAGTCTTGATCTGCCAGCTGCAGCCTAATAGGCTGTGGGAGGTCCTGAATGTCATGCAGATGGGAGATGTTACTGGTTGCATGAGAGTGTGCTGCATTATCTATGATCCATTCTGTCTGCAGTGCTGCCTGGAAAACTTCTCCATCATCTTCTATAGTGCATTCGTCATCAGCACTTATTTGTCCAAAGAATGCTGTATTAGCCAGGGGGTCAGGTGGCAAGGCAAATGAAACAGACTTGCCTCTGGTTGGTGTAGCAAATCTCATGGGCTGGAGGTTGTCTTCATCCAGTGCCAGGGACAGGAAGTTGTGTTCTTCACCCTCACTGTCAGAGTTGGAGGTGGAGGTGGACTGTCACCATCAGCTACGTGGGCATGGCGTCCCCTGCTTGGGTATCTTTTGAGACGTTGTCTCCTGTCACTGGTATTCTTGAGAGTCTTCTTGTCGTCAGAGTCATCGTCATCTCCTGATCTGTTCTTGGGAGGTGACTTAGATCCGTGGTCAGCTTCATCTGAATCAGCTGGCTTGAAAGCCAGGTCAGTGTCCTCACTGGTGCAGTCTCTGGAGCTATGGCCTATTCCCCCACAGTTCCAGCAGGTCATCTTCTTGTAGGAGATAGTCCTGTCTCTGAATGGGAGGTGCTTGCTGTTGAATGGCTTCCTGGCTCTGTAAGCTGCAGCTGCCATTTCAGCCTCTTCAGGAGATGGTGCAGGGTCAACTTGCTTCACTAAGCACCAGTTGAAGATGGCACTTTGGAGCATAGCAAAAGTGGTGATTGCTGTGGGGTTGAATTGATTGATATACCCATCATATTCAGGGCGGGAGTTCAGTCCCTTGACAATCAGGTTGAGGAAGGTGCTGGTAGAAACGGTGTGGAGGCCGGTAATCTTGGGGATCTGGGAATACATATCAGCTGCCCTAGAGAGGTATGTCTGCAGGGATTCAGTGGAAGTCATACGTATTCCAAGTAAGGCAGTCAGAGTGGTGTGCTCTAGCCTGCTGCCTTCCTCAGAGTACAGGGCATCCAGAAACCTGAAAGCTCTAGTGGCCATATCTGTGTTAGCATGAATGGCCTGCTGGATCGCATCTGATACATGATCTATGATGATCTTGAAGGCCTTGTTGTTCTTCCAGGTTGAGATCCTGGTGGGGACACCACGAGCCGGAACAGCTGGATCAGCACCCGCAACAACAGGGTAAGTAATGTCATCAGCAGGGTAACCATCAGAGTCGGCAGGCTCGCCAGCGACCACCGCTTGTTGGCAGTCGAAAGCAATGGCAATGGTATCCCTATCTGATTTGAGGGCGAGGAGTATATGCTGCCTGGCGCAGCGCCAGTTGTAGAGGTTGTTACCGGTGAATATACGGGGAGGTTGCATGGTGAGGTCTTCTGTGTAGGAGTCTTGGCGTTGTAGGTCGGAGTGTTGGGATAGGGGGAGTTACGAGGGCGGGGCAGGGGAAGGGGGGATTGAGTGTGTGTGGGAATCGGCGATCCAAAGGGATCCAGCGGATTACCGGGGATTGAACTATGCCAAGCGGCAATGTTCGACGACAGGGGCTTCTCTTAAGCTGGTGTCGTAGACAAATTGATCGTCTGAGATCAATACAGCACTGTGTGGGTCTCGGTGAGGGCTTCGTCCTATACTCACTTCATAGATTTCGGTGACTTGTGGTCGCTCTTGCTTGCTCCAGTCGTAGGACGCAGTGGCAGATCCAAGGATTCTTGGTAGGAAGCGGCAGGCGGAGCAGCGGGAAGTAGGATCCGCACAGGGAGTCCAGGTGCTTAGTTAAAACTCGGGCCTTCGACAAGTCAGAGGGGAACTGATTCCGAACGCGGAAATCAGCGGCTGTTCTTCGTTAACGTCTAAAGATGGCGCACATAACCTGTTATTGTAAGATCGTTACAACGGCATAGGCTCGATAGAGGAGAAGATGCTATTAAGCGCAACAGGCGCAATCATATAGAATAGAGATGTGTACTGCAGGGTACTGCAGTCACGTGCAGGCCACAGCTAGCCTGTGGCCTGGCGGCAGGCAACGCGCTACCAGGAGGGAAAGGTACCGGTGTGCATTATGCCGACTCAGAGACTGATATATAAATCAGTCAATAACAAGAAATGAGTATGTGTTCACATTGGGCTGTTTCTGGTGTTACACAGCTTGTGTAGTACCCTCTAACTTTGGCTAACGTCGAATAAGGTCACCCCCCTGGTCCAACCCCAGGGTCTAACCCCCCTAACGTCGTCAGTGTCCCCAAAATGGTGGACGGAATCGGGCGTTGAAACAAAAAAACCCGACCAGGCGAGTAGTGTCCCCCCTCAGGGGACGCCAGGGCCTGGCGTGGTCTAGTCGGGTCTAATCGACCGTGTCGGACGGCTGTACACCGCAGTACCACGGATTTGTGCATATACATGTGTGCCACTCACCTTCACGGAACTTTTCGACATCTCCCATCCCTTCGAAACGCATCCTTTCCGACTGTGCTTCGCGCCGAAGCTTCCTTATCCCCCTCTCCACTCTTCCCCCCCAAGTAGCTTCAGTCTGATCTGAAGCCAAAGACTTCGCGAGTTTACCCCCCCACGTTGCGCCTAGGAGGCAGTACTAGGTCCCGAGGCCGAGCCGATTGGTCTCGCACATTTATTTATATCCCTGGAGTAGCGGAACGTCATGTCTTCATCTTGCTCTGGCCTGCTGGCGAAATACGCAGAATGTCTGAGGTCATCGCCCTGCATGCAGGTGCGCATGTCTATGAACCGTCTGCAGCCCTGTGATTACCTTCTACACTCGGGAGCCTGGCTGGTGTAGCTGTGGTGAAGCAGTACTGTATTGTAGTCTAGCAGTGTAGCAGTGTAGCAGTGTGAGGTGTGTGCAGTGTGGTGGTAGTGTGTTGTGTTGTGTGCAGTGTGGTGGTGCAGTGTGTGCAGTTTGGTGTAGCAGTGTGGTTTGGTGTGTGCAGTGTGGTGTAGCAGTGTGGTGCAGCAGTGTGTGCAGTGTGGTGTGTTGTGTGCAGTGTGGTGGTGCAGTGTGGTGTGGTGTGTGCAGTGTGGTTTGGTGTGTGCAGTGTGGTGGTGCAGTGTGGTGGTGCAGTGTGGTTTGGTGTGTGCAGTGTGGTGTAGCGTGGTGTGTGCAGTGTGAGCAGTGTGGTGTGGTGTAGTGTAGCAGTGTGGTGTGGTGTGTGCAGTGAGGTGGTACAGTGTGATGGTGCTGTGGTGTGGTGTGTGCAGTGTGGTGTAGTGTAGCATTGTGGTGAGGTGTGTGCAGTTAGGTGGTACAGTGTGATAGTGCAGTGGTGTGGTGTGGTGTGGTTTGTGCAGTGTGGTGTGTGCAGTGTGGTTTGGTGTAGTGTAGCAGTGTGGTGTGGTGTGTGGAGTGAGGTGGTACAGTGTGATGGTGCAGATTTGTAGTGTGTGTAGTGTGGTGTGGTGTGTGCAGTGTGGTGGTGCAGTGTGGTGTGGTGAAGTGTAGCAGTGTGGTGGTGCAGTCTGGTGTGATTTGGTGTGTGCAGTGTGGTGGTGCAGTGTGGTGTGGTGTAGTGTGGCAGTGTGGTGTGTGTAGTGTAGGTGTGTTGTGTGTAGCAGTGTGGTGGTGTAGTGTGGTGTGTTGTAGTGTGGTAGTGTAGCAGTGTGGTGTGTAGTGTAGCAGTGTGGTGTGTAGTGTGGTGTGTTGTAGTGTGCAGTGTGGTGGTGTAGTGTGGGTTGTAGGTGTAGTGCAGTGTGGTGGTGTAGTGTGGTGTGTTGTGTGTAGTGTGTTGTAGTGTAGCAGTGTGGTGGTGTAGTGTGGTGTGTTGTAGTGTAGCAGTGTAGCAGTGTGGTGGTGTAGTGTGGTGTGTTGTAGTGTAGCAGTGTGGTGGTGTAGTGTGGTGTGTTGTAGTGTAGCAGTGTGGTGGTGTAGTGTGGTGTGTTGTAGTGTAGCAGTGTGTTGTAGTGTAGCAGTGTGGTGGTGTAGTGTGGTGTGTTGTAGTGTAGCAGTGTGGTGGTGTAGTGTGGTGTGTTGTAGTGTAGCAGTGTGGTGGTGTAGTGTGGTGTGTTGTAGTGTAGCAGTGTGTTGTAGTGTAGCAGTGTGGTGGTGTAGTGTGGTGTGTTGTAGTGTAGTGTAAGCAGTGTGGTGGTGTAGTGTGGTGTGTTGTAGTGTAGCAGTGTGGTGGTGTAGTGTGGTGTGTTGTAGTGTAGCAGTGTGGTGGTGTAGTGTGGTGTGTTGTAGTGTAGCAGTGTGGTGGTGTAGTGTGGTGTGTTGTAGTGTAGCAGTGTGGTGGTGTAGTGTGGTGTGTTGTAGTGTAGCAGTGTGGTGTGTAGTGTGGTGTGTGTGTGTAGTGTGGTGGTGTAGCAGTGTGGTGGTGTGTAGTGTGGTGTGTTGTAGTGTAGCAGTGTGGTGGTGTAGTGTGGTGTGTTGTAGTGTAGCAGTGTGTTGTGTGTGGCAGTGTAGCAGTGTGGTGGTGTAGTGTAGCAGTGTGTTGTAGTGTGGTGTGAGCAGTGTGGTGTGTGTAGTGTAGCAGTGTGTTGTAGTGTAAGTGTGTTGTAGTGTAGTGTAGCAGTGTGGTGGTGTAGTGTGGTGTGTTGTAGTGTAGTGTTGCTGGTGTAGTGTGGTGGTAGTAGTGTAGGTGTGTTGTAGTGTAGCAGTGTGGTGGTGTAGTGTGCAGTGGTGTAGCAGTGTGTTGTAGTGTTGGTTGTTGTAGTGTAGCAGTGTGGTGGTGTAGTGTGGTGTGTTGTTAGTGTAGCAGTGTGGTGTGTGTAGTGTGGTGTGTTGTAGTGTTAGCAGTGTGTTGTAGTGTAGTGTAGCAGTGTGGTGGTGTAGTGTGTGTGTGTTGTAGTGTAGGCAGTGTGGTTGTAGTGTAGCAGTGTGGTGGTGTAGTGTGGTGTGTTGTAGTGTAGCAGTGTGGTGGTGTAGTGTGGTGTGTTGTAGTGTAGCAGTGTGGTGGTGTAGTGTGGTGTGTTGTAGTGTAGCAGTGTGGTGGTGTAGTGTGGTGTGTTGTAGTGTAGCAGTGTGTTGTAGTGTAGCAGTGTGGTGGTGTAGTGTGGTGTGTTGTAGTGTAGCAGTGTGGTGGTGTAGTGTGGTGTGGTGTAGTGTAGCAGTGTGGTGTGTAGTGTGGTGTGATAGTGTAGCAGTGTGGTGTGGTGTAGTGTGGTGTGGTGTAGTGTAGCAGTGTGGTGTGTAGTGTAGGCAGTGTGGTGGTGTAGTGTAGGTGTGTTGTAGTGTAGCAGTGTGGTGGTGTAGTGTGGTGTGTGTAGTGTAGCAGTGTGGTGGTGTAGTGTGCAGTGTGTTGTAGTGTAGCAGTGTGGTGGTGTAGTGTGGTGTTTGTAGTGTAAGCAGTGTGGTGGTGTAGTGTGGTGTGTTGTAGTTGTAGCAGTGTGGTGGTGTAGTGTAGTGTGGTGGTGTAGTGTAGCAGTGTGGTGTGTAGTGTGGTGTGGTGTAGTGTAGCAGTGTGGTGGTGTAGTGTGGTGTGTTGTAGTGTAGCAGTGTGGTGGTGTAGTGTGGTGTGTTGTGTAGCAGTGTGCAGTGTGTTGTAGTGTAGCAGTGTGGTGGTGTAGTGTGGTGTGGTGTAGTGTAGCAGTGTGGTTGTGTGTAGCAGTGTGGTGGTGTAGTGTGGTGTGTGTAGTGTAGCAGTGTGGTGGTGTAGTGTGGTGTGGTGTAGTGTAGCAGTGTGTTGTAGTGTAGCAGTGTGGTGGTGTTGTGGTGTGGTGTAGTGTTGTGGTGTAGTGTGGTGTTGTGTAGTGTAGCAGTGTGGTGGTGTAGTGTGGTGTGTGTGTGTTGTAGTGTAGCAGTGTGGTGGTGTAGTGTGGTGTGTTTGTGTGTGTGGTGGTGTAGTGTAGTGTAGCAGTGTGGTGTAGTGTAGCAGTGTGGTGGTGTAGTGTGGTGTGTTGTGTAGTGTAGCAGTGTGTGGTGTAGTGTAGTGCAGTGTGGTGGTGTAGTGTGCAGTGTGTTGTAGTGTAGCAGTGTGGTGGTGTAGTGTGGTGTGGTGTAGTGCAGTGTGGTGGTGTAGTGTGGTGTGGTGTAGTGTGTTGTAGTGTAGCAGTGTGGTGGTGTAGTGTGGTGTGGTGAGCAGTGTAGTTTAGCAGTGTGGTGGTGTAGTGTGGTGTGGTGGTGTAGTGTAGCAGTGTGGTGGTGTAGTGTGGTGTGGTGTAGTGTAGTGTAGCAGTGTGGTGGTGTAGTGTGGTGTGTGGTGTAGTGTTAGCAGTGTGGTGGTGTAGTGTGGTGTGGTGTAGTTAGCAGTGTGGTGGTGTAGTGTGGTGTGGTGTGTAGTGTAGCAGTGTGGTGGTGTAGTGTGGTGTGGTGTAGTGTAGCAGTGTGGTGGTGTAGTGTGGTGTGGTGTAGTGTAGCAGTGTGGTGGTGTAGTGTGGTGTGGTGTAGTGTAGCAGTGTGGTGGTGTAGTGTGGTGTGGTGTAGTGTAGCAGTGTGGTGGTGTAGTGTGGTGGTGGTGTAGTGTAGCAGTGTGGTGGTGTAGTGTGGTGTGGTGTAGTGTAGCAGTGTGGTGGTGTAGTGTGGTGTGGTGTAGTGTAGCAGTGTGTTGTAGTGTAGCAGTGTGGTGGTGTAGTGTGGTGTGGTGTAGTGTAGCAGTGTAGTGTGGTGTGGTGGTGTAGTGTAGCAGTGTGGTGTAGTGTAGCAGTGTGGTGGTGTAGTGTGGTGTGGTGTAGTGTAGCAGTGTGGTGTAGTGTAGCAGTGTGGTGGTGTAGTGTGGTGTGGTGTAGTGTAGCAGTGTGGTGGTGTAGTGTGGTGTGTTGTAGTGTAGCAGTGTGGTGGTGTAGTGTGGTGTGTTGTAGTGTAGCAGTGTGGTGGTGTAGTGTGGTGTGTTGTAGTGTAGCAGTGTGGTGGTGTAGTGTGGTGTGGTGTAGTGTAGCAGTGTGGTGGTGTAGTGTGGTGTGGTGTAGTGTAGCAGTGTGGTGGTGTAGTGTGGTGTGGTGTAGTGTAGCAGTGTGGTGGTGTAGTGTGGTGTGGTGTAGTGTAGTGTAGCAGTGTGGTGGTGTAGTGTGGTGTGGTGTAGTGTAGCAGTGTGGTGGTGTAGTGTGGTGTGGTGTAGTGTAGCAGTGTGGTGGTGTAGTGTGGTGTGGTGTAGTGTAGCAGTGTGGTGGTGTAGTGTGGTGTGGTGTAGTGTAGCAGTGTGGTGTGTGAACATCATGCACAGCATGTACAACATTTAATTCCTTCCTCTACAGCATGTACAGCATGTAATTCCTTTCTGTATGGCATGTGCACCTTGTACTTTTTTCTGTACAGCATGTACAGCAGGTGCACCTCATTCTGTGCACCTCAAAACACGTTGTACGTGATGTCTCAAAGCTGTGTTTGATGATTGATGTCCCGCAACTGAGTATGACTGTACTGTGTTTGATGTTTGATGTCCCGCAACTGAGTATGACTGTACTGTGTTTGATTGCTCCCAGGGAGGCAAGGAGCTGAAGGATTGCATGGCAGAGAAGTATCCGGGCTGTGAATCGTTCCGTTTCGCCTTATTCCAGTGTAGGAGGGGACAGGTTGATGCCCGCACTCGCCTCCAAGGGCAGAAAGGGTATTGACAGCAGCAACATTGGGATCAGCGGCATTGGCATCGGCTACATGTGCGTCAGCTGCACAGGCGTCCTGTCAGATAAGTGGCCGGTATGTGAACAGTTCCGCCTCACCTTATTACAGTGTGGGGGGGAATAGGTGGTTGCCCGCACTCGCCTCCAAGGGCAGAAAGGGTATTGCCAGCAGGAACATTGGGATCTGCCACATCAGCATCGGCTACATGGACAGCAGCTGCATGGGCATCATGTCAGAGAAGTGGTTGGAATGTGAACAGTTTCGCTTCACCGTATTACAGTGTAGGAGGGGAAAGGTGGATTCCGGCACTCGCCTCCAAGGACAGAAAGGGTAATGCCAGCAACAACATTGGGATCAGCCTCATCGGCATCAGCTACATGGGCGTCAGCTACATCGGCATCAGGTACATGGGGTATGTCCTAGAAGGGTATCAAGATGAGCTACAAGGGTATCAGATTCGTGGTGTGTGAGCTACATGGGATTGGCCACATGGCTATCAGCTGCATGGGCATTAGCCACATCATGACATGGCTGTCAGCTACATGGGTATCAGCCACATGTCAATCAGCTTTGTGAGGTATGAGCTACATTGGATTACCCACATGGCTATCAGCTACATGGCAATCAGCTTTGTAGAGTATGAGCTACATGGGATTGGCCACATGGCAACCAGCTTAGTGGAGTGTGATCTACATGGGATTTGCCACATGGCTGTCAGCTACATGGGATTGGCCACATGGCTGTCAGCTACATGGGATTGGCCACATGGCTGTCAGCTACATGGGTATCAGCCACATGGCAACCAGCTTTGTGGGGCGTGAGCTACGTGGGATTGGCCACATGGCTGTCAGCTACATGGGTTTCTGCCACATCATTACACAGCTTTCAGCTACATGGCAATCAGCTTTGTGGAGTATGAGCTACATGGGATTGGCCACATGGCTGTCAGCTACATGGGTATCAGCCACATGGCAACCAGCTTTGTGGGGCGTGAGCTACGTGGGATTGGCCACATGGCTGTCAGCTACATGGTTATCAGCCACATGGCAATCAGCTTTGTGGGGTATGAGCTACATGGGATTGGCCACATGTCTATCAGCTTCACAAGCATCAGCCACATCATGACATGGCTGTCAGCTACATGGGTATCAGCCACATCATGACATGGATGTCAGCTACATGGGTATCAGCCACATGAGCATCATCTAATAAGGCATCTGCTGCACAGAAACACGGGGCCTATGCCAGCCGAGCACAAAAGTGGGAGGCTAGGACCAAGAGGGCAGCGGAGACCAGCAGAAGCCAGAAGGGAGGGCCTTAGGGAGGGAGGAGGCTAGGCTCATATATCAGCTACCAGAAATGATAACGCCTGGTGGTGCGTGGTATTAAGGGAGCCTTGTCTTACGGCGGTACGGAATGGGCTGCTACTTCACCTGGACAGAGCTACCATGGCGGTTGACAGCGACCGCGAACTAATGCGCACTTGAAGGGATTCGAACCCCGCACCTTCTTGTTTCGACATGCTCTACCATTAAGCCAGTTGCATCATGGATGTTAGTAAGCTGTTGGTGTGAGGAGCAACTGAAGGGAACCTAAGTGCGCCCACTTTTTGTAGCAGTGGCAACCCCATTCAAACTGAATCCTCGGTGTCGCTGGTTTGTCTCGGGATACCCACCTCCTGGGGTGGAATTCTTTCCACACAATTAAAAAAAATAGCCTGTAACTGATAACCCAAACTTGGTTGCATGCCCCCAGCCTCAAGGCTGCTTGGCATTTGTGACCGCACACAGTATACACTTTACAAGAACAACTGTCACCTGCTAAGTTGGAGTCATTCTAGCTTGGGTTTGGGGGTGTACCATGAAGATCATGTTCCGATGTGGACCATGTGGATTGATCGCAGTGTACATGGCCTTTCAACTCTTGGTTGCATGGCCCCAGCTTTGCTTGCCTGTACCTGATAGCCCAAACTTGGTTGCATGGCTCCAGCCTCAAGGCTGCTTGTCGTTTGTGACCGCACACACTTTACAAGAACACCTGTCACCTGCGAAGTTGGAGTCATTATATATTGGGTTTGATAGTGTACCATCAAGAACATGTTCCGATGTGGCCCATGTGGATTGATCACAGTGTACATCGCCTTTCAAATATTGGTTGCATGGCCCTAGCCTTGCTTGTTGCTTATGGCCGCACACAGTATACAATAAATCCTGCAACCTGTGAAGTTGGAGTCATTCTAGCTTGGGTTTGAGTTTAATATAAAATGAAACACGCAAAAATAAATTATCTTGTGGTACCATGCTATATCTCAGTCCCTCCAGGGTACCCTTCGATATATTTCAGCTTGTCAATAGCCTCTCTGGATAGTAAAAAAATAGAAAGAAAAAAAGGTGTTCGCGTTTAAACTTTCCTTGAAGAATATTGTGTAACGCCGATGATTGCGAGCAGCCAAATTGCTGGCTGGAGCTATGTAACCAAGTTCAAGTTCTGGATAGTCTATGCTTATCTTGTGGTACCATACTTGATCTCAGTTTCCCCCGGGCACCCCTACGATTTATGGAACCAGATCTTGTAGATCTTGGAATATATTGGAACCAGATCTTGTAGCGCTTGTCAATAGCCTCTCTGGATCGTGTTTAATAATCTTGTAGCGCATGTCAATAGCCTCTCTGGACCGTGTTTAATGATCTTGATTGTTTGAGGTTGGGCAAGCCCCTTAAGTCTAATTGGCTACCCCTGGACTGTAACATACACATGCATAGATACATGAAAAACATGTTTACAACTTACGATCTGGAACATGTCGACTTTAGTGTATACAACTATACATGGCCAATGTCTACACCGGTATACAACTATACATGTCCAATGTCTACACCGGTATACAAGTTTTACAAACAATCATATTAGTATAAAAAGTCTTCTTATGGTTATATTATGGTTCTATTGGTTGGATTGGATTGTTACATATTTTTCAGCCAACTCTGAGCTACTCACTGTCTTCCAATTTGAAGTCCCTCAGTTCAGACCCAAGGAAGCCAGGGAGCACACTAAGCTGAATAGACAGTCTAAGGACTTGTCTTTTTATAGTTTCAATCATTACAGGGCAGAGAGGTGCACGGACTTAAGAAGCAAGGCATCTCGAGGAGGATAGGGGTAACCTAACCTTGCCAGCGTTATAACCGACTGGTGTAATCACAGTCACAAGCTGACTGAACATGGTGGACACGTGGCCTGTAGCAGGTACCAACGTGTGCCACAAGCTACGGCATGTAAGCCGTACTATAACATGTCTTGTTCATATCATATCTGTATTATATTATGTCTGAAGTTTTTGAGTCATGGAGGTTTAAGTACCCAAGTGACACCAATGCAGTCAGAGACATGCCTGATGAGAGAAGGGTTGGCTTTAAACGCCTCCGATACCAGAAATGATACCAGAATTCTGCGATTCCACATTCAGAACCTTTATGAATGGAAACGGCACTAAGACTTTTTGGAGCAACCTAGCCGACTATCTTTCCACTTGTAGAAGAGCAAGACAGGAAGCCCTGGACTGCTTAGTGGCACCGTAATTTATTATCCTTTTTTTCTTCTTCTTGTGACTTCTCATTTGTTAGTTTCTTACCTCCGCCACTGTAAGTGGTTAAGATCTGGTTCCTGCTCTAGGGGGTTTAATACCTACGCCACCAAAACGGTGGTTGGGAGTTTGGTTTGTTTGTCCTCGATACACCCCTGATGTAATGGGTTGTTTTGCTTTGTGGGTGCTTTTTCTTTTTGTTTAAAGCACAGAGTCTCATACACCCTCGCGGTGTCAAGTAGACTTTAACATGTAATGTAATGGCCAGATTTTTTTTAATAATCGAAAACAACATTATAATACTTAATCGTATGGAATGTGGAATTCTGCGATTCCACATTCAGAACCTTTATGAATGGAAATGGCACTAAGTCTTTTTGGAGCAACCTAGCCGACTATCTTTCTACTTGTAGAAGAGCAAGACAGGAAGCCCTGGACTGCTTAGTGGCACCGTAATTTATCATCCCTTTTTTTCTTCTTCTTGTGACTTCTCATTTGTTAGCTTCTTACCTCCGCCACTGTAAGTGGTTGAGATCTGTGTCCGGCTCTAAGGGGTTTAATACCTACGCCACCAAAACGGTGGTTGGGAGTTTGGTTTGTTTGTCCTCGACACACCCCTGATGTAATGGGGTTTTTTGCTTTGTGGGTGCTTTTTCTTTTTGTTTAAAGCACAGAGTCTCATACACCCTCGCGGTGTCAAGTAGACTTTAACATGTAATGTAATGTAATGTAATGTAATGTAATACTAAATTAAGTCCTGTAAGAAACCTCTTTAAAATGTGTTTCTTGGCTTTCGAGCATATCTGCATTTAATGACAGGCCCTTACCGATGTGCTATAACACACAATACATCCCTCGGTTTGTAGGAGTGACTCCGCCAATCAAATCAAAAGCCTTAGTCTAGGCCTCTAGGACTAGCACACGAAAAAAACGGAGACCCACCCTTTGAGGGAAAAATCTGTGCAGTAAAAAAATGCTGGAATTCATACAGATAATTTAACTTCAATTTATAAGTCAAAGATCACAAATTCACAGCTTTTCAAAATACATTGGTGCATGTGTCAGATATCTTCATCATACCAACTCTTCAACATTGAGCATGTTCTGAAATCATCATACCAACTCTTCAAATTCAAAGCTGAGGGGATCATAGGTGGCCTTAACCTCACGCAGCTTGGTCATGACATAGGTGCTCACAAGGTCACAAATCATCATAACACACAAGCTCACAAATCATCATACCAACTCTTCAAATTCAAAGTTGAGGGGATCATAGGTGGCCTTAACCTCACGCAGCTTGGTCATGGCATAGGTGCTCACAAGGTCACAAATCATCATAACACACAAGCTCACAAATCATCATACCAACTCTTCAAATTCAAAGTTGAGGGGATCATAGGTGGCCTTAACCTCACGCAGCTTGGTCATGACATAGGTGCTCACAAGGTCACAAATCATCATAACACACAAGCTCACAAATCATCATACCAACTCTTCAACATTGAGCATGTTCTGAAATTGCATTATTCTTTCAAATACATCAAATGGCATCAACACCTGTACATTCAATATGCGTGCAAGCCTGTGAGTCTGAAACTTGCATGCTCATGCTACCCATGTGTATGTATGTATGTCCAGGGGGAGGCCAAATAGGCTAAAAGGACTAGCCCAAACCTGCAAATAAAAATCCTTGATCTGGAGGTCTAACCTGCTGCTGCTGCTGCCTCGAGCATCTCCTTCTGCTGCAAATCGCTTATGTGACAGTGTCATGCGTAACTCCCTAAACAGTTTTATTTTTATATTTTTATGAAAGGAATTTTACCCCAGGAGGTGGGTCTCCTAACACAAGCCAGCAGCACCGGTTATGTTCTCATTTTCTGCTTTTCCTGCAGGCCCTGACTGCTGCTTCTGTATGAGTCGGGTGTGCATGGTACGGTACTTAAACGCGCCACATAGACTTTCCAAACAGTGTTACGCACATGTTTATGCTCTATTGTTTCTGCTTTTCATGCAGGCCCTTTAAGCTGCTGCTGCTGCTGCAGGAGCAGAGTGTGCATGGTACCTGAACGTGCAGCAGAGACTTTCCAAATTGTGTTACACATTTGTTTTATGCTCTCAAGTCTCTGCGTTTCCTGCAGGCCCTGTCTGCTGCTACTGCTGCTGCAGTAGTCGGTGTGCATGGTACCTGTCGTGCAGCAGAAACTTCCCAAACAGTGTTAAGTACTTGTTTTATGCTCTCAAGTCTCTGCGTTTCCTGCAGGCCCTGTCTGCTGCTACTGCTGCTGCTGCAGGAGTCGGATGTGCATGGTACCTCAACGCGCAGCAGAGAATTCCCAAACAGTGTTAAGCACATGTTTATGCTCTGGATTCTCTGCTTTTCCTGCAGGCCCTGTCTGCTGCTGCTGCTGCTGCTGCAGTAGTCGGTGTGCATGGTACCTGTCGTGCAGCAGAAACTTCCCAAACAGTGTTAAGTACTTGTTTTGTGCTCTCATTTCTCTGCTTTTCCTGCAAGCCCTGTCTGCTGCTGCTGCTGCTGCAGTAGTCGGTGTGCATGGTACCTGACGTGCCACAGAGACTTCCCAAACAGTGTTACGCACATTTTATGTTCTTATTTCTCTGCTTATCCTGCCAGCTGCTGCTGCTGCTGCTGCTGCTGCATTAGTCGGGTGTGCATGGTACCTCAATGTGCAGCAGAGACTTTCCAAACTGTGTTGCGCATTTGTTTTATGCTCTCCATTCTCTGCTTTTCCTGCAGGCCCTGTCTGCTGCTGCTGCTGTTGCAGGAGCCAATTGTGCATGGTACCTCAACGCGCCACAGAGACTTCCCAAACAGTGTTACGCACATGTGTATGCTATATATTTTCTGTTTATTTTGCAGGCCCTGTCTGCTGCTGCTGCTGCTGCAGGAGTCGTGTGTGCATGGTACCCAAACGTGCAGCAGAGACTTCCCAAATGCCGTTACACTCATTTGTTCTATGTTCTCATCCCTCTGCTTTTCCTGCAGGCCCTGCCAGCTGCTGCTGTTGCTGCTGCTGCACGAGCAGAGTGTGCATGGCACCTAAACGCGCCGCAGAGACCCCCCAAACAGTGTTACGCACATGTTTATGCTATATTTGTTCTGATTTTCCCTGCAGGCCCTGTCTGCTGCTGCTGCTGCTTCAGGAGTCGGGTGTGCATGGTACCTCAACAGAGACCCCCCAAACAGTGACACGCACATGTGTTTGTTCTCATTTCTCTGCTTTTCCTGCAGGCCCTCTATGCTGCAGCTGCTGCAGGAGCCGAGTGTGCATGCTACCTCAATGTGCAGCAGAGACTTCCCAAACAGTGTAAGCACTTGTTTTATGCTCTAATTTCTCTGCTTTTCCTGCAGGCCCTGTCTGCTGCTGCTGCAGTAGCTGGTGTGCATGGTACCTGACGCGCCACAGAGACTAACCAAACAGTGACACAAACATGTGTATGCTCTCATTTCTCTGCTTTTCCTGCTGGCTCTGACAGCAGCTACTGCTGCTGCTGCTGCACGACGAGCCGAGTGTGCATGCTACCTAAACGTGCCGCTGAGAAAACCCATGCTACACTGATGAGGGACCCCACAAGTCCCAATGTGGACGGCCCTTGAAGAAGATTTACACCTGCGGCGAGTGGTAGGCGTTTAGAATTTAGGGTTAAGGGTTTAGGATTGATACCTGCGGCAAGTGGTAGGCCTTTAGGGTTTAGGGTTTAGGGTTTAGGGTTTAGGGTTTAGAATTGACACCTGCGGCGAGTGGTAGGCGTATGCATTTTACCGTCAGGGATAGCCAGATAAGCGCAAGGGACTTGCCCTACTAACCATCAACAAAGCTACTGACGAGGGACTCAGGGTTGCATGAGATGATGACCAGGGGCTTGATGGCAGGGCACCCACTCCCACCCACCCACATACCCACCACCCACCCACATACCCACCCACATACACTCACCCACCTGCATACACTCACCCACACTACATACCCACCCACCCACCCACAGACACCCACCCACCCACCCAGATGAGCAGGAGGGACACACCCTACTCAACAAATCATAAGCCTAGATAAGTTGACTCACCCCAAATGCCCCACCAACCCACTCATAACATATAAGTGTAAGGGTTTTAATAGACCTGCAAGGGCTTTGTGGGCCTGGCTAATCTTCCCCCCTCCCCCCACCCCCCCCTCACCAAATGCCCACCAACCCCACCCATAATATGTAAGTTGAAGGGGTTTAATAGACCCGCAAGGGCTTTGTGGGCCTGGCTAATCTGCCCAGAGATTGTTTTAAAGCGGTGGGTCGCTATTCGTGATGAAACCCATCGCTTTTTAGAATGGAAAAGCGATGAAAGCGATTTGAGCGATGCAGCTAGATCTGGCCCTCGAGTCCCAACTGGCCTGGCCCAGGCCGCCTAGGAGCTGACCTGGCCTGGAACTCCTCGAATTTCTGGCCAGGCTCCCCCCACCCCCTCTGCAGTAACACCCACACGTGGTAACTCTTGTCGTAGTAGTAGAGGTCAAACCCTGTCTGGCAGTTACATAAGAGGGGTCGAGTGCGACTGGCAGTTACATAAGAGGGGTCGAGTGCGACTGGCAGTTACATAAGAGGGGTCGAGTGCGAGCTGGAGCCTCGTTGCTGTTCTCAAGGACAATATCACATTTCCATGCGTCGAATTTCCAAGGATGCTCCCTGATAAGAGAAAGACTGTTCCCCCTATGGGTCATGGCCAAACAGATGTATTGAAGACCATGCATGGAGTTAACTTGCGTAGGCTGATCTACTCGATTGGAGAGCTTGAAAACCCAACTGAGTGGGTAACTGTGCGCAAAGCAGAAGCCATAGGCATTTAGTTTTGTGACTGCGCAGTTCCGGTACACTGCGCGAAATCAACACTTCGCAACTTGGTTCAATCAGGTAGGTTGAACCAAGTTGCGAAGTGTTGATTGAGTTCGTGCTACACAGATAATTTAATTTAATGATTACCGTATCACGGATTATCATCACATTTTATAATTGTTGTAAAGCCGGTAAACTTCCAACCAAGGGGGGGTCAAGAAAAAAGATTTCGTACCGCATGCTCGATATGGATAGAGAACCGCGAGCAATAGTCGATACAAGTAAATCATGTTGACAAACCCATGGGCGGCCAAGATAGAGGGGGGGGGGTCCGACCGTTTGCCCAACTTTATTTGTAGCTTGTGTAACTTTCTTGCCAGTGCGAATTTTTGAGCGTTAAGTACACCATCGAGAAGTACACCATCCCAACCATCCCAAATCTTGCCCCCCCCCCCCCCCCCCCCCCTTCGCTTCTAACCTTTAAAAGGTTAAGGATTCATGAGCAAACTCATGCCATTGTCTTTATCAGCCATATGTGGAGTCTGGACCATCTCTCGTTTTCTCAAAAAGGAATTTCTTATCTTCAGAGGGATAAGAGCCCTGCTTCAGAGTATACTGCAATATTGCATTGCCACAGTCAGGCCAGTGTTGACCCAAGACAAGCCCACTCCACAACTTCCGGAGGGATCTGCCTACCATCCTCACATAATCAACACATAATCAACAGTGCACATACATGTATTTTGTATCATACAATTGTCTTCTTGTGTGCAGTCACTAATTATCAACCTGGCAGTCGTGCTGGCATAGGAGGAGCCGGAATTGCTGTCATTTGAAAGCATACGAGTCGCAAAAGTAGCAGAATAGTAGGGCACCCCGGTACCCTGATAGGTCCCCCCTGGTGGTGGGCCCGGGGGATGTAGGTTGTACGGGGGCTATTGTTTGGCTTCTTTCCTGTCTCGGTCGAATGGAGTAGCACATGAATGCGATGGATAGGCATCCAATCGCTGTGAAAGACGTAGGACGAACTCGGGGGCGCGGTACAGGTGGTAGTAGTGTTCGGCCGTTGACAGCGTGGACATTTTCGACCAGAGACTCTGTTTTCGACTGGCTATTCCGACCATATTAGTATTATTTCGGCCAACTACGACCAAAATGCCGGTCGACATAAGCCGACCGTCATTTGATGTCTGGCAGGGGCCGACCGATAGATCCGTTCACGTTGATGATTATAAAAAAGTGTGCCACCAGTGGGGTTCGAACCCACGCAGCTTGCGCTATGCGAATAATCAAGATCTTGAGTCGCACCCCTTAGACCGCTCGGGCATGGTGGCTCGCTTTCTACCGAGAAGATCTGAGTTGCCAGAGGAGCCTTCTTGCTGGTCTCGATCAACGCCAAAGTTTGTGGGGATGCTCCAGAAAACATTCTGCTTCGGTGACCGGAGTTCGAGCCCCGCTGCCGGAAGACGGCGGGTGGTTTCTCGAGTCCGACTTTAGGGCGGTGTTGTTTCACTGCTAGGACATGAGCCCCTTGTAGTCTTTCTTTCTAAAAATCATATGAGTATGTAACTATATCCTCTCTAAAAATCATGGACATGGACTGGTGATGTTCGGCGGAACTTCTGCCGCCGCCACGTTTGGCAGCATGAAGTTACCCGCACTGGACTCATGCACATGCCTCTTACCATGTCAACGTTTGTAGAGGACCCCCTCCATGTGCAGGGGCTGCTGAGCTCTTTGCTTGATAGCATCCCCCCAAATTGGCGGTCACCTCCTCCTCCTCCCCCCTCACCCCCTCCTCCTCATCCCTCCAACCTGACACATGCCCAGCCTGATATCCCGGCCGCTATCAGTGAGCAATCGCATTCTCCTCCAGCCCCCCCCATGTATCCCTCTTGCACCTCCTCAGCCCACGGCTAGGATGGGTCCTCCCCCGCTCACCCGCCACCCCTCCCCACTCCACAGGGTTCCCTGTCACTCTAACCAAACTCAAGGTTAAGCATGGCACCGCAGAGTGTAGCGACAAAGGGCCTCCAATCTGAGGCACGGGCTACGTACGTGAGCCTTGCCTTGGGTCCACCTTACTGCCCACGGTATCTCTCTGCCCGGGCACGGGCGTTTGCTAGGCTGCTTCCTTCACTCTGGTCCCTTCCTTGGGAAAACAGCCAAAAGGACATTTTGTGGCGCCGATGGCGTTCCAGGGGCCTCCTCCCGGGTACAGTTCTGCTGCCCGTGTTGCCCTGATGTAGTGATGTGCCTTCTGACTGCGACCCCCGCCTCCACTGCTTTTGGACGTGCCCCGTTGCTTTAGCGGTCCGTGAGGCTCTCCAGGTTCCCTTGGCCACCCTTTCTGCCTGCCCCATCCAGAGAGCTAGCCTCTGGGTGTGCAACCCCCGCCCCTCCTCAGCCATGGATACCGATGTGTGGGGAATTGTTTGCCTTGCGGCCCTGTCAGCTATGGATCATGGCCGCCGACAATTGTGGAGGTTGGCCTCCTCTGTCCATGGTGAGGCCACTTCCGGCCCTCGCCAGGCCACTCTGTATGAGTTGTGGGGCCTTCCACCTCCTCAGGTACCAGCTGTTCGCCCCTCTCAGAGCGGGCTGGAGCACATGCTGTGGATGATTTCTGGGCTCGCATTGCTGATTTTGTCGCTACAGAAGAGCCCCCTCCTGAGTGGGAGGACACGGTGGGAGATGATCACCCCTTCATCAGCCATGGTGGGTCCCGTGTTAACATGGGAGTTCCCAACCCTCCACATATGTCAGTGGCGGATCCTCCGATGGCCCAGGACCATTCCCCTGACCATTTGCTTCTCTCCCAGAATGAGATTCTTCCCCTGATCCTCCCTGACAGCCTGGATGACTAGCTTGGATTTGTTCTTGTCCCTTTGTAGCTACCGTCTTGTTTGTGGCGGTGTAGGTGATGGGGGGTAGCTTCTGTTTTCACTTCTAGAGTCTCCGTTTGACTCTTGACTTGTTTGACTGCTCTCCTGTGCCCTCTCTCCGTCCTTTAGCTTGATGGTTTCTTGACAGATAGGCTATGGACTCTCTTTGCTTTTCCCCGCTAGTCTTGGTCTTTCGCTTTTCCTCACGCTTTTAATAGTGTTAGTAGTTCTGCTTAGGTTGTTAAGTGTCCTTTCTTAGCTGTGCTTTTCCTTGTGGCGTTTTGGCTGACGGCTTGGCCTTGTGTTTGCCTTTAGATAGGGAGTGTTAAGGCCGCCTTTTTAGAGCTCTATGCCTCTCTCCTTGTTTGTTTGGTGATTTTCCTGTGCCTTTTGTCCTTCACGTCTTCTTGTAGAATCTCGCTTTTTAGGCCTCGGCAACTCTCAGCCCTTCTACAATATACACTTAATTCGCTAGTTTCTTTATGCTTTGGTAGTTCGCATTGCTTGTTGTCAAGCCTTTTATTTGCTCTTTCGTACGCTTTTTTGGAGGTCACCTCCTGGACCAGGTTCTGAGGGGTATGTTGCCCAAACCCTCACTGTTATAAAACTGTCCAGCTGCCTCGGCGCTGTTCAGTCTCGGCATTGATTTTCGCTGAGTATGTAACTATATCCTCTCCAAAAAAGTTCAGTCTCGGCATTGATTTTTGCGGAGTAAGTAACAATATCTCGGGAAAAAGCCTCCACATATGTCGGTGGCGGATCCTCCGATGGCCCAGGACCATTCCCCTGACCATTTGCTTCTCTCCCAGAATGAGATTCTTCCCCTGATCCGCCCTGACAGCCTGGATGACTAGCTTAGATTTGTTCTTGTCCCTTTGTAGCAACCGTCTTGTTTGTGGCAGTGTAGGTGATGGGGGGTAGCTTCTGTTTTCACTTCTAGAGTCTCCGTTTGACTCTTGACTTGTTTGATTGCTCCCCCGTGCCCCCTCTCCGTCCTTTAGCTTGATGCGTTTTTGAAAGATGGGCTATGGACTCTCTTAGCTTTTCCCCACTGGTCTTAGTCTTTCACTTTTCCACACGCTTTTTATAGTGTTTGTAGTCCTGCTTAGGTTGTTAAGTGTCCTTTCTTAGCTGTGCTTTTCCTTGTGGCGTTTTGGCTGACGGCTTGGCCTTGTGTTTGCCTTTAGATAGGGAGTGTTAAGGCCGCCTTTTTAGAGCTCTATGCCTCTCTCCTTGTTTGTATGGTGGATTTCCTGTGCCTTCCGTCTTCTTGTAGAATCTCGCTTATTAGGCCTCGGCAACTCTCAGCCCTTCTACAATGTACACTTAATTCACTACTTTCACTTTGCCTTGGTAGTTCGCTCTGCTTGTTGGTAAGCCTTTTAATTTGCTCTTTCGTACGCTTTTTGGAGGTTACCTCCAGGACCAGGTTCTGAGGGGTATTGCCCCAACAGTGAGGGTTGCCCAAACCCTCACTGTTATAAAACTGTCCAGCTGCCCCGGCGCTGTTCAGTCTCGGCATTGATTTTTGCTGAGCATGTACAATATCCTCTCTAAAAACAAAAAGCGTCCTCTAGTTTGTTTCCTATTTGAGCACGTTAGAGCTACCGTTTTGCTGTGGTTGATTTTTGGGCCCGCATCGCTGACTTTGTAGCCGTTGGGGCGCCCCCAGATGAATGGGAGGACACTGTGGACTCTTCTCACCCCTTCATTAGCCATGGGGGAGCCAGGGTCAACATGGGTTCTCCCAGCCAGGGTCAACAGCCAGCCAGGGTCAACAGCCAGAGCCAGGGTCAACATGGGTTCTCCCAGCCAGGGTCAACAGCCAGCCAGGGTCAACAGCCAGAGCCAGGGTCAACATGGGTTCTCCCAGCCAGGGTCAACAGCCAGCCAGGGTCAACAGCCAGAGCCAGGGTCAACATGGGTTCTCCCAGCCAGGGTCAACAGCCAGCCAGGGTCAACAGCCAGAACCAGGGTCAACATGGGTTCTCCCAGCCAGGGTCAACAGCCAGCCAGGGTCAACAGCCAGAGCCAGGGTCAACATGGGTTCTCCCAGCCAGGGTCAACAGCCAGCCAGGGTCAACAGCCAGAGCCAGGGTCAACATGGGTTCTCCCAGCCAGGGTCAACAGCCAGCCAGGGTCAACAGCCAGAGCCAGGGTCAACATGGGTTCTCCCAGCCAGGGTCAACAGCCAGCCAGGGTCAACAGCCAGAGCCAGGGTCAACATGGGTTCTCCCCCTCAAACTTTTCCGCATGAAGATGCTTCCCTCATCCACGATCCTCCCCTTTCTCCTCCCCCCACCCCCCCTTCACCATCTAGGCTCTTCACTCCTATTTCCCCCATGGTTCCACTGGTACCCTCCCCTTCTCACATGCACCGGTTAGGTAGCCAATTGATTTTTCCAGAAGATTGGTCTTACGATTAAGCTGATACCTTTTTGCTAGCCTTTCATTGCACGCGCCTGCTTGCATGCCTTTGTACACTCCTCTTTTTAGCTCCTCTTTCTTGGGTTCCAAGCATTAGTTCGCTCTCAGGTTTGGTACGTCACAGGACACCCTTTTGTATAGTTCTTTAGTTTGGCGCTTCATGCCCGCCGTTTTCGGGTTTGGGTTTGGAGTTTAGGGTTTCAAGTTTAAACCCTGGACCCTACATCCTAAACCCTCCCTTTTCCTTTCCGTCTCCCTTTCTCACTGACTATGCTAAGTTTGTTGGTTTCGTTTCTCTAGTAATAGCTCTAGTTTGTGGCTTCTGGTGTACGGGCAGGGCAGGTCTGCCATGTGTGGTGGATTCTCTTGCCCCTGTCATGTGTGCTTGCTTTCGGAGTCTTGCTAGGTTGGTTTCTGGCCTCTCTGTTTTTTGGCTGGCCTCCCTCTTTCCTTCATGGGGTGTCAATGGTTATCATCCTTGACACTCCGGTCCTTTTCTGCAGGTTGGTTGTGTCGGGTTGACTTGTGCTTTCTTCCTTTGAGGGCATTATCGCTGCATATTAAGGTGCTTATAGCGCATGCCCTGGGGTGGTATTTAGTTCTTTTAGTTCGGCCTTCCTCTCTTGTGGTTGGTGGGCTTGGTGTTCTGGATTGCATACCTTTGCATCCCTCCTCTTTCCGCTCTCCTTTCCGCCTCTTTTGGACTTGACCTAGTTTGTTTTTCAGGTTTGTGGGGGTGCCTTTAAAACCCTCATGCTTCCTGTTATAAAATTGGATGGTCGGCAGGCTGTGCTGCTGTCCTGTCTCGGCAGTGATTTGCTGAGTTTATGTAACGAACCCTCTCTCAAAAAAGCATCCTCTAGTTTGTTTCCTCTTTTGGATTTGACCTAGTTTGTTTTTCAGGTTTGTGGGGGTGCCTTCAAAACCCTTGCGCTTCCTGTTACAAAATTGGATGGTCGGCAGGCTGTGCTGCTGTCCTGTCTAGGCAGTGATTTGCTGGGTTTATGTAACGTATCCTCTCTCTAAAAAGAGATTTGCTGAGTTTATGTAACGTATCCTCTCTCTCTCCTCTCTCTCTCTCAAAATATGAAAGATTATCTGCCCCCCCCTCCCCCCCTCACCCACATGCCCCACCAACCCCACTTATACTATTTAAGTTGAAGGGTTTTAATAGAAGTGCAAGGGCTTTGTGGGCCTGGCTAATCTCCCTCCCCACCCCTTACCAACATGCCCCACCAACCTAACCACCCACCCGCCCACCACCACCATCCATCCACCCATCCCAATGGCGCCACCCACCCACCCCCATGTCCATGCACTTACCTATTAGTTGAAATAGTGCAGCCGCTGCGGTGTCACCAACTCGCTGTACTACGGAGTCCATCACAAGTTTGGCTTTATACTTCTCCTCTCGACTGATCTGTACGTTGGGGGAGGTGTCATGTGGGTGGGTGGGGTGGCCATGTGTGTGTGGGGGGTGTGGGAGCTTCGGTTACTTGCATTCGGCATGTAGCTTCAAGTGTGTAAGAAAAAACAAAGGAAAATAAAACATACACAGCTGGAGCACTACGGAGTCCATCACAAGTTTTGCTTCATACCTCTCTTCTCAACTGATCTGTACATTGTTGTTGGTGGAGAGGCAGCATGTAGATTCAAGATTGGTGGAAAGGCAGCATGTAGCATGTGAGTTGGTGTTGGTGGGGAGGCAGCATGTAGCCTGTACGCTAGTGGTGGTGGGGTGGCAGCATGTAGCCTGTACACTGGTGGTGGTGGGGAGGCAGGATGTAGCATGTACGTTGGTGGTGGTGGGGAGGAAGCATGTAGCATGTACATTGGTGGTGGTGTGGAGGCAGGATGTAGCATGCATTCAGCATGTAGATTCAAGATTGGTGTGGAGGCAGCATGTAGATGGGGAGGCAGCATGTAGCATGTACGTTGGCGGGGGTGGGGAGAGATCGTTTGTTTCCATTCAGCATGTATATTCAAGATTGGTGGGGAGGCAGCATGAAGATGTGGTGGCAGCATGTAGCATGTACGTTGGTGGGGGTGGGGAGGGATCGTTTGCTTGCAGTCAGCATTTAGATTCAGGATTGGTGGGGAGGCAGCATGTAGCATGTACGTTGGTGGGGGTGGGGAGGGATCGTTTGCTTGCATTCAGCATTTAGATTCAAGATTGGTGGGGAGGCAGCATGTAGCATGTATGTTGGTGGTGGAGGGGAGGCATCGTTTGCTTGCATTCAGCATGTTAATTCAAGATTGTAAGAAAAGCCAAAGAAAAAGACAACATACACAGCTACAGCACTTGTACGATAGATACAAATAGTGCTTCACAAATCCTGGTTCGGCGAATGGTTCAATTGTATTGAAATTTAAATTGTTACATCCGCGTAATGCAGTCACTCACAGGACGTGAAATTGAAATTTAAATTGTTACATCCGCGTAATGCAGTCACTCACAGGACGTGAAATTGAAATTGAAATTGTTACATCCGCGTAATGCAGTCACTCACAGGACGTGAAATTAAGGACACCACTGCGTAAGCCGGAGCTAGCAGTAGTCACCGTGGACCGCCTCATTAAAAAGAATCTACGGTGCCACGGGGGAGCCCTAGGCAAGCCCCAGGCATCGTGGCCACATCATGCCAATGCATCCTACTACGGGGGGTTTTCACCCCGGTTAGCGGGGTTTTCACCCTGGAAGCACCAACACACTGGTTCAATGGTAGATCATTAGGCTGGACTGAAGAAGGTGCTGGGTTCGAATCCCTACGTGTGCACTTTAGTGTTCGCAGTCTCTGTCAACCGCCATGGTAGCACTGTTCAGGTTAAGTAGCTGTCCGTTCTCTACCACTGTAAGACAGGGCTCCCTTAATACCACTCCCCACCAGGCTTTATCATTATCATTACTTCACAAGTTTGACCTTGTATTTCTCCTCTCTACTGAGCTGTACGTTGGGGGTGGTGTTGGTTGCTTGCACTCAGCAAGAAAGTTGTTCCGTAAGAAAGTTTGTAAGAAAGGAAAATACTTCACACACATACATTATGCTGTCAGGTTGCAGGCAAGACAAGGGAAATACTTCACACACGTACGGCCATACATTATGCTGTCAGGTTGCAGGCAAGACAAGGGAAATACTTCACACACGTACGGCCATACATTATGTTATCAGGTTGCAGGCAAGACAAGGAAAATGCATCCATCCATCCATCTATCCATCCATCTATCTATACATACACTTACCACAGTGAACAGCACCTCACATGTGGGTCGATACAGTGAGTACTGAACCACTTAATATATACGCATACATCAGGCTACAGGTTGCAGGTAACACAAGGAAAATAAATCCGTCAATCCATGCATCCATCCATCTATGCATGCACTTACCACAGTAAACAGAACCTTTGTGTGGGCCGAGAGAGAAAGAGAGAGAGAGAGAGAGAGAGAGAGAGAGAGAGAGAGAGAGAGTACTGGACAACCTTTTGCACAACCTCCACTGATACCAACTTCCTCCTCCCCCCCCCCCCCCCCCCCCTCCCTACCCAATATCTGCCTACCTACAAACCTACCTACTAACCTAAACACTTACCACAGTAAACAGCACCTCTCATGTGGGCAGAGACAGAGAGTACTGGACCACTTTACGCACAAGCTCCACTGACGCCACCTTCCTCCCTTCCTCCCTCCTTACTAGTTTCCCACCTACCTACTACCTCCCTCCCTACTACCTACCTCCCTATCACTATCTATCTACCTACAAACCAACCTACTATCCTACCAACACTTACCACAGTAAACAGCACCTCTCGTGTGGGCCGAGACAGAGAGTACTGGACCACTTTACGCACAAGCTCCACGGATGCCACCTCCCTACTCCCTACCTCCCTACTACCTCCCTCCCTACTAACCTAAACACTTACCACAGTAAACAGCACCTCTCGTGTGGGCCGAGACAGAGAGTACTGGACCACTTTACGCACAAGCTCCACAGATGCCACCATACTCATATCTGGCCGAAGTGCGATAAGCAGCATACCTAGGTGGTGGACACAAAAATGTAGTAGTAGTGGTAGTGGTAGTAGTAGTAGCTGTTGGTTTGAATGACTACAAGGATGCCTATGACAATTAAAATCATCACGCACAAGCTATACAGATGCCACCATACTCATATCCGGCCGAAGTGCGATAAGCAACATACCTAGGTGGTGGACAACAAATGCTGTTGTTGTTGCTGTTGTTGTTGCTGTTGTTGTTGTTGCTGTTGTTGTTGTTGTTGCTGCTGTTGTTGTTGTTGTTGTTGTTGTTGTTGTTGTTGTTGTCATAGCTGTTGTTGTTGCTGTTGCTGTTGTTGTTGTTGTTGTTGTTGTCATTTGTGTTTTTGACTTTAGTGATGACTATCACTACGCAAAAGCTCCACGGATGCCACATTCTTAAATATGTTTAAAGCGCGATAAGCAACATACCTAGGTGGTGGATACACACATGAAGATGTTGTTGTTGGTGGTGTAGTTTCTGTTTTTGTTGCTGTTGTTGTTGCTCTCTTTGTTGCTGTTGTTGTTGCTGTTGTTGTTGCTGTTTTTGTTGCTCTTGTTCCTGTTTTTGTTGCTGTTGTTGTTGCTCTCTTTGTTGCTGTTGTTGTTGCTGTTGTTGTTCCTGTTTTTGTTGCTGTTGTTGTTGCTCTCTTTGTTGCTGTTGTTGTTGCTGTTGTTGTTGCTGTTGTTATTTGTGTTTATGACTTTAGTGATGACTATCAATACGCAAAAGCTCCACGGATGCCACCATTCTCATATCTGTCCAAAGCACGATAAGCAACATACCTAGGTGGTGGACACGCACATGTAGATGTTGTTGTTGTTGTTGTTGTTGTTGTTGCTGTTGTTTTTGTTACCTGGTGTTGTTTCTGTTTTTGTTGCTGTTGTTTTTGCTGTTGTTCCTGTTTTTGTTGCTGTTGTTGTTGTTATTGTTGTTGTTGTTGTTGTTTTTGTTGCGCTTGTTCCTGTTTTTGTTGCTGTTGTTATTTGTATTTATGACTTTAGTGATGACTATCAATACGCAAAAGCTCCACGGATGCCGCCATTCTCATATCTGTCCAAAGCACGATAAGCAACATACCTAGGTGGTGGACACACACATGTAGATGTTGTTGTTGTTGTTGTTGTTGTTGTTGTTGCTGTTGTTTTTGTTGCCTGGTGTTGTTTCTGTTTTTGTTGCTGTTGTTTTTGTTGCCTGGTGTTGTTTCTGTTTTTGTTGCTGTTGTTGTTGCTGTTGTTCCTGTTGCTGTTGCTGTTGTTGTTGTTGTTGTTGTTGTTGTTGTTGTTGTTATTGTTGCTGTTGTTGTTGTTGTTGTTGTTTTTGTTGCTCTTGTTCCTGTTTTTGTTGCTGTTGTTATTTGTGTTTATGACTTTAGTGATGACGATCAAGACGCAAAAGCTCCACGGATGCCACCATTCTCATATCTGTCCAAAGTGCGATAAGCAAGATACCTAGGTGGTGGACACAAAAATAATGTTGTTGTTGTAGTTGTTGTTGTTGTTGTTGTTGTTGTTAATGACTATAAGGTTGACTATGAAAATGACAATCACCATGCCCAAGCTCCTCCCATGCTACCATACTCATATCTGGCAGAATGCGATAAGCAACAAACCTAGGTGGTGGACACAAAAATGATGTTGTTGTTGTTGATGTTGTTGCTGTTGATGTTGTTGTTGTTGTTGTTGTTGTTGTTGTTGTTCATGACTATAAGGATAACTATGACAAGTCCTATGCAGCGTCGCCAGCGACGCGGAAAGTTGGCGGAGTGTGTTGGCAACGGAACGAAAGGTGGCAACGATTGAGCTGACCGAAGCGAGTTAGTTACGCGACCGTTGGCTGACGTGTCAGGCTTCAAGTTTTTTCCCGGGCGGACGGTCAAATGGGTTAACATGGGGGCTCCCGCCCCCTTGAAGAGGGGGCTCCGCCAAAAAGGACTATCACCATGCACAAGCTCCCTAATCATCACACACAACCTGCAGGGATGCCACCATTCTCAAATCTGTCCGAAGTGCGATAAGCAACAAACCTAAATGGTGGACACAAAAACGCAGTTGTTGTTGTTGCTGTTGTTGTTGTTGTTGTTGGTGGTGGTGGTGTTAATGACTATAAGGATGACTATGAAAATGACAATCACCATGCACAAGCTCCTCCCATGCTACCATACTCATATCTGGCATAAGTGCGGTAAGCAACAAACCTAGGTGGTGGACACAAAATGTTGTTGTTGGTGGTGGTGTAAATGACTATAATGATGACTAATGTGCGATAAGCAACAAACCTACATGGTAGGCCAGAAGACCGTTTAAAGTCTGGGCAAGTCCCTAAAGTTATTTGGCTAACCCTGGACGTTGACAACATTAAAGTTACATTGAAGTTAATAAGGTTACATTAAATATACATTAAAGTTACAGTTTGGCTAACCCTGGACTTTGACAACATTAAAGTTACATTAAAGTTAATTAGGTTACATTAAAGTTACATTAAAGTTACAGTTTGGCTAACCCTGGACTTTGACAACATTAAAGTTACATTAAAGCTGCATTAAAGTTACATTAAAATTAATTAGGTTACATTAAAGTTACATTAAAGTTACAGTTTGGCTAACCCTGGACTTTGACAACATTACAGTTATTTGGCTAACCCTGTACTTTGACTGCTGTTGTTGCTGTTGTTGTTGCTGTTGTTGTTGCTGTTTTTGTTTTTGTTGTTGCTGCTGTTGTTGTTGGTGTTTTTGCTGTTGTTGTTATTGTTGTTGCTGCTTTTGTTGTTATTGTTGTTGCTGCTGTTGCCGCTGTTGTTTTCGTTGTTGCTGCTGTTGTTGCTGTTGTTGTTATTGTTGTTGCTGCTGCTTTTGCTGCCGTTGCTGTTGTTGTAGCTCTTGTTTTTATTGTTATTTTTATTGTTTTTATTGTCGTTGCTGCTGCTGTTGTTGTTGTTGTTGTTGTTGTTGTTGTTATCATTGTTGTTGTTATTGTTGTTGTTGCTGTTGACACATGTAGCGACGACTCTGACAATGGCAGTCATGGCGATACTGATGGTGATTGCACTTACAGGTGGGTGGTGGGTTAGTGGTGCTGGAAGATGTGGTAGCCAGAGCGGTGGTGGAAGATGTGGTAGTGGGTTAGTGGTGGTGGAAGATGTGGTAGCCAGAGCGCAGTCATGGCGATAAATGATGGTGATCGCGAAGATGACGATGGTAGCGATAATGATGGTGATTGCAAAGATGACGACGATAGCGATAATGATGGTGATTGCGAAGATGACGACGATAGCGATGATGATGGTGGTTGCGAAGATGACGACGATAGAGATAATGCTAGGGAGATTGCGAAGATGACGACGATAGCGATGATGATGGTGATTGCGAAGATGAAGACATTAACAATAATGATAGGGAGATTGCTCTTACCGACCACAGACAAAAGGGGAGCTAGACATAAAGAAGCTCTCACGCCAAGACGTTGCATCACCCTTCCTGTAGCCACCACTTGCAGCAAGAAGATGATGGCAGCAGTGGCAGAGTTTATAGCAGCAAAGTAGGTGGCTCTTGAGTTTGAGTCCTTCAGAGTCTTCGACACTATGACTGCGCGCTCGAAGTAGAGGATGGCTGAGGTCATGTAAGTAAGCAGCATGAAGCCACATAGGAGCTGGTGGGGTGGAAGAGGAGGTGGAAGAGGAGGCGTGATGTTCAGTGTGATGCTGTTGGTGTGATGTTCGGTGTGATGCTATTGGTGTGATGCTGTTGGTGTGATTTTCAGTGTGATGCTGATGGTGTGATGTTCAATGTGATACTGATGGTGTGATGTTCATTGTGATGCTGTTGATATCTAACACATGCATACACATATGTTTTCTGTGTGTGTACCTATTGGTAGGGGCTTGCACTCACTTGCCTTCATGTGATGCTGCTGATACCTAAAACATGTATACAAATATGTATTCCCATACTTGGCTTACTGATAGGTTTGGGGATGCAGCAATGAGCCTGAACCCCACAAGCATACGAGTCATGTGTGGCGCTGTTGGATTCGCCTGTGGCCTGTGGGTTTGCACTTGCTTGCCTTTATGTGATGCTGCTGATCTCTAAAACATGTATACAAATATGTTAACATACTTGGCTTACTGATAGGTTTGGGGAGGCAGCAATGAGCCTGAACCCCACAAGCATACAAGCCCTATATGGCGCAGTTGGATCTGCCTGTGGCCTGTGGGTTTGCACTTGCTTGCCTTCATGTGCTGCTGCTGATCATTAAAACATGTATACAAATATGTTACATACTTTGCGTACCAATAGGTTTGGGGATGCAGCAATGAGCCTGAACCCCAGAAGCACACGAGTCATGTATGGCCCTGGTGGAGTCGCTTGTGGCCTGTGGGTTTGCATAGCTTGCATTCATTTGATGCTGATTATCTCTAAAACATGTTCACAAATAGGTAAACATGTTCACAAATATGTATTGACATACTTGGCGTACCAATAGGTATGGGGAGGCAGCAATGAGCCTGAACCCCTCCAGCTTGCGAGCCATGTGTGGCCCTGGTGGAGTTGCTTGTGGCTTGTGGGTTAGCATAGCTTGCCTTGATGTGATGCTGATTATCTCTAAAACATGTTCACAAATAGGTAAACATGTTCACAAATAGGTAAACATGTTCACAAATATGTATTGACATACTTGGCGTACCAATAGGTTTGGGGATGCTGCAATGAGCCTGAACCCCAGAAGCACACGAGTCATGTATGGCCCTGGTGGAGTCGCTTGTGGCCTGTGGGTTTGCATAGCTTGCCTTGATGTGATGCTGATTATCTCTACAACATGTTCACAAATATGTTAACATATTTGGTGTACCGATAGGTATGGGGAGGCAGCAATGAGCCTGAACCCCTCGAGCTTGCAAGTCATGTGTGGCCCTGGTGGAGTTGGTTGTGGCCTGTGGGTTTGCATACACTTGCCCCCATGCTATGCTGCTGATACCTTGTATGAAGTTGTATTCAAACATATAAACACACTTGGCACACCAAAAGGTATGGGGAGGCAGCAATGAGCCTGAACCCCACAAGCATACAAGTCCTATATGGCGCTGTTGGATCTGCCAGCGGGTCTGCACTCGCTTGCCTCCATGTGATGCTGCTGATATCTTAAATGTGCATACAAATATGTAAACATACTTGGCGTACCAATAGGTATGGGGAGGCAGCAATGAGCCTGAACCCCACAAGCATACAAGTCCTATATGGCGCTGTTGGATCTGCCAGCGGGTCTGCACTCGCTTGCCTCCATGTGATGCTGCTGATATCTTAAATGTGCATACAAATATGTAAACATACTTGGCGTACCAATAGGTATGGGGAGGCAGCAATGAGCCTGAACCCCACAAGCATACAAGTCCTACATGGCGCTGTTGGAAGTCATGTGTGGCCCTGGTGGAGTTCCTCGTGGCTTGTGGGTTTGCATAGCTTGCCTTCATGTGCTGCTGATTATCTCTAAAACATGTTCACAAATAGGTAAACATATGTAAACATATTTGGCGTACCAATAGGTATGGGGAGGCAGTAATGAGCCTGAACCCCTCAAGCATACGAGTCATGTAAGGCGCTGTTGGAGCCGCTTGTGGCCGGTGGGTTTGCACACTCTTGCCTTCATGGGCTTCAGCTGCTGCTGCTGCTGCTGCTGCTTGTGGTGATGGGGTGTATGGGTCCCCCTGGGATGCTTTAGGAGCCGCTCGTGGCCTCTGGGTTTGCACACTCTTGCCTTCATGGGCTTCAGCTGCTGCTGCTGCTGCTTGTGGTGATGGGGTGTATGGGTCCCCCTGGGATACTTTAGGAGCCGCTCGTGGCCTCTGGGTTTGCACACTCTTGCCTTCATGGGCTTCTGCTGCTTCTGCTGCTACTTGTGGTGATACATGAGTTGGCTTGGCCACAATGACAGCAGACGCATCAGCTGCAAAGGCAGGAAATGGGAACAAAGGAATAAGACAAGGAGAAGGGAGTCTACATCTTATAGTTTAGATCCCGGTTTATATCGTATAGTTCATATTTCATATTTCAGATCTTATAGTTCATATTTCATAGTTCAGATCTTATAGCTTAGATTGTATAGTTCAGATCGTATAGTTTAGATCGTATAGTTTAGATCGTATAGTTTAGATCGTATAGTTTAGATCGTATAATTTATATCGTATAATTTAGATCGTATAGTTTAGATTGCATCTTTTATACCTTATAGTTTATTTGTATAGTTTATACCTTCAAAATATATATCTTATAGTTTACGGATGGTTTATATCGTATAGTTCATATCTTATAGTTTAGACGTATGATATACTCCAGGAGATAGGCTTGGAGGAGATGCCGTGAATGAGGCAAGGGAAAGACCATGCAATGAAAAGTCCTATGCAGCGTCGCAAGCGATGCAGAAAATCGGCGGAGATTGTTGGCAATGGAATGACAGGTGGAACGGAATGGAGCTGCCTGAAGCCAGTTAGTAATTAGTCAGTTGGCTGACATGTCAGGCTTAATCTTTTCGGTCGGTCGGTCGGTCCGACGGACGGTTGGACAGGCAAAGGGGTGAATCTAGGTGCTCCCGCTCTCCAGGAGGGGGGTCTCCGCCAAAAATATGAAGCTTTAAGGATATTCCCACCTCGGCAATATGAAATGCTTGGTGCCAGCTTGTTGGACATAGTTGGTGGTCATGCTGAAAGCGATGAGAGGGAGGGGCCCAACGATTCCGATCAAATTTGATGACATGATAAAAATATCATATCACCAAATGCAAATAAATCAATAAAATAAAATACAACTTATCAAATCACAAGGACGCCCACCTCTACCATTAGATATGCTTGGTGCCAGTAGCTTGCTGGACGATGTTGGTGGGGATGCTGCAAACAATGATAGGGAGGGGCCGAACGATGCCAGTTGAGCACACAAGTGGGAGGCTAGGACCAAGAGGGCAGCGGAGACCAGCAGAAGCCAATAGGGGGGGCCTGTGGGAGGGAGGGGCAACAGATGAGTGGGAGGGGCCGAACGATTCCAGTTGAGCACACAAGAGGGAGGCTAGGATCAAGAGGGCAGCGGCGACCAGCAGAAGCCAATATGGGGGGCCTGTGGGAGAAAGGGGCAAACGATAAAAGTGAGGGTCAAAAGATGAGAGGGAGGGGCCGAACGATTCCAGTTGAGCAAACAAGTGGGGGGATAGGACCAAGAGGGCAGCGGAGACCAGCAGAAGCCAATAGGGGGGGCCTGTGGGAGGATGGGGCAAACAATAAAAGGGAGGGTCAAAAGATGAGAGGGAGGGGCAAAACGATGCCAGTTGAGCAAACAAGTGGGGGATAGGACCAAGAGGGCAGCGGCGACCAGCAGAAGCCAATATGGGGGGCCTGTGGGAGGGAGAGGCAAACGATAAAAGTGAGGGTCAAAAGATGAGAGGGAGGGCCGAACGATTCCAGTTGAGCAACAAGTGGGGGGATAGGACCAAGAGGGCAGCGGAGACCAGCAGAAGCCAATAGGGGGCCTGTGGGAGGAAGGGGCAAACAATAAAAGGGAGGGTCAAAAGATGAGAGGGAGGGGCAAAACGATGCCAGTTGAGCACACAAGTGGGAGGCTAGGACCAAGAGGGCAAGCGGCGACCAGCAGAAGCCAATATGGGGGGGCCTGTGGAGGGAGGGGCAAACGATAAAAGTGAGGGTCAAAAGATGAGAGGGAGGGGCCGAACGATTCCAGTTGAGCACAACAGTGGGAGGCTAGGACCAAGAGGGCAGCGGAGACCAGCAGAAGCCAATAGGGGGGGCCTGTGGGAGGGAGGGGCAACAGATGAGAGGGCGGGAGGGGCCAAACGATGCCAGTTGAGCAAACAAGTGGGGGGCTAGGACCAGGAGGGCAGCGGAGACCAGCAGAAGCCAATATGGGGGGCCTGTGGGAGGGAGGGGCAAACGATCTCATCTGCAGGCAAAAAAGTAATTATAAGGCCTGGTGGGGCGTGGTATTAATGGAGCCCTGTATTACGGCGGTAGAGAATAGGCTGCTACTTTACCTGGACAGTGCTACCATTGTGGTTGATAGCGACTGCGAACACTGAAGCGCACCCATAGGGATTCGAACCCAGCGCTTTCTTCAGTCCAATGAAATGATCAACCATTGAACCATTCGCCGGAAATATATTGCGGCTACTGTTCCTACTACTACTACTACTACTACTACTACTACTACACTTGCAACGACTCATAGGGAGGGCCTGCGTCAGGGGGGAGTGCAGGGTAGTATGTCAGCTACTAGAAGACTGCAAAAAAACAGTACACAAAATATTGCTGCTTCTGCTACTATTACTGCTACCACTAATACTACTCCGCTTGCAACTGCTAATAGGGAGGGCCTGTGGGAGGGGGGATTTGAGTGTAGTTATGCTTGGCGATCTGAGCAAGGGTAGCCAGATGATGCTGATGATGATGATGGCGATGATGGTGGTGACGATGGTGGTGATGATGTTGATGCTGGTGGTGCTGCTGATGCTGATGGTGGGGGAATCGAAGGTAGTAAGCTTGGCAATCTGAGTAAGGGTAGCCAGATGATGCTGGTGATGGTTTTGATGGTGGTGGCGATGGTCATGCTGGTGGTGATGCTGGTGATGCTGGTGGGGCTGATAATGCCGGTGATGCTGGTGATGCTGGTGATAGTAATGATGATGGTGCTGATGGCGATGATGGTGGTGGTGATGCTGGTGATGCTGGTGATGGTAATGATGGCAGTGACGATGGCGATGCTGGTGGTGATGCTGGTGATGCTGGTGGTGCTGATGATGCCGGTGATGCTGGTGGTGCTGATGATGGTAATGATGGTGGTGCTGATGGCGATGATGGTGGTGGTGATGGTGGTGCTGATGGTGATGCTGATGATGCTGATGATGCTGATGATGCTGGTGGTGGGGGAATCGAAGGCAGTATGCTAGGCAATCTGAGCGATCTGAGCTTACAACTACTGCCACTGCTACTGCTACTTCTACTATAACTGCTTCTACTTCCACTAATACTCACTACAACTCACACGACCATTAACAAACACACCAGGCTTGGGTAGACCTTCGGAGGTGAGGAGATAGCGGTGTAACTGGACACCCACGATGGACATGAGAGAGCCCAGCAGCTGGCCCAACGTAGCCCCTAGCAATACCACCACCACCACTACTAATACTACTACTCACACGATCACACTCACCGGCTTGGGTAGTCCTTCAGATGTGAGGAGGTAGCGGTGCAACTGGACACCCACCATGGACACAAGAGAGCCCAGCAGCTGGCCCAATGTTTCCCCTAGCAATACCACCACCACCACCATCACCACTACTACTACTACTACTACTACTACTACTACTACCACCACTACTCACACGATCACACTCACCAGGCTTGGGTAGTCCTTCAGAAGTGAGGAGGTAGCGGTGCAACTGGACACCCATCATGGACACGAGATATCCCATCAACAGGACCAACGTAGCCTACTGGCGGAACCACCACTACCACCACTTCCACTACAGCTCAAACTATCACACAAACACACTCACCAGGCTTGGGTAGACCTTCAGAAGTGAGGAGGTAGCGATGTAGCTGGACACCCCACCATGGACATGAGAGAGCCCAGCAGCTGGCCAACGTAGCCCCCGCTGACCAGCAGCCCAAATGAGCGGGCGCCCGCCTCAGGAGAAAATACATCGGCGCATAGTGCCCAGATGGCTGCTGTTGAAACAAGGTTCTGTGCATGTGGGTGGCGGTAGTGATTTTGATGATGCTAATAATGCTTATAATTTGAATATGAATATGATGATGATGATGATGATGATTATGTTGATTATGATGGTTCTGTTGACACAAGGCTCTGTACATGAGGGTGGTGGTAGTGATTTTGATGACAAAAGCGATAATTATGAATGATAATGATGGCGCTGTTGACACAAGGTTCTGTGCATGTGGGTGGTGGTAGTGATTTTGATAATGATGATGATGATAATGATGATTATGATGGTGCTGCTGCCACAAGGATCTGTTCATGTGGGTGGTGGTAGTGATTTTGATTTTCATGATGCTGATTATGCTGATTATATTGGTGCTGCTGCCACAAGGTTCTGTGCATGTAGGTGGTAGTAGTGATTTGATGATGATGATGATGATGATGATGATGATGATGATGATAATGATTATGATTATGATGGTGCTGTCGACACAAGGTTCTACACATGTGGGTGGTAGTAGTGATGTTGATGCTGGTTTTGATGATAAGGATGTTGATGATGACTATGACTATGATGATGATGATGATGATGATGATGATGATGATGATGATGATGATGATGATGATTATCATGGTGATGATGATGATGACGATGATGATGATGATGATGATGATGATGATGAATGATGATTGTCATGGTGAGAACCTAGGCCTGTGCAATGTCAGTGGTGGTGCTGATGTTGAAATAAGGTTCTGTGCATGTGGGTGACAGTATTGATGTTGATGGTGATGGGGACACCTGGACCTGTGCATGTGGGCGGTAGTGGTGATGATGGTGATGGTGATGGTTACACAATGTTCTGTGCACGTGGGTAATAGTAGCAATGTTGAGGTTGATGGTGATGGTGATGGTGACACCTGGACCTGTGCATATGGCTTGTAGTGGTCATGATGTTGATGTTGATGGTGCACAATGTTCTGTGCATATGGGTTGTTGTGGTGATGATGTTGAGGTTGATGGTGATGGTGATGGTGACACCTGGACCTGTGCATGTGGGCGGTAGTGGTGATGATGGTGATGGTGATGGTTACACAATGTTCTGTGCACGTGGGTAATAGTAGCAATGTTGAGGTTGATGGTGATGGTGATGGTGACACCTGGACCTGTGCATATGGCTTGTAGTGGTCATGATGTTGAATGTTGATGGTGGCACAATGTTCTGTGCATATGGGTTGTTGTGGTGATGATGTTGAGGTTGATGTGATGGTGACATCTGAGCCTGTGCATGTGGGGGTGCTGCTGGGTGATTTGGTGATGCTGCCACCCAATTGTGTGCATGTGGGTGATAGTAGTGATGTTGATGTTGATGTTGACACCTGGGCCTGTGCATGTGGGTGGAGGTGGTGATGATGGTGATGCTGCCACCAAATTGTGTGCAGGTGGGTGATAGTAGTGATGTTGATGTTGATGGTGATGCTGACTTTGATGGTGGAACCTGGGCCAGCGCATGTGATGGTGGTGGTGGTGATAGTGGGTAGTATGGTGCAAATGGAGCTGGCTTGAAGCTGCTATGCGTAGCCCCAAATTTAAAATGTGGCTCTCACCTGTAAGTTGATCCTCTGATCTGATCTGATCTCACCTGTAAGTTGATCCACTGATCTGATCTGATCTGATCTCACCTGTAAGTTGATCCACTGATCTGATCTGATCTGATCTCACCTGTAAGTTGATCCACTGATCTGATCTCTCCTGTAAGTTGATCCTCTGATCTGATCTGATCTGATTTCACCTGGAAGTTGATCCACTGGTCTGATCTCACCTGTAAGTTGATCCACTGATCTGATCTCACCAGTAAGTTGATCCACTGATCTGATCTCACCAGTAAGTTGATCCACTGATCTGATCTCACCAGTAAGTTGATCCACTGATCTGATCTCACCAGTAAGTTGATCCACTGATCTGATCTCACCAGTAAGTTGATCCACTGATCTGATCTCACCATGTAAGGTGAATCCACTGATCTGATCTCCACGAGTAAGTTGATCCACTGATCTGATCTCACCAGTAAGTTGATCCACTGATCTAATCTCACATGGAAGGTGATCCACTGGTCTGATCTCACCTGTAAGTTGATCCTCTGATCTGATCTGATCTGATCTCACATGTAAGTCGATCCACTGGTCTGATCTCCCTGTAAGTTGATCCTCTTGATCTGATCTGATGCTCACATGTAAGTCGATCCACTGGTCTGATCTCACCTGTAAGTTGATCCTCTGATCTGATCTGATCTGATCTCACCTGTAAGTTTTGATCTCTGATCTGAATCTGATCTTGATCTCACATGTAAGTGATCCACTGGTCTGATCTCACTTGTAAGTTGATCCTCTGATCTGATCTTGATCTCACATGTAAGTCGATCCACTGGTCTGATCTCAACCTGTAAGTTGATCCTCTGATCTGATCTGATCTGATCTCACCTGTAAGTTTGATCCTCTGATCTGATCTGATCTGATCTTCACATGTAAGTCGATCCACTGGTCTGATCTCACACCTGTAAGTTGATCCTCTGATCCAGAATATAACTTGACAGCTACATGCATGCTGCATATACACACACAAGCGTACATGTATGTACACACAGACACGACACGCACATTGCCCACGCACCATACACAGACAGACAAGCACAAACACGTACCACAGGCATACATAAACATACTGACTCCTTCAGCACTCACGCAGAATATAGTATGTAACTCTGGAAATGCATCCATATAGAAGGCAATGTAAAGGCAAAAGAACAGCCATGCATGTGGATGGATGGGTGAAGTGCAGGGATTTATATTTCTGCTATAGTATATATAGCGATCGCTAGTTTTGACCCGTTTTATGCGGAAAGTATCGGTCGAAACCAAAAGCAAAAACATTTTTTGTTTCGCCTCCTAGGAAGAAAAAAGAGCTAACAAAAGCTATACAAAGCTATAGAACTAGCACTTAACAACGCTGTCCCTGAAAGAAGCTAAAACCATAAGGCCTAAAGAAAAACCGTCACTTTCAGATTTGAAAACAAATGCATGGTGAGTGGTGTGTGTGGCAGCTGCTTTACTATTATGCATCCTGGCGAGGGGCGGGCGTGTGGGTAGGGTGGGTGGTGGTGTGGGTGTGGGGGTGTGTGGGGTGGGGCCTGTATTTGCTGTTCTGGTGTGTCTATGTGTGAAAGAGAACAAACTGTGACAATGCATTGATGGAGTCGTGGCTGGCAGCTGCTTTTACTTGTTGAATCATGTGAGGGGGTGCGGTGGGGCGGGGTGGAGGGTAGGTTGTGGGTGGGGGCGGGTGGGGGCGGGACGGGGTAGGGATGGGGGGGGGTAGGGTGGGACGGGGTGGGGGTAGGGTGCGGGTTGGGGGGTAGGCTTTGGCGGAGTGGCGGGGTGGTTCGGTGATGCTCTCAATATGCATGTAGATTGATGTACGTCTGTTTGACCTGTGTTCTGTAAGATGATCTGTATGTCTCTTTGATGTTCGGTAGATCTCCGCAGTTAATTGTCCCACACTATTTATGCACTACTCGCCTTCCGCCTGTTTGTTCGATAAGGGGCCTCATGTAAGAAGGAATATTGCATGCAAGAGAAACGCCTAAGTGTAGTGGAAGCACCAGTGAGCTCATCCCATTTGCGCAGCTTATCCGGGAAGCGCAAGCGGCTTGCTCAATGGCCCATGCTGTAGTGGCTTTGGTGGTGATTGAAACACGAAGTACAAGTGAGCTCACATTGCAACACAACGGGCTTGCTCAAAGGCATGCTGTAGTGGCTCTGGTGGTGATTGAAACATAAAGCACCAGTGAGCTGGCTAGTGGCTTAGTGGCTTTGCGGGTGGCTTGGTGGTGGCAGTGGTGTCTCTGGTGATGAATGTACTGATTGAATAATTAGGCACCACCTCAGTGAGCTCACCTTGGCACAGCGGCTGTATCAAAACCATGCTGTATGGCTTTGGTGGTGATTGAAACAAAAGCACTAGTGAGCTCACTTTTGCACAGCGGCTGGCTCAAAGGCGATGCTGTAGTGGGCTTTTGGTGGCTTTGGTGTGGCAGTGGTGTCTCTAGTGATGAATGTAATCTGATTGAATATTTAAGGCACGCAGTGAGCTTACTTTTGCGACAGCGGCTTGCACAAAGGCAACGCTGTAGTGGCTTTGGTGGTGGAGTGGTGTTTCTTTGTGATGAATATGCTGTTTGAATAAAAGTATACCAGTGAGCTCACCTGTGCACATAGTGGCTTGTTCAATGCGATGTTGTAGTGGCTTTGGTGGTGGGCAGTGGTGTCTCTTGGGTGATGAAGTACTGAATGAATAATAAGCACAGTGAGCTCACCTTGGCAACAGTGGCTGGCTCATGGAGCTGCTAGAACGCTGCTGAGAAAAGCCGAAGAAAGCCTGTGACACCCACTGAACTGAATGTTGCTTTGGGTGGTGGCATTTGGTGATGGCAGCTGGGTGTCTCTGGTGATGAATATACTGCTTATACTAGCCCACCTTGAGCTCACCTTTGCAACAACGGCTGGCTCAAAGGGCCATGCTGTAGTGGCCTTGGTGGTGGCTTCGGAACATGATGGCAGTGGGTGTCTCTGGTGATAATGCTTTTTAATATGCACTTCTGAGGGATCACCTGAAGCTCACCATGGAGGGGGGCGCAGCCATGTGGAGCCAGCACGGCGGCACGCCTGCTGGGCCACTTCCGGCGCGTCTAGCCATGGCTTGGCCGCCTCATGAGTGCGGGGGCTGCCTAGAAAGCTGCCTGACAGCTGCTAAGAAAGCGCAAAGAAAATCCCTTGGTGACACCTGCGTGTAAATTATACAATAGAAGCCGCATATGCAAGGAGGCGGCCATGTGTAGTGGCTTTGGTGGTGGCTCGGTGATGGCAGTGGTAAGTCTTCTGGTGATAAATGTTCTGTTTTTTTAATAAGGCCACCTATGGCAGCTGAGCTTCACCTGTGTCACCTTTGGCACACCGTGGCTGGCTCATGAGATGCCTAGAAGCTGCCTAGAACGCACCTGTAAGGTTAATGATAATCGCCTGGTGTGGGCGTGTGTTAAGGGAGCCCCGTCGTACCGCCGCCAGGGTGGGGAGCGGTCTCCTCACCTAAACTGGACAAGCTACCATCGCGGTCGACAAACGACCTGCAACGCCAAGAGCGACCGAGGGAGTAACGCACCTGTAAGTTTATAAACGTAGAAAGGCCCGCATATGCAAGAGAGCTGGCCAGCTGTAGTGGCTTTGGTGATGGCTTGGTGTCTCAGATGAATCGAATGTTCTGTTTTTATAAGCCACCTCTGCGCGTGCTGAGCTCACACTGCTCAAGCTGGCACATGGAGCTGCCCTAGAAGCTGCCAGAACGCACCTGTAGTTTATCCAACTGTAGGGCCGCATATCAAGACGAGCGGCGCCATGCTGTAGTGGGCTTCCCGATATAAAACGTTTCCTCAAGTAACTGCGAGATTTCTCCTCCACACGCACATGGACAGTAATCACGTTGATTCCGATTTGAATGGCTGCCAAACATCAAAGAAGGCCTCTGTATCTTCACACCTCTGTCAGATGCGAAATGTTTTTTTATTATTCTTTTATTCAAATTGTTGTTTTGTTGTTGTTTTGTTGTTGTTGTTGTTGTTGTTGGTTGATTGGTTTTGTTGTTGTTTGGTGTTGATTTATGGACTTTTGAGAACTATCAACAGTATGTTTTGGCCCCAAATATGTATGCAGGTAGATTGATATAAACAGATTGAATCGCGTTGAATGGCTTGCCAACATCATAAGAAGAGCCTCTGTATCTTACACCATCTGTCAGATGCGAAATGTTTTTTATTATTCTTTGTATTCATTGTTGTTTGTTGTTTGTTGTTGTTGCTTGTTATTGTTTTTTGTTGTTGTTTTGGTGTATGAATTTGTGTTTGCTATCAAACCACAAGCATGTTGGGCCCCCAAAATATGTTAGGCAAGTAATTGTGACAGTATTTTCTGATCGATATGAGATCCAAGTTGAATGGACACGAACATGTTAAGGAACAAAGAGCCTCGTGCATTTCATCATCATGCCTCTGCCGGTGCAGTAATTCCTCTGTTATGCTTTTTGTTGATTGGGTTGTTGTTGTTTGATTGTTTGTTTGTTGTGGTTGGTTTTGCCTGCTGCTGTTGCTGTGTCTTGCTGGTGTTGGGTTGTTGTTGTTGTTCGGTTGTTGTTGTTGTTGATGTTGGTTTTTTTTATAGTTGTGGATTTGCTTTCTTTGGGTTGTGCCGTCTGA
>CM039464.1:16027979-16050853 GCA_022414725.1 Microglena sp. YARC | reverse complement strand
GTGGGTTCAGCTGCGAATCGGTGGGCTAGTGGAGGTTGGGTTACTTAGTTAGCTGTATTCCCTTAGTGGCAGTTGATTTGCCGATGCCTAGCTGATTAGTTATTGCTGCTTCTTTGACGAAAATCAAAACAAGAGGTCCTCACCTAGCTGAACCTAGTATGTTGAGGTAGGTACAATTGCTCCCCCCTACCACCCCCACTCACCCAATCCCCCACCTCCGCCCCCACCCCCACCCCCCATTTTCCGCCCCCCCACCCGATCACAAGAAGCACTACTCCCCCCCCACCCCCCCCACCACCACGCACACAAACCACACATAACACACACTTTTATGTACCCCCCCCCCCCCCCACCCAACCCACCACCCCCACCCCCCCCACTAACCACCACCACCACCAAAAGGGAAAAAGCAGTGTCTTCACCTCATTGGAGGCGTATTGTGAGAGAAGGACAATGGCTCAATTATCACCCCCCCCCACCCACCACCCACACACACACATATGCAACCAACCTCCCACCCCCTCCCTCCGAACCAACCCCCAACCCCCAACCACCAAAAGAAAGCAGTGTCTCTCACCTTCATTGGAGGCGCTATGTTGAGAGAAGGGACGCATGCCTCCATACGCCCCCCACCCACCACCCACAACACAATATTGCATCCCCCCTCCCCCCCCCCCCCCCTCTCGAAAACCCCACCACACCACCAAAAGAAAAGCAGTGTCTTCTCACCTCATGGAGCAAATGCGTATGTGAAAGAAGGGACAATGGCTCCATCACCGCCTCCCACCCACACACACATATGCAACCCCCCCTCCCCCCCCCCTCCCCTCCCCGAAACCCCCACCCCCAACAACCAAAAGAAAAGCAGTGTCTCCACCTCATTGGAGCCACGGGTAATGTGAGAGAAAGGGTACAATGAGCTCCATCGCCCCCCCACCACACGCGACCCACAACTACACAATATTCAACCTAACCCTCCTCCCACGCTCCCCACCTCGCCTCGACCCGAACCACCACCCCCATCGCCCACCAATAAGAAGAATGCAGTGGATCTCTCCAACTGCTCTTGGAGCGTATTGTGAGAGAAAGGGACCAGAGATTAGCTCCGCATTGCTTCCCCCCCTTCCCTCGCACCCCCACCCACCAGCCACACCCACCCAACACCCACCCACCATATGAACGGCCCCTCTCTGCCCCCCACCCTTCCCTAACCCCGTCCCGGAAACCCCCCCCCACAAGAAGCAGTGTGTCTCACCTCCATTGGAGGCTGTAATGTGAGAGCAAGTTGAATTACTGGCTACTCCACATCGGCTGCTCGGTTATGCAAGGTCCATCCACTGCTGCAGATGCTGCGTGCTTAAGTCCAACCCAACACGAGTGATGGTCTCAGCGGGTCTTCCGGGCGTTTAGCTATTGTTGCCTGATTGGGATAGGTGATGACCAGGAGCGGTGATCGAACAATCCTAATTGGCACCTGCCCATATTTCTTGGAAATTCCAGGCATAAATATTCCAAGTTTTGTGCTTGCCTGATTCAGGACACGCGCTTTAATTAGGCACTCTGCTCTTAAGAGGTGTCCTAATATGAACAGGTGACATTGGGGATGCGATGGCTCTTATAGTTAAGCCAACTCATATTAGATACACCTGGATGTCGCTCTCAATATCTAAGTATGTTACTTTTTTATGAAAAATGTGAGCTTTGAATGTCCAGTGTGGTTGTGTTCCTGATGGCGAGGGGGCTTGGAGGTTTATAACGAATATAAAAATAGCAGATTACAAGTTTACAAATGGGCGGGTCAAGAATTGACCTTTTTGGTTTCTTGAAAATTAGGCAAGTCAAAGTGTTTTATCTTAAGACACAATCTACATCAGTTTTCGCATGTCATAGATACTTTACAAAAATGTCTATTAACTATATTTAATGCACTCTAAAGAGTTCTCATTACCCGATTAATTAATGTTTATTATGCTCTTATCATAAAGTTTGAGTAAAAGAATGGGCGCGAGTGTGCAAACTTGTATATATGCTGGATTCTCCTGAGTGGAATGTTCTGCTCAATGCCCCTTAGGAAAATTGGTGTGGCCACTGGTTTACACTTGATTGTAACACAAAACCTCCACCCTTACTCAACGCGCGAGTGCGTAGCTTTTGGCAATGTGCAATATTTCAAGTGTCAAGTTTGCAGTTGTTTTCAGTCCGTGTAAAAAGTTGCTAGAGCTTTACACGCCCATCTTGCTCAAGTTCTCAGTTCAAGTGTACTACGAGTTTTCAAGTTCAAGTTCAAGTTCAAGTTTGGGTGTTGAAAAGTTCAAGTACACAGCCGAAGTTCAAGTTCAAGTTCAAGTTCAAGTTCGAGTTCAAGTTAAAGTTCAAGTTTGTGTTAAGTTCAAGTACAAGCTCGAGTTTCAGAGTTCAAGTTCACACGATATGTCACATTAGGCGGGCATAATTGTCGGGGATAGCATGGCGCTGTATCCTCACTGACTCGTGTGTGGTTCCCTATATAGAGGACTACCTGCGTTCTCACCTAGGGCTATCACCCCATGCTTGGAGGTTAAATCGGGCAAAATTGTTTGTCTTTAAAACACTATACTTAAGCAACTCTTTTTTAAGTTCAGGGTCAGTTCAATTTCAACACTCATATGCATTCATAAAAAATGGCATTTGCTTGGTCCCTTAGACTTACCCTGGGTTACCCTTGGATTGTAAAAGCACCTACTTCAAGTTTCAAGTCAAGTTTAGAGTTTGAGTGTTCAAGTTCAATGTTCATGTCAAACACATAATGCACATCTATGTCGGGCATTCTGCATAGGTCCCTTAGGACTACCTTGGTTACCCTTGGATTGTAACAACACCTACTCCAAGTTTCAAAGTTCAAAGTTCACAGTTCAACACATTATGCAATCATGTCGGGCTTTTGCTAGGAGTCCCTTAGGACTACCTGGTTACCTTGGATTGGTAAAACACTACTCCAAGTTCAAGTTCTCAAGTTTCAAGTTCGATATTATGCACATCAGGTCAGCATCTTTCTAGGTCCCTTAGGACTACTGTTTTCCCTTGGATGTAAATACCACTCACTTACCAAGTTCAAGTTCAAGTTCGAGTTTGAGTTCACAGTTCAAGTTCATGTCAAGAGGCAACAATATGCACATCATGTCGGGCATCTGCTAAGTTCCTTAACTTTCAGGACTACCTGTTTTCCCTTGGATTGTAGACACCTACTTTGAGTTTCAAGTTCGAGTTCAAGTATGGTGGGTTGGGACAGGGGGGGACAGGGGAGGGCTGGGGCTGGTTACCTACGAAAAAGGTCCAGTTTAAGCCACCACGTCTTAAGTTTTATAAGCCTGTCGTGAGCTTGTTGTAATCCGTTTGGGGGGAATGTGGGAATGTGAGTCTTACGTACAAGTAACTTACCGTTGCGCTTTCTTGCAACAACTTGGTCAGGTTGCGGTTCAAGGTCTTGTCGGAAACACTGCGCACGGAGCAATCAAGAAGCCACACCACCCGCGGTTCAAAATTTTTAGGAATGTGTGTATATCATACCATGAAGCACAAATCCTCTAGTCACCGGTGCCCGGTTTTCAAAGTCTCTGGTCGGAAAAACACTGCGCATGAGCAATCAAGAAAGCTGGTTTCAAACCTTTGTAGGATTGAGTATCAAAACATGAAGCTACTATCCTCTCTAGGTGACAGGTGCGGCTAAAAGCCCTTGCTCATAATTGGTCGCAAGCCACTGCACATGAAAAAAAAAGCATGATAACGCCTGGTGGGGTGGGGTATTAAGGGAACTTCCCATCGTAACACTTGGTTAGAGAGCGGTCTTCTACCTTTCCTGTTCAACTGGACAAAGCTACCCTATTTTTTTCGCTATTTTTACTGGTTACATCGACCTGCAACGCTTAGGGCGAAGAAAGGGGGAGTAGAAAACCTCGACCCTGGTCATTTGAAAGACAATCATCCAAAGCGACTTGGTGTACGCTGCACACTATCAGGAAGCACAGTACAAACCTTTGAGGAATGTGTATTCAAACTATGAAAGCGTGCATCTACTATCTGCCTCAAAGTGCCACGGCGCACAGACACAGTTCAGGTTATTTGGGAATTTCTTGGTCAAAAAAAATGGACGCTACATTAATATAGACCTTCACAATGCAACCTGGAAGATAGCACGGTTCACCTGGTTGAAAATATGTGGAGACAAAGGTAGGAATGTGTGTACCAGACCAGTGCCCCCGCTGTGGCCTACGGGAGGGTCCTCTTAACACCAACCCCTCACTTATCTATGCCAGTGTGCTATCTTGTTTTATTATCAGACCAGTGCTACTGGTACAGAGAGAGGTTTCACTGTTTAAAATCAGTAATACAGTTATCTTGTTCTATGCAGACCAGTGAGAGCTCGACTACCAGTTTAAAAAATCAGTTAAATACAGTATCTTGTTTATTCAGACCAGTGCTTCACTACCAGAGAGTTGTTACAATCAGTTCATACAGTTATCTTGTTTATCAGACCAGTGCTACTACCAGTTTAAAATCAGTTAATACAGTTATCTTGTTTTTATCAGGCCAGTGCTGCAATCAGTCTTATAATCATCAGTTAATACAGTTATTTTGTTTTTTATCAGACCAGTGCTACGAACAGACTACAATCAGTTAATAACAGTTATCTTGTTTCATTATAAGGGCTCCTCAGTGCTACGACCCAGACTACAATCAGTTAATACCAGCTTTATTTTGTTTTTTATCAGACCAGTGCTACGACCAGTTTACAATCAGTCAATACATTTATCTTTTGTATCAGACCAGTGCTGCAATCAGTCTATAATCAGTTAATACAGTTTTCTTTTGTATCAGACCAGTGCTGCACCCTCATCACGTTCTATAATCAGTTCAATACAGTTTTCTTTTGTATCAGACCAGTGCTGAATCAATTTACAACATTTATACAGTTGTCTTGTTTTATCAGACCAGTGCTACCAATCATTATAAGGTGACAGGTGCGCGGTTCAAGTATTGGTCAGAAACACTGCGCACTAGCAATCAGGGAGCACGGTTCAACTAACTCACCAACTAACTAACTAACTAACTAACTAACTAACTAACTAACTAAATAATTAGTACGCCTTATTCCAAGGCGTGAGGTTGAGGGGGCCAGCCCGTTTGCTGGCACTGGGGGCAACCACAAAAAACATGTTCAACGACTCTAAATAGGCTGTCAACTAGGTGCACACAGCCGTAGGGTGGTATGGCACATCAGACCCAGACCCAGACTGGGTCCAACCACAAAAAACATGTTCAACGACTCTAAATAGGCTGTCAACTAGGTGCACACAGCCATAGGGTGGCATGGCATGGCATGGCAGATCCAGACCCAGACTGGGGCCAACCCACAAAATATGTTGGGAGTGCGTATAAGTTCGGTGCAAGCATCAGCTTGATGCCACGATGGAAGCAAAAATAGATAAAATGGAAAATAATAGACATTAGATAAAAGATAACAGGCAACAGATAGGAGAGAAGTGACATGGGCACATACAAAAATGATAGATGGGACGGGAAGGTAAATAATAGAAAATGTAGAAAAGGTGACAGGCAACAGATATCGGGCAAGTGACAATAGGCGATATATACTTAAATTATTAGATGGGGCGTGAAAGGAAAATCATTGAAAATAGAGAAGAGATGACAGGCAAGCGATAGGGAGGCAAGTGGGCAAATAGGCGACATAAAATCAATTGTAGATGGGGCGAGAAGGGAAATCATTGAAAATGTGGAAAAGATGGCAGGCAAGCAATATGAGTAGGGGTCGGCTATGTTATATAATATTAGTGAATAATAATATAATATTATATAATATTATATACAATTAGTTGGACGAGCCATCTCACCATAATTTTGAATTTATTTGAAAAACTAATATAATTGTCACACTGTAATAATATTAGTTAATATTATTTTTCCAAACACTAATATTAGTTGCCGTTCCCTAAATATGAGACAAGTGACAATAGGCAACTTGCGATAAATTATAGATGGGACAGGAAGGGAAATACTAGACAATAGATAAGACACACCACACCTCACCTCACCTCACCACAACCAAACCACACCACACCCACAACCACACCACACCTCACCTCACCACAAACACACCACAACCACACCACACAGCACCTCACCCCACCACAACCACACCTCACCACAACCACACCTCACCACAAACACACCACAACCACACTACACAGCACAGCACCTCACCCCACCACAACCACACCTCACCACAACCACACCACACCTCACCACACCACCACCACGAAGCGGATTCTGTTGTCACCTGCCAGACTCTAGGAGCATCAATGACCACACCACACCACAACAATCCACACCTCATCACACCACACAGCACCACCACCACCACGAAGTGGATTCTGACGTCACCTGCCAGACTCTAGGAGCATCAATGACCACACCATACCACAACCAAACCACACCACACCACACAGCACCACCACCACCACCACGAAGCGGATTCTGTCGTCACCTGCCAGAAATTAGGAGCAACAATGACTGCACAACACCACACCAATCCACACCTCACCACACCACACCACACAGCACCACCACCACCACGAAGCGGGTTCTGTCGTCACCTGCCAGAAACTAGGAGCATCAAAGAGGTGCGAGGTCTGTACTCATAAGCTGTTGGGTTGGTGCGGCCATACACACAAGTACGCAGCTGAGAGGTAACAGCGTCAGGTGGCAGCTCCCCTGACTCAACCATTGACGCCTGGGTTGCTTCGAACTTGATGGGGGGAGCAGGGGGGAGGGGGATGGGAGGGGATTTGAGGGAGGTGTATGGTGGTGAGTGGTGTGTGGTGTGTGGGTTGTGGTTGGATGCGTTGGTGCGTCAAACTTGATGGGGTGAGCATGGGGGAGGGTGAGGGGGAGGGTGGTGTGTGGCGTGCGGTTTGTGGTATGTGGTGTGTGGGGTGGAGTTGGATGTGTTGGTGCGTCAATGAAGTACGAGGTCTGTCCTCATAAGCTGTTGGGTTGGTGCTGGGAGGTAACAGCGCCAGGGGGCACCTCGCCTGACTCAAACATTACCACCTGAGTTGCGTCAAACTTGATGGGGTGAGCAGGGGGGGAGGGGAGGGGAGGGGATTTTATAATGGTGTGTGGTGTGTGGTGTGTGGTGGTGTGTGTGTGGCGGTGTGTGGTTAGATGTGTTGGTGCGGCAATAAGTGCGAGGTCTGTATAAGTCATACCCGTTGGGTTGGTGCGGCCATACACACAAGTTCGCAGCTGAGAGGTAACAGCGTCAGGGGGAAGCTCGCCTGACTCAACCATTGACGTCCGGGTTGCGTCAAACTTGATGGGGGGAGCAGGGGGGAGGGGAAGGGAGAGGATTTGGAGGGTTGGTGTGGGGTGGTGTGGGGTGTGTGTGGTGGTGGTCGATGCGTTGGTGCGTCAAACTTGATGGGGGGGGGCAGGGGGCAGCACGGGAGGGGGGGGGGGAATTTTGAGGGTGGTGTGTGTGTGTGTGTGGTTGGATGCGTTGGGTGCGCCACTAGTTTTGTGCATGGGGTAAGCAGTGGGGAAGGGGAGGCGAGGTATTTAAGGGTGGTGTGTGTGTGTGTGTGTGCATGTGTGTTGTGTGTGTGTGTGTGTGTGTGTGAGGGGGGGGGGGGGGGGGGGGGGGGATTGGGTGGGTTGGGTTGGCCATTCACGCATGTCCACAGCTGAGACGCAACAGCGTCACGGAGCCTGACTCACTCATTGGCGTCTAGTTTGCGTCAACCTTGATGGGGTGAGCAGGGGGGAGGGGGATGGGAGGGCAATTTGGGGTGGTGTGGTGTGTGGTGTGGTGTGGTGTGGGCGTGTGGGTGTGGGGTGTGGTTTGGATGTATTGGTGGTGTCAATGAAGTGCGAGGTCTGTTCTCATTGGTGATTGGGTGGGCTGCGTTGGCCATTCACACAACGAACGAGGGGATTTGAGGGTGGGCTGTGGGATTGGGTGTGAGTTGGGTGGTAGGAGTGGTTGAGGGAGCGGTGATGAAAATCCTTTTCCAACATTTATAACTTCTCTAGCCCCCTTCCTCTTCCATCTGCCTAAGACGAGCAACCCGCTGCTAACATCCTGTCAAGTACCGTCCCTCTGTCTCTGGGCGCTCGTCTTGCTCGTCTTAGGCAGCTTTGATTTAAGCTACCTAAGACTTGGAGTACCGCCTAGAGCCCTATAGTAACGAAGGCATGCTAAGAGTAACGGGGTATGACCAAACAAAGGAAACCCTTCATAAAACAATCTCAACAGAGTTCCAGTATGATATCAAATCTCTAACAGTAACTCTCACTGTTCTAAGTGGTTGACGGTTTGATTATGATTTGAGCCATGAGTAACGCCAACTGGGCCGTACTTGGGTTAAAGAAAATGTCAACACTCCGGGCTCAGCGCACCTCGCCCTGTCCCGCCCCACCCCACACATCACCCTTCCCCTTGCCCCACCACAAATACTCCTTCCTTCACCCCCCCCCCCCCCTCTCCCTTCTCCACCACCTCCCCTCCTTCTTTCACCCCTCACCCCCCCTCCCCCACCTCTCCTCCTTACTTCACCCCTTCCTCCTCCTTCTCCTCCTCCTCTCCTCCTGTACCACCTCCCCTCCTTCCTGGCCTCCCCCCCCCCCCCCCCCCCCCCCCCTCCACCACCTCCCCTCCTTCCTTTATCCTCCCTCTCCACCACCTCCCCTCCTTGCTTCACCCTCCTCCTCCTCCGCTTCCTGTACCACCTCCCCTCTCCGCCTTACTGGCCTCCCCCCTCTCCCCCCCCCCCCCCCCCCTCCACCACCTTCCCTCCTTCCTTCATCCTCCACCTCCACCTCCTTCCTTCACCACCCCTCCTCCTCCTCCTCCTCCTCCTCTTCCGCTACCACCTCCCCTCCACCACCTTCCCTCCTTCTTTCATCCTCCCCCTCCAACCACCTCCCCTCTTTCCTGGCCTCCCCCCTCCCCCCCCCCCCCCCCCCCCCCCCCCCCCCCTAAACCACTTTACCTCTTTCCTTCACCCCCTTACCCTCCTCTTCCTCTACCACCTCCCCTCCTTCCTTGCCTCCCCCCTCCCCCCCTCGCACCCCCCCCCACACACACACCACCACCACCACCACCACTACCTTCCATCCTTCCTTCATCCTCCCCCTCCACTACCTTCCCCTCTTTCCTTCACCCCCTCCTCCTCCTCCTGTACCACCTGCCTTCCTTCCTGGCCACTCTCTCTGCTGTTGGCCTCCTCCTCATGTACCCCCCCCCCCCCCCCCCCCCCCCACACACACACACACCCTCACACACCCTCACACACTCCCCCACCCCACCCTACTCTCCCCCCCACACCCTCCACACCCACACACACCCACTCCCCACACCCTCACACCCCCACCCTACACTACCCCACACCCCACCCACTCTCTCTGCTATGCTCACCTGTGCATTGTACTGCTCCACCATTGCCCGTTCAGCCTGTACCAGCCCATCCAACGTTTCCACACTCATGCTCGAGTTGTACGCATACTGCTCACTTAGGGTTCCAGGGGGACTAGTCTGCAGGATCAGATAAGACGTACACGGTAAGACGTGAACGGTAAGACGAACACGGGAAGACATACATGGTAAAATGTTCACGGTAAGAAGTACATGGCCAGACGTACACGGTAAGACATACATGGTAAGACGTACATGGTAAGACGTACACAGTAAGACGAACACGGGAAGACATACATGGTAAAAGGTACACGGTAAGAAGTACATGGCCAGGCGTACACGGTAAGACGTACACGGTAAGACGAACACGGGAAGACATACATGGTAAAAGGTACACGGTAAGAAGTACATGGCCAGGCGTACACGGTAAGACGTATCATTTAAGATTAAATGTTTGTTTTAGGATTAATGAGAGATGGCAGTATTTGATGATTTACCATGTTTGATCTTGATTCTTCGATGTTGGGCAAGTATATTTAGCCTATTTGGCTACCCCTGGCCTGTAACATCCATCCATCCATCAATTCATCCTTCCTTCCATCCATCCATCCATCCATCCATCCATCAATTCATCCTTCCATCCTTCCATCCATCCATCCATCCATCCATCCATCCATCCATCAATTCATCCTTCCATTTGATCACATATATCAATGGGAATATCTAGACTAGCTCTTGCCAGCTCATCCGCAAGGCGATACAAGTAGATCAGCTCTTGCCAGCACATCCACATGGCTGTACAAGTCTCTTTCCCGCCCTCAATGCAGGAGAGGCTAGGGCATACACCGGATACACCGGATGACGAGCCAATTAAATCTAAAGGGTTCGCATCAACCTAAGCTTTTGCCTCAAGCCACCTGACGATGCCTTAAGGCTGTGAAAGTTTCTTTAGCCTATCTGGAAACATATTCGAGGTTGGGCAAGTCCCTTTAGCCTATTTGGCTACCCCTGGACTGCAACATATATACGCAAATGGCGGTATCCTGGAAATCTAGAGTCGACCTTGATTGTTTGAGGTTAGGAAAGTCTCTTTAGCCTATTTGGCAACCCCTGGATTGCAACATATACGAACAATCTGGCAAACCTAGACCTTGCAAAGTACAATACTATTAGAGACTAGAGAATATCGGGAAAATATACGCAAATAGCGGTATCCTGGAAATCTAGAGTTGATCTTGACTATTTATGTTAAGAAAGTCTCTTTAGCCTATTTGGCTACCCCTGGGCTGCAACATATACGAACAATCTGGTAAACCTAGAACTTGCAAAATACAATCCTATTAGAGACTAGATCACTAAAGAATAGCGGGACAATATACGCAAATAGCGGTATCCTGGAAATCTAGAGTCGACCTTGATTGTTTGAGGTTAGGAAAGTCTCTTTAGCCTATTTGGCTACCCCTGGGCTGCAACATATACGAACAATCTGGTAAACCTAGCACTTGCAAAATACAATCCTATTAGAGACTAGATCACTAAAGAATAGCGGGACAATATACGCAAATAGCGGTATCCTGGAAATCTAGAGTTGATCTTGATTGTTTGAGGTTGGGCAAGTCTCTTTAGCCTATTTGGCTACCCCTGGGCTGCAACATATACGAACAATCTGGTAAACCTAGAACTTGCAAAATACAATCCTATTAGAGACTAGATCACTAAAGAATAGCGGGACAATATACGCAAATAGCGGTATCCTGGAAATCTAGAGTTGATCTTGACTATTTATGTTAAGAAAGTCTCTTTAGCCTATTTGGCTACCCCTGGGCTGCAACATATACGAACAATCTGGTAAACCTAGAACTTGCAAAATACAATCCTATTAGAGACTAGATCACTAAAGAATAGCGGGACAATATACGCAAATAGCGGTATCCTGGAAATCTAGAGTCGACCTTGATTGTTTGAGGTTAGGAAAGTCTCTTTAGCCTATTTGGCTACCCCTGGATTGCAACATATACGAACAATCTGGCAAACCTAGACCTTGCAAAGTACAATACTATTAGAGACTAGAGAATATCGGGAAAATATACGCAAATAGCGGTATCCTGGAAATCTAGAGTTGATCTTGATTGTTTGAGGTTGGGCAAGTCTCTTTAGCCTATTTGGCTACCCCTGGGCTGCAACATATACGAACAATCTGGTAAACCTAGAACTTGCAAAATACAATCCTATTAGAGACTAGATCACTAAAGAATAGCGGGACAATATACGCAAATAGCGGTATCCTGGAAATCTAGAGTTGATCTTGATTGTTTGAGGTTGGGCAAGTCTCTTTAGCCTATTTGGCTACCCCTGGGCTGCAACATATACGAACAATCTGGTAAACCTAGAACTTGCAAAATACAATCCTATTAGAGACTAGATCACTAAAGAATAGCGGGACAATATACGCAAATAGCGGTATCCTGGAAATCTAGAGTTGATCTTGATTGTTTGAGGTTGGGCAAGTCTCTTTAGCCTATTTGGCTACCCCTGGGCTGCAGCATATACGAACAATCTGGTAAACCTAGAACTTGCAAAATACAATCCTATTAGAGACTAGATCACTAAAGAATAGCGGGACAATATACGCAAATAGCGGTATCCTGGAAATCTAGAGTTGATCTTGATTGTTTGAGGTTGGGCAAGTCTCTTTAGCCTATTTGGCTACCCCTGGGCTGCAACACATACGAACAATCTGGTAAACCTAGAACTTGCAAAATACAATCCTATTAGAGACTAGATCACTAAAGAATAGCGGGACAATATACGCAAATAGCGGTATCCTGGAAATCTAGAGTTGATCTTGATTGTTTGAGGTTGGGCAAGTCTCTTTAGCCTATTTGGCTACCCCTGGGCTGCAGCATATACGAACAATCTGGTAAACCTAGAACTTGCAAAATACAATCCTATTAGAGACTAGATCACTAAAGAATAGCGGGACAATATACGCAAATAGCGGTATCCTGGAAATCTAGAGTTGATCTTGATTGTTTGAGGTTGGGCAAGTCTCTTTAGCCTATTTGGCTACCCCTGGGCTGCAACATATACGAACAATCTGGTAAACCTAGAACTTGCAAAATACAATCCTATTAGAGACTAGATCACTAAAGAATAGCGGGACAATATACGCAAATAGCGGTATCCTGGAAATCTAGAGTTGATCTTGATTGTTTGAGGTTGGGCAAGTCTCTTTAGCCTATTTGGCTACCCCTGGGCTGCAACATATACGAACAATCTGGTAAACCTAGAACTTGCAAAATACAATCCTATTAGAGACTAGAGAATAGCGGGACCATATACGTGAATAACGGTATCTTGGAAATCTAGAGTTGATCTGGACTGTTTGATGTTGGGCAAGTTCCTTTAGCCTATTTGGCTACCCCTGGACTTTAACATCCATCCAATCTGGCAAACCTAGAACTTGAAAAATACAGTAATATTACAGACCAGAGAATAGAGGGTATCCTGGAAATCTAGAGTTGATCTTGATTGTTTGATGTTGGGCAAGTCTCTTTAGCCTATTTGGCTACCCCTGGACTTTAACATGCATCCAATCTGGCAAACCTAGAACTTGAAAAATACAGTAATATTACAGACCAGACAATGGAGGGTATCCTGGAAATCTAGAGTTGATCTTGACTGTTTGATGTTGGGCAAGTCTCTTTAGCCTATTTGGCTACCCCTGGACTTTAACATGCATCCAATCTGGCAAACCTAGAACTTGAAAAATACAGTAATATTACAGACCAGACAATGGAGGGTATCCTGGAAATCTAGAGTTGATCTTGACTGTTTGATGTTGGGCAAGTCTCTTTAGCCTATTTGGCTACCCCTGGACTTTAACATGCATCCAATCTGGCAAACCTAGAACTTGAAAAATACAGTAATATTACAGACCAGAGAATAGAGGGTATCCTGGAAATCTAGAGTTGATCTTGACTGCTTGAGGTTTGGCAAGTCCTTTGGCCAAAGTGGCTACCCCTGGACTGGAACATACAATTGAAGAGGCAGAACAGAAACGGTGAGCAGTGCAACGCGAGCCTCACGAATATGAGTGGTTCCTGAGGTGCTCCTGTTGATAAGATCGTTTGTTGTTGTTGGACTGGAAGGTACATTTAAAAAGCAGAACAATACACAGTAAGCTGTGCAACATGAGCCTCATAAATCTGAGTGGTTCCTGAGGCGCCCCCGTGGATAAGACCATTCCTAGTTGTTGGACTGGAACATACCTGTGAATATTTAGGGTTGGGAAGCAAACGAATATTTTTATTTGTATATGCCGTATAAACGTATGAACGTTTAAACGTATGCATATAAACGTATAAAAACGTATGAGTATTTGTTGCACTTCAGGAGAAAAGACTTTTACATGGATTGAAGGTATTGCCGTGTTTCTAATTTCATTGGCATTGCTTATCAACTCTCAGAAAAAATATATGGCAAGTTAAGGTGGTAAAATTCTCAGAAAAATAAAACACGACCGGAAAGCGCATTGACCAAGAAGCGCGGTGCCAATCTAAGGAGCCATTCAATGCCAATAATATTATAATGTAAGTATGTAACTATATTGCAATATTGTCCATGTTCACATTGCACTAGGCTTGCACCATCAATCCTTCAAGCCCACGTAGGAGCACAGCTTGTGGAATGGAAGGGTAGGTGGCGCTCTGATATGTGTGCCATCCTGGCTCTATAAATTAAACTTTAGGCCACATTTAAACAAAATGATACGTGTGACAGGTTAATTGTATTGCATAATGTGACAGAGGAGGTCAATAGCTTTCCGATAAGCTATCTAAATGATAATTTAATAAAAAACGAGAAAGTTAGGAGCTGGGATGCGTGCTGTACTTTTCGATGTACAACTCATATGTTTATGTACGCTTATACTCATACGTTTCGAGAAAAAATGTACGACGTATATACACGTATGAGCTTATAAACGTATGAGTATACGTTCATATGTCGGCCCAACCCTAGGATTAATACACAGTGAGCAGTGGAACCATTGATTTGCTTTTCAAATCTGAAAGTGGGTTTCTTCTAGCTTTATGGTTTTAGGCCTCCTCCAAGGACAGCGTTTTAGTGCTTTCTGTAGCTTTCTGTAGCTTTTTAGGGCCATAGAGGGGGGGGGGAAAACTGTTTTTTTCTTTTATAGCGATAATTGCGCTAAAATGGGGTCAAAACTAGCGATCGCTATGTATAGCGGAAATAAAAATCCCTGAGTGGAACGTGAGCCTGAGGTGCTCTTGGTGATCAGACCTTTCCTAAGAAGTCTGCTGCCCATGGTGCACCAGCTTCCGCTGCAGACGACAGTCTTATCAACACTGCACCATGGGTCCTCAGGTTTAGATCACAGGTTGCGAGCAAGATAAGGCAGTGCAAGAAGCAAAATGAACAAAGCAGGTTTGCGCTCAAGGTGCTCATATCAATAATGCCTAGCAGTGTTGTATGCAGGCGCAGGTTACCAGTTGACCAGCAGACAACCGCCGTAAGGATATTGCCCCAAATGTCCTCGGGTCATTCTAACTTACACCCACACATACACACATACACACACACATACATACACACATACATACACACATACATACGCACATACATACACACATACATACACACATACATACACACATACATACACCCATACATACACACATACATACACCCATACATGCGCCCACCTTTCTTTCCCAGAGCTGGACATAATAGCTCCATTTCCGGCTGTGCTGGCTTGAGTACTGAAGATAATAAACAAATACATGTTACGCCTCATGACGAGGCGTGAGGTTGAGGGGGCCAGCCTTTTTGCTTGAGCTGGGGCTAATCACAAATGCTTTTGGGGTCATCTAATACACGCATGCATTTGTGTGTGTGTGTGTGAGTGTGTGTGAGTGAGGTTGAGGGGGGCAGTCTGTTTGCTTGCGCTGGGGCTAATCACAAATGATTTTGGGGTCATCTAATACACCCATGCATTTGTGTGAGTGTGTGTGCGTGAGAGAGGTTGAGGGGGCCAGCCCGTTTGCTTGCGCTGGGGCTAATCACATTGCAGATATGATTAGGGAACGGCGATATGATATCACAAAATATCTTGTCATCATATGATATCACTTGATATCATATGATGTTGGCAGTCTGACTAGGCTAAAGTTACCATTTATATACAGTACCATATGATGCATTTTGTATGATATCATATGACATCGCATTCGTCTTTGGTCAACATCATAAGATAGTCCGGTCCCCAGATACGAGTTCTGCTGATATGATATTGTTCGGGCCAACGGTGCTTCCATCGGCGGTGAACCTTTTCAATGTGGTGGTCCTACGGTGACTATAGCTAGCTCCGGCTTACGCTATGGTGTCCTTAACTTCACGTCCTGTGAGTAACTGTTTTACACGGATGTAACAATTTCAATTTCAATTGTTCGGGTCGTTTACAGGGGTCGTGACAATGTGTGGTGTCAGTTGTTTGCATCATCAACGCATGCCAATCAATCATGTGTAGGGGTCGGCTATGTTATATAATATTAGTGAATAAACAATATCATATAATATTATATAATATTAGTCGGACGAGCCGTCTCACCAGAATTTCATTTTTTTTGAAAAACTGATATTATTGTGACACTATAATAATATGACTTAATATTAGTTTTTCAAACATTAATTTTAGTTGCCGTTCCCTAATCATGTGTGAGAGATATGTGGAAACCGGCATATCATATGATGTTGACAAAGGTGAGTATGATATCATATGATATCATACAAATTGCATCCTAGGATATCATACAAATTGCATCCTAGGATATTGTATTTAAATGGTAACTTTAGCGTCGTCAGACTGCCGGCATCATATGATATCATATGATGGCATGATATCATATGATATCATATTGCCGTTCCCTAGTCATGGGTTGCATTGGGTCATCAGTCATGGGTCTAACACTGGCAAGCAGGACAAGCTAGCTGCTTCTCTGTCCCTGGGTCAAGCTTTGTCTTCTGCTCATTTGATATCATACAAATTGCATCCTAGAGTAGGATATCATACGATGCGATATATGCTTGTATATAAATGGTAACTTTAGCCTAGTCAGACTGCCGTCATCATATGATATCATATTGCTGTTCCCTAGCGATATGTGAGGTACGTTTTGTTCACAACATGTGTGAGGTACATTTTGTTCACAACATGTGAGGTACGTTTTGTTCACAACACGTGTGAGGTACATTTTGTTCACAACATGTGAGGTACGTTTTTTTCACAACATGTGTGAGGTACATTTTGTTCACAACATGTGAGGTACGTTTTGTTCACAACACGTGTGAGGTACATTTTGTTCACAACATGTGAGGTACGTTTTGTTCACAACATGTGTGAGGTACATTTTGTTCACAACATGTGAGGTACGTTTTGTTCACAACATGTGTGAGGTACATTTTGTTCACGACATGTGAGGTACGTTTTGTTCACAACATGTGTGAGGTACATTTTGTTCACAACATGTGAGGTACGTTTTGTTCACAGTGTGAGGTACATTTTGTTCACAACATGTGAGGTACGTTTTGTTCACAACATGTGTGAGTGACACATGTGGCAAGTGTCGTTTATAGCATGTTTGAAACATATGTGAGTTAAGTGATGTTTGTATTATGTGTGAATGATAAGTGTGTTAATCATTGTTTGCAGTGTGCGTGGAATATAAGTGTGTTAATCATTGTTTGTAGTAAGTGTGAAAAATAAGTGTGTTAATCATTGTTTATAGTATGTATGAAAGATATGTGTGTTCAAAATTGTTTGTAGTATGTGTGAAAGATGTGTGTGTAACTCATTAATTGTAGTATGTTTGAAAGACATGTGTGTTAATCATTGTGTGCAGTATGTTTGGAAGATATGTGTGTTAATCATTGTTTGCAGTATGTGTAAAATATAAGTGTGTTAATCATTGTGTGTAGTATGTTTGAAAGACATGTGTGTTAATCATTGTTTGCAGTATGTGTAAAATATAAGTGTGTTAATCATTGTGTGTAGTATGTGTGAAATATATGTGTGTTAATCATTGTTTGTAGTATGTTTGAAAGACATGTGTGTTAATCATTGTGTGTAGCATGTGTGAAATATATGTGTGGTAATCATTGTTTGCAGTATGTGTAAAAGATATGTGTGTTAATCATTGTGTGTAGCATGTGTCAAAAATATGTGTCAATCATTGTGTGTAGCATGTGTGAAATATATGTGTGGTAATCATTGATTGCAGCATGTGTGGAAGATATGTGCAGGAAGTGTTGCTCACAGCCTGTGTGACATATTTGTGTGGTAATTTGTGTGTTTTAATTTGTTTGAAGAATGTGTGAAATATGTGTTTGGTTATTGTTGTTTGTAGCATATGTGAAAGATGTGTGTGGATAGTGTTGCTCGCAGCATGTGTAACATAATTGCGTGTTGATTTGAGTGTTTTAATTTGTTTGAAGCATGTGTGAAAGATGTGTGTGGTAATTGTTGTTTGTAGCATGTGTGAAAGATGTGTGTGGATAGTGTTGCTCACAGCATGTGTGCAAGATATCAATATGTATGTGTTGTTTGTTGTTTGTAGCACGTGTTAAAGATATGTGCGGTATCTGTTGATTGTTGCATGTCAGCATGTGTGCAAAATATCAATATGTATGTGTTATTTGTTGCTTGTGGCCTGTGTAAAAGATATCAATATGCATGTGTTATTTGTTGTTTATATAATGTGTGAAATATATGTGTGGTATTTGATCCTTGGAGCATGTGTGGTAATTGTTGTTTGTAGCATGTGTGGAATATAAGTGTGCTAAGTGCTGCTCACAGTGTGTGTACAAGAAATGTGTGGTGTTAGTTGTTTGTAGCATGTGTGGAAGATATGTGTGTGGCAAGTGTTGTGTGTAGTATGTGTGTAAGACGAGTGTGGTATTTGTTGTTTGTAGCATGCTTTAATGAAGGTGAATAAACAATACAAATAAAGCTAATACCTAAAAAAATTCCTCTCTGTGCACGATGTTCGTGAGTCCCCATTGACCCTGTCAAGCCAAGGGCACATTTGTAGTCCAGTAGGGCACCAGGAAAAATGTAATCATCATCATCATCATCATCATCATCATCATCATCATAATAATAATAATAAGGATAATGCACGCACCTGTACCAGGTCCCTCAAGTACGCCTCCTGCTTAGGCGTCACTTTGTCGAGCAAGCGGGCGCATGTAGGGAGACGTTGGTGGTCTGTCAGGCCTATGCGATCCCGTTGCACACGTAGCTCACGCGAGTGTTGATCGCCACCTGCTCCTAAGTCACCCGAAGGTAGCTTGCGAGTAGGCAAGTCCCGTTGAAGTATATCATCATCCCCTTGACTGAGTGCATCTAGGTCATTAAAAAAGAGGTTTCGTACAACCTGGTCCCTGGTAAGTAGACTGCCATCTGCCTCTAAATCATCGGATAATATCTTCCGTGCAAGAAGATCCCAATGAACTAAATTAATCAGATCACCATCTGCCTCATCATGAGCACCCAGGCCTATTTGATCCCCATGCATACGTAGCTCATCATCATCCTTGAAATTATCAGAATGTAGCTCAAGTGCAAGCGGGTCAAGATAAACGAAATCACCATCTGCCTTGTCATGAGCACCCAAGCCTATTTGATCATGATGCATACTTAGCTCACGTGCACGTGGTTCACCATCTGCCTCTAATTCATCAGAAAGTAGGTCGTGTATAGGCAAGTTCCAATCAAGCATATCAATATCTGCTAGTTTATGTACGTTAGCAGCAAAAGCAGCAGGGACATCGCCAACATGGGTGTCAACACCATGTAGCTTGTGTGCGTTTGGATCATTATCTGCTAGTTCATGTACGTCAGCAGCAAAAGCAGCAGGGACATCACCAACATGGGTGTCAGCAGCATGTGCTATTTGATCACTATCTGCTAGTCCATGTACGTCAGCAGCAAAAGCAGCAGGGGATTCACCAACATGGGTTTCAGCAGCAAGTGGCTCATGTGCGATAGGATCACTCTCTGCTAGTTCATGTACGTCAGCAGCAAAAGCAGCAGGGTCATCACCAACATGGGTGTCAACACCATGTAGCTCGTGTGCATTTGGATCACTGCCTGCTAGTTCATGTACGTCAGCAGCAAAAGGAGCAGGGACATCACCAACATGGGTGTCAGCAGCATGGAGCTCATGTGCGATAGGATCACCATATGCTAGTTCATGTACGTCAGCAGCAAAAGCAGCAGGAGCTTCACCTACATGGGTGTAAGGTGCATGTGCTATTTGATCACTATCTGCTAGTTCATGTACGTCAGCAGCAAGAGCAGTAGGGCCATCACCTACTTGGGCGTGATGTGTATCTCCTTCGTTCCCATCAAAACCGTCACCCCTCGCATAATAACCCCTCTCTATCACACGACCGGAGCTCCCAGGGGTGAGGGCCAGGCACAAGATCAAGAGCATCAACAGCATAAGGTAATGATAACGCCTGGTGGAGCGTGGTGTTAAGGGAACCCGTCGTACGCGGGTAGAGAGCGGTCTTCTACCTCAACTGAGAGTCAACAGCATAGAGAAGGCAAGAATAAGGTCAAGGTATGTGAGTTATCTGGTGCTTGGTTGTTGGTCCCAGTGCAAGCAAACGGGCTGGCCCCCTCAACCTCACGCCTCGTTATATAGCTTACTATTTATTTATGTATTTATCTGGTTCTCAGCCTTGTCTTGCTTAGCTCAGCTTATCAGGCATGAGCTTAGTCCAGTACTGTGTAATTGCACATTATTTATTATTAATTGTAAATGAGCAAAGTCCAATACTTACTGGCACGGACACTGACAGGGAGAACGGTAGGCACTCGAATCCTGTCACAGCTAATGTATGCAAAGCATGCACGAGCTCAGATCTGGTTCTCCTACTGTACTGTTGTACATCTACACTAAATGCCATCATGATCTAGTTCCATGCTGTACATCCAAAGCTCAGTCCACTGTTATCTAGTCCAGAGCTTTTATTTTCAGCTACGGACAGCAGCTTCTAGGCAGCTACTCTGACTGGCTATTCAGCCAAACGTTGAAGTGGACAAAATTAGATGTCTAACTGCTGAAGTATTGGGATGTAGCCCAGTGGCTGGCTCAGGAAGCTGCCCAGAAGCTGCTAAGAAAAGCTGAACGGAAAAAATAAGTGCAACTCATGATGCAAATCCATACTTTGCAACGTAAGCTACGTTCTTATTCTAGATAGCCTGCTGTTCATTGCTACACAATGAAGACACGCCCATGTAATATCATACGACAGCTGTTAGATGGCTGACTTGTACGTAAAAGATTGTGTAGCTGTGCATGCACACTACAGCCTAGGATATACTATTGCTTTAGCAGCAGGTTGGCTTGGGCTTGTCTGTAGAATGAACTGAGCTGCTTGGGTTTGGCTCAACTCTGGCTTGGCTTGGCGTGGCTTGGCTAAGCTGCACCAAAGCTGAGGTAAGAGGGCAAAATGTTGTGAACAGCTGGCTGCACAAGACTGAACGGCAGGAATACAGGATTAGGGCGATTCGGTTCAGAGAGATAGAGCTAGGTAGGGCGTGGAAGATTTGTAGCGCGCTTGAAAACCATATCCAACTGAAAAAGGACGCGTAGTTCGTTGCTGGCTGGCTGGCTGGCTGGCTGGCTTGCCAGCTGGGTCGGCAGACCGTTATGGACGTAGGCGCATCCGGGCGCATCTGTTCTGCTCCGGTGGTTGACCGTTCCTTTGTCGCCCGGTTGACTGCGACGACCAGGGCCCCCTGCTGCCAGTCCCACGTTTCCTGGGCTGAATCGATTCTACGACACACACTATTGCTCCATCCTTTAGCCAGGCTCGCTCATTATTTACCTCCTTGTCACATCTGGATTAGCATGCCCTTAGCCTGGGGAGTAGCATCAGTGCCTGAATACGCCCCCTTCCTCATCCCCCATCTCCTGAGCAAACAGGCATCATATGCCATATGCCAAATAGCTCCCCTGAGTACCAGAACATAATCCACACGTGTCACATCCAGACCAGTACTCCCTAATTCAAGATGTCCAGCACCCGCAACTGTCACACCGCCCAAATAGAAGCCAAGCCAAGCCAAGCCAAGCCAAGCCAAGCCAAGCCAAGCCAATGCTACTGTTGAGTACTTGAAAATGAGCATGGTCGCATAAACACCATTCACTCCATCAAGCAGCGGGCACAGTTGGAGTCCAGCAGGGCACCAGAATAATGTAACCATCATCATCACTTGGCTCCACCAATAACATCAACAGCTTCAGCGCCTCATCTCAGCATCTGAAACAGCCACTCCACACTCATGGGGTTCATGGAGATCATCCATCACCCACTCACCCCTACCAGCAGCGCTTTCTCCCCCTTTTCTAGCTAAGCCAAGCTAAGCCCACCCCACCCAGCCCCCCCACCCACCCACCCACTCACCCACCACCCACCACCCAGCCCCCCCACCCCCACCCACCCACCCACCCTACCAGCAGCGCTTTCTCACCCTTTCCCACCAACCTAGCAGCCCCCTTCCTGCAGCTGCCTGCTTCCCTCAATACCTTCAGCGCCTGATAACAACTCAACAACCCACTCCGCTCCCATGGGGTCCATGAGATTCAGTCGCCATCTGCTACGCACCCCCACACCTGTCGCCTTCAGCGCCTTTTCCGCCAACCTAGCCGCCTACTTTCTGCTGTTGCCCCTTCGAGAGGAGGCTGCCATCCTTATCGGCACTGACAAGCTTCCACGCCTCTTCACAGCATCCCTTTGCTGCACGCTTATTGTCGCCCCCATAGTATCCCAGTACATCGCCGCATCTGACAGGTGGGCGGGTTTGTGGCTGTGTGTGGAGGTGGGTGGGTGAGGGTGGGTGGGTCTGCGGGGGGGTAGGGGGGGGGGGGGGGGGGGGGGGGGTAGTATCTAGTAGCTGATGACAGGCGTCAGGGGGACAATGTGGAATCAACACTTACTAGCTCATTGTAGCTCCCACGTTGTCCCAGCACATCACCGCTTCTGACAAGGAGGCAGGTTTGTGTGTTTGTGTGGGTGGGTGGGTGGGGGCAGTACCTAGTAGCTGTTGAAAGGGGAGCAGTATGGCATCAACACTTACTAGCTCATTTTTAGCTCCCACGTTGTCCCAGCACATCACCGCTTCTGACAAGGAGGCAGGTTTGTGTGGGTGGGTGGGTGGGTGGGTGGGGTGGGTGGGTGGTGGGGGGGGGGCAGTACCTAGTAGCTGTTGAAAGGGGAGCAGTACGGCATCAACACTTACTAGCTCATTGTAGTTCCCACGTTGTCCCAGCACATCACCGCTTCTGACAAGGAGGCAGGTTTGTGTGTTGTG
>CM039464.1:16012979-16025479 GCA_022414725.1 Microglena sp. YARC | reverse complement strand
GTCACAGGGCTTTTTCTTTCGGCTTTTCTCAGCAGCTTCTAGGCAGCTCCATGAGCCAGCCACTGTGCCAAGGTGAGCTCACTGGTGCTTTATTATTCATTCAGTACATTCATCACCAGAGACACCACTGCCACCACCAAAGCCACTACAACATCGCATTTGAACAAGCCACTGTGCACAGGTGAGCTCACTGGTATACTTTTATTCAAACAGCATATTCATCACAAGAAACACCACTGCCACCACCAAAGCCACTACAGCGTTGCCTTTGTGCAAGCCGCTGTGCAAAAGTAAGCTCACTGGTGCCTTAATATTCAATCAGTACATTCATCACTAGAGACACCACTGCCACCACCAAAGCCACCACCAAAGCCACTACAGCATCGCCTTTGAGCCAGCCGCTGTGCAAAAGTGAGCTCACTAGTGCTTTATGTTTCAATCACCACCAAAGCCAGTACAGCATGGTTTTTGATACAGCCGCTGTGCCAAGGTGAGCTCACTGGTGCCTAATTATTCAATCAGTACATTCATCACCAGAGACACCACTGCCACCACCAAAGCCACCCGCAAAGCCACTAAGCCACTAGCCAGCTCACTGGTGCTTTATGTTTCAATCACCACCAGAGCCACTACAGCATGGCCTTTGAGCAAGCCGTTGTGCAAATGTGAGCTCACTGGTGCTTCGTGTTTCAATCACCACCAAAGCCACTACAGCATGGCCATTGAGCAAGCCGCTGCGCAAATGTGAGCTCACTGGTGCTTCCACTACACTTAGGCGTTCTCTTGCATGCATTTCCTTCTACATGAGGATCAACAAACAGGCGAGTGCTTACCCCCACCCGCACCCCTACCCCCACCCCGCCCCACCTCCTACCCCCATCCCTACCCCCGCCCGCCCCACCCCGCCCCACCCACAACCCTACCCCACCCCGCCCCACCGCACCCCCTCACATGATTCAACAAGTAAAGCAGCTGCCAGCGACTCCATCAATGCATTGTCACAGTTTGTTCTCTTTCACACATAGACACACCAGAACACAAATACAGCCCCACCCACACACCCACACCCACACCCACACCCCACCCTACCCACACCCCGCCCCTCGCAGGATGCATAAAGTAAAGCAGCTGCCACACACACACTCACCCAGTGATTTGTTTTCAAATCTGAAAGTGGGTTTTTCTTAGCCTTATGGTTTTAGGCTTCTTTCAGGGACAGCGTTTAAGTGCTTTCTATAGCTTTGTATAGCTTTTTGTAGCTTCTTAGGGCGAAACAAAAAATGTTTTTGCTTTTTTTCTACCGATACTTTCGCTAAAACGGGGTCAAAACTAGCGATCGCTATATATAGCAGAAATATAAATCCCTGCACTCACCCATCCATCCACATGCATGGCTGTTCTTTTGCTTACATTGCCTTCTATATTGGATCAATTTCCAGTTACATACTATTTCTGCGTGGTGCTGAAGGAGTCAGTAATGTTTTATGTATGCCTGTGTACGTGTTTGTGCTTGTCTGTCTGTGTATGGTGCGTGCATGTGCGTGTGTGTCTGTGTGTACATACATGTACGCTTGTGTGTGTATGCAGCATGCATGTAGCTGTCAAGTTATATTCTGGATCAGAGGATCAACTTACAGGTGAGATCAGACCAGTGGATCGACTTACATGTGAGATCAGATCAGATCAGATCAGAGGATCAACTTACAGGTGAGATCAGATCAGATCAGATCAGAGGATCAACTTACAGGTGAGATCAGACCAGTGGATCGACTTACATGTGAGATCAGATCAGATCAGAGGATCAACTTACAAGTGAGATCAGACCAGTGGATCGACTTACATGTGAGATCAGATCAGATCAGATCAGAGATCAACTTACAGGTGAGATCAGATCAGATCAGATCAGAGGATCAACTTACAGGTGAGATCAGACCAGTGGATCGACTTACATGTGAGATCAGATCAGATCAGAGGATCAACTTACAGGTGAGATCAGACCAGTGGATCGACTTACATGTGAGATCAGATCAGATCAGATCAGAGGATCAACTTACAGGTGAGATCAGACCAGTGGATCACCTTCCATGTGAGATTAGATCAGTGGATCAACTTACTGGTGAGATCAGATCAGTGGATCAACTTACTCGTGAGATCAGATCAGTGGATCACCTTACATGTGAGATCAGATCAGTGGATCAACTTACTGGTGAGATCAGATCAGTGGATCAACTTACTGGTGAGATCAGATCAGTGGATCAACTTACTGGTGAGATCAGATCAGTGGATCAACTTACTGGTGAGATCAGATCAGTGGATCAACTTACTGGTGAGATCAGATCAGTGGATCAACTTACAGGTGAGATCAGACCAGTGGATCAACTTCCAGGTGAAATCAGATCAGATCAGATCAGAGGATCAACTTACAGGAGAGATCAGATCAGTGGATCAACTTACAGGTGAGATCAGATCAGATCAGATCAGTGGATCAACTTACAGGTGAGATCAGATCAGATCAGATCAGTGGATCAACTTACAGGTGAGATCAGATCAGATCAGAGGATCAACTTACAGGTGAGAGCCACATTTTAAATTTGGGGGCTACGCATAGCAGCTTCAAGCCAGCTCCATTTGCACCATACTACCACTATCACCACCACCACCATCCACATGCGCTGGCCCAGGTTCCACCATCAAAGTCAGCATCACCATCAACATCAACATCACTACTATCACCCACCTGCACACAATTTGGTGGCAGCATCACCATCATCACCACCTCCACCCACATGCACAGGCCCAGGTGTCAACATCAACATCAACATCACTACTATCACCCACATGCACACAATTCGGTGGCAGCATCACCATAATCACCAGCAGCACCACCCACATGCACAGGCTCAGATGTCACCATCACCATCAACCTCAACATCATCACCACAACAACCCATATGCACAGAACATTGTGCCACCATCAACATCAACATCATGACCACTACAAGCCATATGCACAGGTCCAGGTGTCACCATCACCATCACCATCAACCTCAACATTGCTACTATTACCCACGTGCACAGAACATTGTGTAACCATCACCATCACCATCATCACCACTACCGCCCACATGCACAGGTCCAGGTGTCACCATCACCATCACCATCAACCTCAACATCATCACCACAACAACCCATATGCACAGAACATTGTGCCACCATCAACATCAACATCATGACCACTACAAGCCATATGCACAGGTCCAGGTGTCACCATCACCATCACCATCAACCTCAACATTGCTACTATTACCCACGTGCACAGAACATTGTGTAACCATCACCATCACCATCATCACCACTACCGCCCACATGCACAGGTCCAGGTGTCCCCATCACCATCAACATCAATACTGTCACCCACATGCACAGGACCTTATTTCAACATCAGCACCACCACTGACATGCACAGGCCTAGGTCTCACCATGACAATCATCATCATCACCATCATCATCATCATCATCATCATCATCGTCATCATCATCATCACCATGATAAAATCTCATCATCATCATCATGCATGCATCATCATCATCATCATCATCATCATCATCATCATAGTCATAGTCATCATCAACATCTTATCATCAAAACCAGCATCAAACATCACTACTTACCACACATGTGTAGAACCTTGTGTCGACAGCACCATCATAATCATAATCATTATCATCATCATCATCATCATCATCATCATCATCATCATCAAATCACTACTACCACCTACATGCACAGAACCTTGTGGCAGCAGCACCAATATAATCAGCATAATCAGCATCATGAAAATCAAAATCACTACCACCACCCACATGAACAGATCCTTGTGGCAGCAGCACCATCATAATCATCATTATCATCATCATCATTATCAAAATCACTACCACCACCCACATGCACAGAACCTTGTGTCAACAGCGCCATCATTATCATCATAATTATCGCTTTTGTCATCAAAATCACTACCACCACCCTCATGTACAGAGCCTTGTGTCAACAGAACCATCATAATCAACATAATCATCATCATCATCATCATCATATTCATATTCAAATTATAAGCATTATTAGCATCATCAAAATCACTACCGCCACCCACATGCACAGAACCTTGTTTCAACAGCAGCCATCTGGGCACTATGCGCCGATGTATTTTCTCCTGAGGCGGGCGCCCGCTCATTTGGGCTGCTGTCAGCGGGGGCTACGTTGGGCCAGCTGCTGGGCTCTCTCATGTCCATGGTGGGTGTCCAGCTACATCGCTACCTCCTCACTTCTGAAGGTCTACCCAAGCCTGGTGAGTGTGTTTGTGTGATAGTTTGAGCTGTAGTGGAAGTGGTGGTAGTGGTGGTTCCGCCAGTAGGCTATCGTTGGTCCTGTTGATGGGATATCTCGTGTCCATGATGGGTGTCCAGTTGCACCGCTACCTCCTCACTTCTGAAGGACTCACCCAAAGCCTGGTGAGTGTGATCGTGTGAGTAGTGGTGGTAGTAGTAGTAGTAGTAGTAGTAGTAGTAGTAGTGGTGATGGTGGTGGTGGTGGTATTGCTAGGGGAAACATTGGGCCAGCTGCTGGGCTCTCTTGTGTCCATGGTGGGTGTTCCAGTTGCACCGCTACCCTCGTTGTAGTCTCACATCTGAAGGAGCTACCCAAATGCCGGTGAGTGTGATCGTGTGAGTAGTAGTATTAGTAGTGGTGGTGGTGGTATTGCTAGGGGCTACGTTGGGCCAGCTGCTGGGCTCTCTCATGTCCATCGTGGGTGTCCAGTTACACCGCTATCTCCTCACCTCCGAAGGTCTACCCAAGCCTGGTGTGTTTGTTAATGGTCGTGTGAGTTGTAGTGAGTATTAGTGGAAGTAGAAGCAGTTATAGTAGAAGTAGCAGTAGCAGTGGCAGTAGTTGTAAGCTCAGATCGCTCAGATTGCCTAGTCATACTGCCTTCGATTCCCCCACCACCAGCAATCATCAGCATCATCAGCATCATCAGCATCACCATCAGCACCACCATCACCACCACCATTCATCGCCATCAGCACCACACATCATTACCATCATCAGCACACCACCAGCATCACCGGAATCATCAGCACCACCAGCATCACCAGCATCACCACCAGCATCGCCATCGTCACTGCCATCATTACCATCACCACAGTTTATCAGGTCACCAGCATCACCACCACCATCATCGCCATCAGCACCAATCATCATTACTATCACAGCATCACCAGCATCACCGGCATTATCAGCCCCACCAGCATCACCAGCATTCACCACCAGCATGACCATCGCCACCACCATCAAAACCATCACCAGCATCATCTGGCTACCCTTACTCAGATTGCCAAGCTTACTACCTTCGATTCCCCCACCATCAGCATCAGCAGCACCACCAGCATCAACATCATCACCACCATCGTCACCACCATCATCGCCATCATCATCATTCAGCATCATCTGGCTACCCTTGCTCAGATCGGCCAAGCATAACTACACTCAAATCCCCCCTCCCACAGGCCCTCCTATTAGCAGTTGCAAGCGGGAGTAGTATTAGTGGTAGCAGTAATAGTAGCAGAAGCAGCAATATTTTGTGTACTGTTTTTTTGCAGTCTTCTAGTAGCTGACATACTACCCTGCACTCCCCCCTGACGCAGGCCCTCCCTATGAGTCGTTGCAAGTGTAGTAGTAGTAGTAGTAGTAGTGTAGTAGCTAAGGAACAGTAGCCGCAATATATTTCCGGCGAATGGTTCAATGGTTGATCATTTCATTGGACTGAAGAAAGCGCTGGGTTCGAATCCCTATGGGTGCGCTTCAGTGTTCGCAGTCGCTATCAACCACAATGGTAGCACGTCCAGGTAAAGTAGCAGCCTATTCTCTACCGCCGTAATACAGGGCTCATTAATACCACGCCCCACCAGGCCTTATAATTACTTTTTTGCCTGCAGATGAGATCGTTTGCCCCTCCCTCCCACAGGCCCCCCATATTGGCTTCTGCTGGTCTCCGCTGCCCTCCTGGTCCTAGCCCCCCACTTGTTTGCTCAACTGGCATCGTTTGGCCCCTCCCGCCCTCTCATCTGTTGCCCCTCCCTCCCACAGGCCCCCCCTATTTGGCTTTCTGCTGGGTCTCCGCTGCCCTCTTGGTCCTAGCCTCCCACTGTTGCTGCTCAACTGGAATCGTTCGCCCTCCCTCTCATCTTTTGACCCTCACTTTTATCGTTTGCCCCTCCCTCCCACAGGCCCCCCATATTGGCTTCTGCTGGTCGCCGCTGCCCTCTTGGTCCTAGCCTCCCACTTGTGTGCTCAACTGGCATCGTTTTGCCCCTCCCTCTCATCTTTTGACCCTCCCTTTTATTGTTTGCCCCTTCCTCCCACAGGCCCCCCCTATTGGCTTCTGCTGGTCTCCGCTGCCCTCTTGGTCCTATCCCCCCACTTGTTTGCTCAACTGGAATCGTTCGGCCCCTCCCTCTCATCTTTTGACCCTCACTTTTATCGTTTGCCTCTCCCTCCCACAGGCCCCCCATATTGGCTTCTGCTGGTCGCCGCTGCCCTCTTGGTCCTATCCCCCACTTGTTTGCTCAACTGGCATCGTTTTGCCCCTCCCTCTCATCTTTTGACCCTCCCTTTTTATTGTTTGCCCCATCCTCCCACAGGCCCCCCCTATTGCTTCTGCTGGTCTCCGCTGCCCTCTTGGTCCTATCCCCCCCACTTGTTTGCTCAACTGGAATCGTTCGGCCCCTCCCTCTCATCTTTTGACCCTCACTTTTATCGTTTTGCCCCTTTCTCCCACAGGCCCCCATATTGGTTCTGCTGGTCGCGCTGCCCTCTTGATCCTAGCCTCCCTCTTGTGTGCTTCAACTGGAATCGTTCGCACACTAATGCCCCCCCCTCCCACTCATCTGTTGCCCCTCCCTCCCACAGGCCCCCCCTATTGGCTTCTGCTGGTCTCCGCTGCCCTCTTGGTCCTAGCTCCCACTTGTGTGCTCAACTGGCATCGTTCGGCCCCTCCCTATTCATTGTTTGCAGCATCCCCACCAACATCGTCCAGCAAGCTTGACTGGCACCAAGCATATCTAATGGTAGAGGTGGGCGTCCTTGTGATTTGATAAGTTGTATTTTATTTTATTGATTTATTTGCATTTGGTGATATGATACTTTTTATCATGTCATCAAATTGATCGGAATCGTTGGGCCCCTCCCTCTCATCGCTTTCAGCATGACCACCAACTATGTCCAACAAGCTGGCACCAAGCATTTCATATTGCCGAGGTGGGAATATCCTTAAAGCTTCATATTTTTGGCGGAGACCCCCCTCCTGGAGAGCGGGAGCACCTAGATTCACCCCTTTGCCTGTCCAACCGTCCGTCGGACCGACCGACCGACCGAAAAGATTTAAGCCTGACATGTCAGCCATACTGACTAATTACTAACTGGCTTCAGGCAGCTCCATTTCCGTTCCACCTGTCATTCCATGCCAACCAATCTCCGCGATTTTCTGCATCGCTTGCCGACGCTGCATAGGACTTTTCATTGCATGGTCTTTCCCTTGCCTCATTCACGGCATCTCCTCCAAGCCTATCTCCTGGAGTATATCATACGTCTAAACTAACTATAAGATATGAACCTATACGATATAAACCATCCGTAAACTATAAGATAATATATTTTGAAGGATAAACTATACAAATAAACTATAAGGTATAAAAGATGCAATCTAAACTATCCTACGATCTAAATTAGACGATATAATTATACGATATACAATCCTATACATCTAACTATACGATCTAAACTTATACGATCTAAAACTATACGATCTAAACTATACGATCTGAACTATACAATCTAAGCTATAAGATCTGAACTATGAAATATGAACTATAAGATCTGAAATATGAAATATGAACATATACGATATAAACCGGAATCTAAACTATAAGATGTAGACTTCCCTTCTCCTTGTCTTATTCCTTTGTTCCATTTCCTGCCTTTGCAGCTGATGCGATCTGCTGTCATTGTGGCCAAGCCAACTCATGTATCACCACAAAAGTAGCAGCCAGAAGCAGCAGAAGCCCATGAAGGCAAGAGTGTGCAAACCAGAGGCCACGAGCGGCTCCTAAAGTTATCCCAGGGACCCATACACCCCATCATCACCACAAAAGCAGCAGCAGCAGCCTGAAGCCCATGAAAGCAAGAGTGTGCAAACCCACGAGCCACGAGCGGTCCTAAAGCATCCCAGGGGGACCCATACACCCCCATCACCACAAGCAGCAGCAGCAGCAGCAGCAGCTGAAGCCCATGAAGGCAAGAGTGTGCAAACCCACCGGCCACAAGCGGCTCACAACAGCGCCTTACATGACTCGTATGCTTGAGGGGTTCAGGCTCATTACTGCCTCCCATACCTATTGGATACGCCAAATATGTTTACATATGATTTACCTATTTGTTAACATGTTTTAGAGATAATCAGCAGCACATGAAGGCAAGCTATGCAAACCCACAAAGCCACGAGGACTCCACCAGGGCCACACATGACTTCCAACCAGCGCCATGTAGGACTTGTATGCTTGTGGGGTTCAGGCTCATTGCTGCCTCCCCATACCTATTTGGTACGCCAAGTATGTTTACATATTTGTATGCACAACATTTACAGATATCAGCAGCATCACAGGAAATGGAGGCAAGCGAGTGCAGACCCGCTGGCAGATCCAACAGCGCCATATAGGACTTGTATGCTTGTGGGGTTCAAGGCTCATTGCTGCCTCCCCATACTATTGGTACGCCAAGTATGTTTACTATATTCTGTATGCACATTTAAAGATATCAGCAGCATCACATGGAGGCAAGCGACGTGCAGACGCAGCTGGCAGATCCAACAGCGCCATATAGGACTTGTATGCTTGTGGGGTTCAGGCTCATTGCTGCCTCCCCATACCTTTTGGTGTGCCAAGTGTGTTTATATGTTTGAATACAACTTCATTTACAAGGTAATCAGCAGCAGAGCATGGGGGAAAGTGTATGCAAACCCACACAGGCCACAACCAACTCCACCAGGGCCACACAATGACTTGCAAGCTCGAGGGGTTCAGGCTTCATTGCTGCCTCCCCATACTATCGGTACACCAAATATGTTAACATATTTGTGGAACATGTTGTAGAGATCAATCAGATCACATCAAGGCAAGCTATGCAAACCCACAGGCCACAAGCGACTCCACCAGGGCCATAATGACTCGTGTGCTTCTGGGGTTCAAGGCTCATTGCAGCAATCCCCAAACCTATTGGTACGTCCAAGTATGTCAATACATATTTGTGAACACGATTTACCTATTTTGTGAACATGATCTTACCTATTTTGTGAACATGTTTTAGAGATAATCAGCATCACATCAAGGCAAGCTACTGCTACCCAGCAAGCCACCAAGCAACTCCACCAGGGCCACACAGGCTCGCAAGCTGGAGGGGCGGTTCAGGCTCATATGCTGCCTCCCATACCTACTTGGTACGCCCAAGTATGTCAATACATATTTCGTGAACATGTTTACCTTATTGTGAACATGTTTTAGAGATAATCAGCATCAAATGAATGCAAGCTATGCAAACCCCACAGCGGCCACAAGCGACTCCACCAGGGCCATACATGACTCGTGTGCTTCTGGGGTTCAGGCTCATTGCATGCATCCCCAAAACCTATTGGTACGCAAAGTATGTAACATATTTGTATACATGTTTTAAATGATCAGCAGCAGCACATGAAGGCAAAGCAAGTGCAAACCCACAGGCCACAGGCACAGAATCCAACTGCGCCATATATGGCCTATGGGCTTGCTGCTTTGTGGGGTTCAGGCTCATTGCTGCCTCCCTAAACCTCAGTAGCCTAAGTATCGTTAACATTCTTTGTATACATGTTTTTAGAGATCAGCAGCATCGACATAAGGCAAGCAAGTGCAAACCCACAGGCCACACAGGCGAATCCATCATGCCACGAAACCCAAATACACATGACTCGTATGCTTGTGGGGTTCAGGCTCATTGCTGCATCCCCAAACCTATCAGTAAGCCAAGTATGGAAGACATATTTGTAATACATGTTTTAGGTATCAGCAGCATCATCACAATGAAGGCAAGTGAGTGCAAGCCCCTACCAATAGGTACCACACAGCAGAAAACATATGTGTAATGCATGTGTTAGATATCAACACATCACAATGAACATCACACCATCAGTATCACATTGAATCATCACACCTCAGCATCACACTGGAAAATCACACCAACAGCATCACACAATAGCATCACCGAACATCACACCAACAGCATCACACTGAACATCACGCCTCCTCTTCCACCTCCTCTTCCACCCACCACCAGCTCCCGATATGTGGCTTCATGCTGCTTACTTTACCTGACCTCAGCCATCCGTCTACTCTCGAGCGCGCAGTCATAGTGTCGAAGACTCTGAAGGACTCAAACTCAAGAAGCCACCTACTTTGCTGCTATAAACTCTGCACTGCTCGCCTCATCTTCTTGCTGCAAGTGTGGCTACAGGAAGGTGATGCAACGTCTTGGCGTGAGAGGCTTCTTATGTTCTAAGCCTTCTGTCTGTGGTCGTAAGAGCAATCTCCTAATCATTATTGTTAATGTCTTCACTTCGCAATCACATCCATCCATCTTCTATCGTCGTCACTTCGCCAATCTCCCTAGCATATCTCTATCTGTCATCTTCGCAGACCAACCATCATCATCGCTTTCTCTTCATCTTGCAATCACCGCATCATTATCGCTGTCGTCGTAGCTATTGCAATCACCTCATTTATCGCTACCACGTCATCTTCGCCGATCCACCATCATTCTAGCGCCATGACTGCTCTCTGCTACCAATCTTTCCACACCACTAACACTACCACATCTTCACCCACCGCTCATGCTACCACATCTCCAGCACACTAACCCACCACCAGCGTAGAGTGGCAATCACCATCAGTATCGCCATGACTGCCATGTTCGAGTCGTCGCTACATGTGTCAACGAGCAAACAACAACAATAACAACCACAATGACTAAACAAAACAACAACAAACAACAACAACAACAGCAGCAGCACACGACAATAAAAAAATAAAAATAAATTGAAAAACAAGAAGCTACAACAACAGCAACGGCAGCAAAAGCAGCAGCAACAACAATAACAACACGCAACAACAGCAGCAACAACGACAAACAACAGCCTGGCAACAGCAGCAAACAACAATAACAACAAAAGCAGCAACAACAATAACAACACAGCAAAAACACCAACAAACAACAGCAGCAAGCCAAACAAAACAAAAACAGCAAACAACCAAACAGCAACAACACAGCAACAACAGCAGTCAAAGTACAGGGTTAGCAAAATAACTGTAATGTTGTCAAAGTCCAGGTTAGCCAACGTACTTTAATGTAACTTTAATGATAACCATAAGTTTATTTTAATGTAACTAATGCAGCTTTAATGTAAACTTTAATGTTGTCAAAGGTCCAGGGTTAGCCAAACTTGTAACTTAATGTAACTCTTAATGTAACCTAATTAACTTTAATGTAACTTTTAATGATTGTGCAAAGGTCCAGCGTTATGCCAACTCTAACTTTAATGTATATTTAATGTAACCTTATTAACTTCAATGTAACTTGTAATTGTCAACGTCCAGGGTTGCCAATAACTTTAGACTTGCCCAGACTTTAAACGGTCTTCTGCCCTACCATGTAGTTGTTGCTCTACGCACATGAGCATCATGTATAATCATTTACACCACCACCAACAACAAAACATTTTGTGTCCACCACCTAGCGTTTGTTGCCTTACCGCACTTATGCCAGATATGAGTATGGTAGCATGGGAGGAGCTTTGTGCGATGTGATTGTCATTTCTAGTCATCTTATAGTCATTAACACCACCATCCACCAACAACAACAAACACAACAGGCCAACAACAAACAACTGCGTTTTTTGTCCACATTTAGTTTGTTCTTATCGCACTTCGGACAGATTGACGGAATGGTGGCATCCCTGCAGGTTGGTGTGTATGATGGGAGCTTGTGCATGGTGATATCCCTTTTTGGCGGAGCCCCTCTCAAGGCGGCGGGGCCCCCATGTTAACCCATTTTGACCGTCGCCCGGGAAAAAACTTGAAGCCTGACACGTCAGCCAAACGGTCGCGTTAACAATCGCTTCGGTCAGCCAATCGTTGCCACCTTTCGTTCCGTTTGCAACCACACTCCGCAATTCCGCGTCGTGCGACGCTGATAGACTTTCATAGTATCCTATAGCATGAACAACAACAACAACAACAACAACAAACCAACAACATCAACAGCAACAACAATCAACAAACAACAACATATTTTGTGTCCCACCACCTGAGGTTTGTTGCTTATCGCATCTTGCCCAGATATGAGTATGTAATCTCTCTTCTTT
>CM039464.1:15951240-16011979 GCA_022414725.1 Microglena sp. YARC | reverse complement strand
AAAGAGAGAGATGCGCTCGCCGCGTTTGCGTGTATTCGTGGAGGGGTGATCATAACTGGGTTGCTGTTGTTTCGCTAGCTGCGGCGTGACAGACGAACGTGTGAGTGCGCAACTAAGCAAATCGGCAAATTACCCATCACCCATCCATCCCCATCCCTCTCATCTCATACCTCCTACTCACTCCCATCATCCCCACTCATCCCATCCCTCTCCTCCTCCTCATACATCAAATCACTCCAATATCTCATCATGCCCGTTTATCTCCATCCCATCCTCAACCATCCTCTCCCCCCATCAATCCATCATCCCATCATCCCAACCACTCCCCCCAATCTCCCCATCATCCCCCATCCCCCATCATCTCCATCCATCCCCATCATCTCCGTCAGATCTACAATCACCCAGCCCCCCCATCATGCCATCCTCTCTAAATCCATCACCCAATCATCCCCATCCCGTGCCTGAACACAGGGGAAGGAAAGGAGGGAATGTCAACGCTCGCTCTTTGCTTAGTGCCCAATGGGCGCCACCCGTCATCGGAACTCACTCGTTGGGGCGGCGCGCAGACCAGGGGGGGTGGCCAAACGTGAGATGTCCCTAGCAGACAAGGCTTAAGCATGGGCGCCGTCGCTCAATGATCGGGAGGAGGGTGTCGCTGTGTAGGCAGCTGCTGCGTCGTCCCTTTGCAGGCCTGATGCAAGCCCAACGCGGTGGCAGTAGCCTCGCGAAACAATTCCCATTAAGCGAATCCCCCAAGGGAAGGGCATGGCTGTGCTATGTGCGCAGTGCTGCAGGCGCGCCGGTTGGCAAGTGCAGTCAGAGTCCTGAGGCTGACGTTTGAGTCCTCTGCTCGCCCAAGCCAAGCCCAGCAAACAGCGGCGATCCGATAGACCCATACCAAGCAGGTATCGGTTTGCTGAATACACCTGGAGTACAACAACGCACGACAGGCACACAAAACACACACATACCATAACTCACACACACACACACACACACAGGACATGCACCATACGAGGACATGCACACCACACACAAGCACATGCAACACATACCGTACTTGCAAACACACACACACACACACACACACAAAGCACAGTGTACACACACAAGGACATGCACACTGGACACACAAGCACATGCACACATACAAGGACAATGCACACACAAGAACAGCTAGCACATGCACACACTACCCGTAGCTTGCACACACACACACACAAGCACATGTTACATACTGTACCTTGCAGCACCACACACACACCCACACCCACGACACATCCGACACAAACACACAGCACTGTACACGCACAGAACAGGAAGCACACACCAATGCACAAGCCATGTGTATACACCAAGAACTTGCACACACAACACATGCACATCAAAACACACACATACCGTAACTTTGCACACACAATACACACACACACCAACGCACATGCCCACACAGAGGACATGCACACTACCAAAACAAAAACCACACCACATAACTGTAATGCATGCTCCACCCGGCAGTTAATAAATACGTACGACTACCTGCAATATCACAGTACTGGGCTAAGCTCATGCACTATACAGTGCTTGGGCTAAGCTCATGCAATTCACAGTATCCGGGCTAAGCTCCATGCCTGATAAGCATAGAGCTACAGCACAGACAAGTCTGAGAACCAGGTAAATATCAAAGTTTCGCCTTATTAAGGAGCGTGGGGTTGGGGGTGGCATCCCGTTCGTTTGCACTGGTCGGCCAACCACCATTCACTTTTTTTTTTTTGGGGGGCGCGGCCTCAGGGGGGCTGAGTCATGGGCGCTCCCAGGTAATTATCGATTGTAAAAATTAAGAGTTATCCAGCCTGTGTGCATGAACTCCAGGGCCCTGTCGGCTCATTAAAAGAACGATTGTTTGGGGTTCAGTTCATCAATGCGTTTCTTTTTAGCCCTTACTGCCACTGTTGGGCAAGTTCCTTTAGCCTAGTTGGCCTACCCCTGGACTGTAAACATACATGCACACTATTCAGGTAGGGTTGGGCCAGACTTTAGTATTTATATTGCGTATGCACATGCGTACGTATGCATATGTTCTTATATTTTATATGCATGCATATAAATACGTTATGTAAAACTGATACAAATGCCTGAAAGCGTACATTATACTTATCATGCATATAGTGTACGTATCATAACGTGTAAAAAGCATATCATACTTATATTATACATATTAAAACGTTTATTATACATATCATACGTTAACAATACTAACATATTAAAACGTTCTATTATACATATCATAGCGGTAAAAAACGAATGCTTGGCTGCTGCATGATACAAAGTGGGCACATAATAATTGCTTTACTTGTATGAGCACAAAATATACCTTGGCTTGAAGGGAGAGCCAACAAGTTCGATGCAGCGTCGCCTGGGACGCTACAAATTGGCGGGGAGTGATCGCGACGGAGCAACAGGTGGCAAGGGAAGCGAGTAAGTTACGAGACCGTTGGCTGACGTGTCGGGCTTGCATCACGGTCCAGACAGATGGATGGATGGATGGTCGGGTCGCCAAACAAATGGGGTAACACTAGGGAGCTCCCGCCCCCAGAAGGGGGGGCTCCGCTGAAAAAGGCTGTACAAGGTATAATAAGATGTAAAAAGGAGGAGGCCTAAAATCAAAAAGTTAGAAAGAACCCACTTGCAGATTTGAAAACAAAAATTCTGTTTGCATCCCAACCGTGCTTACAGGTGCTGGTAGGGCAAGGATAAGCTTGCCACATGGTGATGGATCTGGTGGGAACCTTGGATCCCAGTCACTGTCGAATCCTGTCTCACCCCTTCCCAACCGTGCTTACAGGTGCTGGTAGGGCACGGATCAGCTTGCCACATGGTGATGGATCTGGCCGGGACCTTGGATCCCCGTCTCTGTCGAATCCAGTCTCACCCCATCACAGTGGTTGCATGCCTGAGCCGGGGCTTAAGCTCAGCAGCAGGGCAGGGGGAGATACTCAGGCTGCGAATTTCGCGAACAGACGTGTCCATCCTGAAAAAGCTGCTGACTCGGAAACATGCTCCTGACGTCGATATGAGCTTTGACGATGATCCTCAATAGAGGGCTCGCACAGCGAACCTCGCTGCAACTTTCCATCACCTGACAAGAAAGAGCACGCGCTAGGTGGTATCGGGTCGACACCTAACCTAACTTCGCTGTGTCAGTCCAGCTTTGCAACCAGTTCCACTGACAAGTTCGTGAATTTCATGGGGTATGCCCGCTCTCCTTCCTCAGACAAGAATACAGATATGGGCAGACGCAGCTTAGGAGGTGCCACAATAGGCAACAACGGCTTAGGAGGTGCCATTATAGGCAACAACAGCATGGGAGGTGCCACAATAGGCAACAACGGCTTAGGAGGTGCCAGCAACGGCTTAGGAGGTGTCCTATTCCTTAACCAGCCCCCAGGACCTGTGGCAGAAGGATTCACCGCAGGTAACAACAGCTTAGGAGGTGCCACAAAAGGCAACAGCAGCTTAGGAGGTGCCAGCAACCTCGTAGCCGGAGTCCTACACTATTATCAGGCACCGGGCCCCGTGGCAGAGGGTGTGAGTAGCTGCAGCAACCGCCTGGGTGGTGTCTCAGCCTTTTACCAGCCCCCAGGCCCGTTGGCAGAGGGTGTGAGTAGCTGCAGCGACAGCCTGGGTGGTGTCTCAGACCTTTTACCAGCCCCAGGCCAGTGGCAGAGGGCGTGATAATGGACAAAAATAGCCTCGCTAGTCTCCCACTACCTAGCCAGTCCTCTAGCTCTGTTGCGAGGGAGCAGCCCTTGTGGAGAGGCCGCAGCCTTGGCCCCCCCCCCTGACAATGCCTCAAGCCCTTTGGCCAGGGGTGCAGGGGGCCAGGGGGTCGTCTCGCACCTTGGTGCCGTACCAGCATTTGAATCTCCACACCTGATAGAGTCGAATGGAAGAAGATACTGACACCCCTAACAGAGTGGCCTTCATCCGGTCCTCTCCTGGGACCAGAATCCTCGCGGTAACACGAGACCTAGAAACAGCAAGACGCAGGAAAGCCATCATAGGAGGGTTTCTGCAACTGGCTTACACGGACCAAAGAGCTTCGTCTCCAAGGTGCGTGGGGATTTGTTTTTTTGAATTTGAATTTGAATCGAACGGAACAAAGAGCGCTGTCTCCATGGTGCGTGGGGAGATGTTGAATTTGAATTTGAATTTAACGGGTCAAAGAGCTTTGTCTCCACGGTGCGTGGGGAGATTTGAATTTTGATTTTAATTTAACGGATTGAAGAGCTTCGTCTCCAAGGTGTGTGGGGAGATTTTTGAATTTGAATTTAACGGATAATAGAGCTTCGTCTCCAAGGTAGGAGGGGAGATGTTTGAATTTTTGAATTATAATTTAGCAGAACAAATAGCTTCGTCTCCAAGGAGGGTGGGGATTTGTTTTTTTAAATTTGAATTTCACAGAACAAAGAGTTTCGTTTCCAAGTTGCGTGGAGATGTTTTTTTTATATTTTAATTGGAGGGGATGAAGAGCTTTGTCACCAAGGTAAGTGGAGAGATTTCGAATTTGAATTTGAATTTGAATTTAATGGATTGAAGAGCTTTGTCACCAAGGTAAGTGGAGAGATTTCGAATTTGAATTTGAATTTAACGGATTGAAGAGCTTCGTCTCCAAGGTAAGTGGAGAGATTTCGAATTTGAATTTGAATTTAACGGTTTGAAGAGCTTCGTCTCCAAGGTAAGTGGAGAGATTTCGAATTTGAATTTCACAGAACGAAGAGTTCCGTCTGGAAGGTGTGCGTGGATCTGTTTTTTTATTTGAATTAAACGGAAGAAGAGCTTCGTCTCCTACGTAAGTGGAGATATTTTGAATTTGAATTTCACAGAACAAAGAGTTCCGTCTGGAAGGTGTGTGCGGATCTGTTTTTTTATTTGAATTAAACGGAAGAAGAGCTTCGTCTCGTAGGTAAGTGGGCAGATTTTGAATTTGAATTAAACGGAAGAAGAGCTTTGTCTCGTAGGTAAGTGGGCAGATTTCTGCAACTGGGTTCAACAGAACAAAGAGCTTCGCCTCAAATGTGATGTTTGTTTAAATTTTGATTGTTACATGATCAGCCAACTCTTATTCCCCCCCCTCTCAGGATGATCCTAAATTGTAGCAAGGTATTGAGGGATATGGATCAGGATTGGTTTGGTTTGGATTGTTACATGGTACTTCAGCTAACGCTATAGGCTGCTCAGCATCTGCCTATTCCAAGTCCCCCTGTGCAATACCCACAGAAACCAGGGATGAAATATAGCGAATTAGACAGTTTAAAGACTTATCCAGGTAAGTGGGGAGTAAGTAGACTACTTCTTCTCGGCGTGCATATGGTGGCATCACATCCCTCTCCCCTCCCCTCCCCCCCTCCCCTCCCCTCCCTCCTCCCTCCCCTCCCCTCCTCCCTCCCCTCCCCTCCCTCCCCTCCCCTCCCCTCCTCTCCTCTCCTCTCCCTCGCCTCCCTCCTCCTCCCTCCCCCTCTCTCTCCTCTCCTCTCCCCTCTCCTCCTCTCTCTCCCTCTCTCCCTCTCTCCCTCTCTCACCCTCTCTCTCCTCTCTCCTCTCCTCTCCTCTCCTCTCCTCTCCTCTCCTCTCCTCTCCCTCTCCTTTTTCTCTCCTCTCTCCTCTCTCTCTCCTCTCCTTTACCCTACCTCTCCTCTACCCTCTAACCCTCTCCCTTCTCCCCCTCCCCCCTCTAACCTCCCCCTGTCCCCTCTCCCTTCCCTCCCCTCCCCTCCTGTCAGTCATTTAGTGTTCCACTAAAAATCATTACATACCTTCCATTTAACACCTATATTATAGAGCCAGAGTACTATATCATCTAAGCGTGCATATGTACAATCATTCCATCCTACTCTTCCCTCTCCCATCTCCCTCTCCCCTCCTCCCCTCTCCTCTCTCTCCCTCCTCTCCCTCTCCCTCTCTCTCCTCCCCTCCTCTCCCCTCTCCCCTCTCCTCCCTTTTCCCTTCCCTCTCCTCCCTCTCCCCCTCTCCCCTCTCCCCTCTCCTCTCCTCCTCTCTTCTCTCCCCCCCCTCCCTCTCCCATCCTGCCCTCCTCTCCTTTCTCCTTGCCCCTCCTCCCTTGCCCTCCTGTCTTTCTACTCGCCCCTCCTCGTCCTCCTCTGCCCAACTTGCCTCTCTCGCCCCAACTCTCCCTCATCACCTCTCCTTGCCCCTCCTTGCCCTTCCTCGCTTCTCCCCGCCCCCCTCGCCCCTTCTTTAACCTCCTGTCACCTCCTCACATACCATCGCCTATCTCCCACCACCCACCACAATCTGTCACCTCCCACCCTAACCCACCCATACTTCACGACACTCACACCTCACAACGCCTCACCTCACCTCACCTACACCTCACCAACACCTCACCTCACCTCACCTCGCCCTTTCTCCGCAGGTCACATCCCTTTTTCGCCACGCCCCCCAAGTCCCCAACAAGTCTCCTAGCAACCGCAACAACCCCCACTTCAACCACCCGGAACACGAAAAGTCTTCAAGTGTGGGCTACCGCTCAAACTTCCCCAGGGGCAAGGACCCTATCATGGAGGAAGTTCTGGCTAGCACCTTCAGTCTAAAGATCATGGTCAGTGGCGGTACGGTGTGTACCTTCCACGTGGGTGGTAACTCCGACAACACACGATCAGATCCTCTGGTACCTGACGTCCCGCACTGGGAGTACTTCGTGGGCGACAGACCCCTGGCCCCCTTAATTGACGCAGACAACAGGCGAGGCTGTATCGCCCAGCTGGCTGCTGTGGAGGACTTTGCCAAGCCTGGGGAGGTGGTGGCAAGCCGAGAGGTGCTTGAGATAGTGCAGGGCGTCTGGCAAGTAGAGCTGTTCCACACGGGGGACGGCCGCCTTCTTTACCCAGCCAACTCCATTGATCTGCCGAACATCAGCGAAACGCACCATGGTCGTTGGTCGGAATCGGGCCTGTCAGATTGGCCCCCGTCTAGCTCCTACAGCAATCTAACCTCCCCCACGCCCTCCAAGCTGTTTCCTCGCACCAGATCCTCCTCAGGCTCTAGGCCCCAACTCCTCACTTCCCTTCCTGTTCTGAACACTCGAGTCCACGGCTCCTCTTCAGGCACTAAGCCCCAACCCTCCAACTCCCCTCTGGAACTGAACACTCGAGTCCACGGCTCCTATTCAGGCACTAAGCCCCAACCCTCGAACTCCCCTCTGGAATTGAAGACTCGGGTCCACGGCTCCTATTCAGGCACTAAGCCCCAACCCTCGAACTCCCCTCTGGAATTGAAGACTCGGGTCCACAGCTCCTCTTCAGGCACTAAGCCCCAACTCCTCAACTCCCTTCACGAACTGAAGTCCGAGGGTACTAGCTGTGCTGAAGGCAACTCTGACTGGTCTATTGAGGTCCATAAGGACCGACATTCCAATTGGACATACAATTCCTCTGATCTCAATGGGGGTGATGACAAACACGCCTTCATGACCCTTCCTGAGCAGGTAATGCTAGTACAAACTCTTTGTATACTAGGCTCTATATTATTTTATCTCAATCTCACGCTTGTGGCATGGCGTACTAATTTTCAATTTGTATACACCAGACTACTGTTGTATGCCAGGCTTTCAAACTGGACATATACTCCTTCGGATCTTAGGGGGGGTGTTTTCAGACACGCCTTCATGACCCTTCCTGAGCCGGTTATGCTAGTACGCACTCTTTGTATACTAGGCTACATATTATATTATATTATATTATAATATGATGTTTGTGTATCGATCATTACCTTGAGGAAGAAGAGTGCAACACCGACAAATTAGCGATTTTGTGCTATAATTACACTGCAAGCTAAATTACTATGCTTATATTTTGCACCTTTTTGGCCCTCCCTGAAAAGGTGATGCTAACCTAAACTAACCTAACCTTACCGAATCAAACCGAGCCTAACATTACCCGACCGAATCTAACCGAATCTAACATATACTACACTACCGCTAGTCAAACTAAACAAAACTTAACTCAACTGGAACCTAACCTGAGCAGGTGCAACGGCGCATGGCCAACTTGTTACGAATGCATGTACCAGCAACTGTGCGAGCTCGAGTAGAAGCAGGGCACGTGACCTTTATCAACGAGATCCGACGCTTGACTTGTCTCTTTCTTGGCTTCCCTACGCTGCTGGCCGAGAGCCTGGACACCAGCCATGAGGATCAAGTGCATTGTGTGCAGTTCGCAGTGGTGCAGGTACGATCTAGGAGTACAGTTTGCAGGCCGGCAGTTACAATCTAGCAGTACAGGTTGTTATTGGCTTCCCTACGCCGCTGGCCGAGAGCCTGGACACCAGCCATGAGGATCAAGTGCACTGTGTGCAGTTTGCAGTGGTGCAGGTACGATCTAGTAGTACAGTTTGATATTGGCTTCCCTACCCTGCTGGGCGAGAGCCTGTGCAGTTCGCAGTGGTGCAGGTACGATCTAGCAGTACAGGTTGTTATTGGCTTCCCTACGCTGCTGGCCGAGAGCCTGGACACCAGCCATGAGGATCAAGTGCACTGTGTGCAGTTTGCAGTGGTGCAGGTACGATCTAGCAGTCCACTATGATCTTGGCCTCCCTACCCTTCAGGGCGTGAGCCTGTGCAGTTGGCACTGGTGCAGGTACAATCTAGCAGTACGGTTTGCAGTGGTGCAGGTACGACCTATCAGTTCAGTTTTCAGGCCAGCAGGTACAATCTATCATTACAGTTTGCAGTGCTGCAGGTACAATCTAGCAGTACAGTTTGCAGTGTAGCAGGTACGACGTAGCATAATAGTTGAAAATGCTGCATCTTCGACATTTGTGGCTGTCCCTGGAGTGTAACAAACATTAGGGTGAGCTTTTTGTAGACCAGGCAAGGCAAATGCTACTGCACTTAACATGGCGGGTCCGGGACTTGAAACTATTATTTATTCATGACACCTGCAACTCAGGCACACACACATGCATGCGCACAAACATACACACGCTCACACACATGCAAACACACAGATGCATGGTTGTACACACACATGCACGCTTTCACCCACACCCACATGCATGCATGCACACACTGACACACATTCACGTACACATGCGTGCATGCACACTCACATGCACTTACACGCACTTGCATGCATGCACACACACACACACACACACACACACACACACATACACACATATGTCCATTTCCACTTGCAATGCTGCAGGTACAGCAAGTGATGCCACACGCATGCCCTTACTCACACATGTATGCACACACACATATGCTCCCTTCCATATGCAATGCTGCAGGTACAGCAAGTGATGCGAAAGTACAACGGCTCCTTCCTGCAGTTCCGCTGTGACGAGAAAGGCTTCGTCGGCATCTGTGCCTTTGGCCTGCCAGGCCACACCCACGAAGACGACCCTTCAAGAGCTGTGCTCGCTGCAGTGGACCTCCACCAGCGACTCAGCGACGTACAGCACCGCGTGTGCATTGGAATCACCACAGGTACTTTTTGGAGTAATCAAGTTTTTTATTTTTAGTAATCAAGCGAGGGGGGGGGGGGGGGGGGGGGGGGGGGGGGGGGGGGGGGGGGGGGGGCAGAAATAAAAAATCTCAGACCCCATGCCCATTTTTTCCAACAGAGGGCTGAGTTTACCACCCACCCACCACCCCTGGCTCCGAAACCCACTCAGAGGCCATTATCTCCCCCCACAATAATAATTAGGGGTTCGAAGTAGGGTGCCTTTTGTATAGCTTGAAAAGGCCGATGTACTGGTGCTGCTCCCATAACCATGCGTCATATGTGGAGCAAGAAATAGCAGATCAGACAAAACAATCAGTTTGTGGGCATGCAGACAAAGTGCCATTATGAAGAGGTTAGAGGGTTCGTAACATCAACTCAGCAAATCACTGCCGAGACTGGATAGCAGCACAGCCTGCCGGCCAGGGTACTTCAAATGGCCAAATTGGCCAGCGCTTTAGCGCACTTGAAAACAAAAAAACTGCGCTTTGTAGTGCAAGAAAGAAGACGTAGTCTTGCTATGCATTTAATATCATCCCTATTGTTCAATACGTTAGTGTACGTTGAACTATGGCTTCTATCCTCTGACATCATTCAATTCGCATATGTAATAGCTTTAAGATTACTGGGGTTCAATGTACTCAGGGATTGCCAGTCATTGTCTGTTTTCTGCACCTTCTTCCGTTCAATCTGGGATAGCACTATGAGCTATCCCGTTCCGAACAGGGATATTCTGTACTCATCAGTAGCCTCACCAGCTGATGGTGTTCGTGCTCGGGCTGAGAGTGGGAAATGAATTTAAGAGTGTAGCGCAAGCTTTTTCTGACCCCGACCCAGGTGTTACACCCAGAGCAGGTACATTAGGAATGATTTTTAAATTGTTACACAATCCAACGTTACAGGGCCTGTTGTGCATTTGTGTTGTCACCACAGGGGAACTGTAGTGCAATTGTTTTTTTATTTTTAAATTGTAAGCACCACAGGGGACCTGTTGTGCACTTCTTGATGTTTTTGAATTTTCGAATTGTTATCACCACATGGGACCTGTTGTGCACTTCTTGATGTTTTTGAATTTTCGAATTGTTATCACCACATGGGACCTGTTGTGCACTTCTTGATGTTTTTGAATTTTCGAATTGTTATCACCACATGGGACCTGTTGTGCACTTTTTGATGTTTTTGAATTTTCGAATTGTTATCACCACATGGGACCTGTTGTGCACTTCTTGATGTTTTTGAATTTTCGAATTGTTATCACCACATGGGACCTGTTGTGCACTTCTTGATGTTTTTGAATTTTCGAATTGTTATCACCACATGGGACCTGTTGTGCACTTTTTGATGTTTTTGAATTTTCGAATTGTTATCACAACGAGGGACCTGTTGTGCACTTTTTGATGTTTTTGAATTTTCGAATTGTTATCACCACATGGGACCTGTTGTGCACTTCTTGATGTTTTTGAATTTTCGAATTGTTATCACCACATGGGACCTGTTGTGCACTTCTTGATGTTTTTGAATTTTTGAATTTCAATCAGCACAGGGGACCTGTTGTGCACTTATAGATGTTTTTGAATTTTTGAATTTTAATCAGCACAGGGGACCTGTTGTGCACTTATAGATGTTTTTGAATTTTAATCAGCACAGGGGACCTGTTGTGTACTTATGGATGTTTTGAATGTTTGAATTTTAAACATCACAGGAGACCTGTTGTGACCTTCAAAAAAAACAATTAATCATCACAGGAGACCTGTCGTGGACTTATTGATCTTTTGGATTTTGAATTTTGATCACCACAGGGAACCTGATGTACACTTATTGATGTTTTTTTAATTTTGATAACCACAGGGGACTTGATGCGCTCTTATTATTCTTTTTTTGATTTTTTTGCTTTTAATCATCACAGGAGACCTGTTGTTCACTTTTTGAATTTCTTGAATTTTTGAATTTAATCAGCACAGGGGACCTGTTGTGCACTTATGGATGTTTTTGAATTTTTGAATTTAAATCAGCACAGGGGACCTGTTGTGCACTTTTTGAATTTTTGAATTTTTGAATTTAAATCAGCACAGGGGACCTGTTGTGCACTTATGGATGTTTTTGAATTTTTGAATTTAAATCAGCACAGGGGACCTGTTGTGCACTTTTTGAATTTTTGAATTTTTGAATTTAAATCAGCACAGGGGACCTGTTGTGCACTTTTTGAATTTTTGAATTTTTGAATTTAAATCAGCACAGGGGACCTGTTGTGCACTTTTTGAATTTTTGAATTTTTGAATTTAAATCAGCACAGGGGACTTGTTGTGCACTTTTTTTTGTTTTTTGCTTTTAATCATCACAGGAGACCTGTCTTGCACTTTTTATGTTTTTGCAATTTTAAATCTTGAATTTTGATCATCACAGGAGACTTATTATGCACCTGCGTTGGCGCGGCCAAGATCCGCTCAGAGTACACCGTCTTCGGGGATGCGATCAACCTCTCGGCGCGACTGATGATGAAGTGCAAAAAGGGGGGCATGGCAGACATTCTGTGCGACCAGCCCACGCACGGGAGTGCCAAAGGAATGGCGACATTCACCGAGCTGGAGAAGATGCAGCTTAAGGGAAAGGAACACCTGACGCTGGTCTACAAAGTCACAGCCTACGAGGAGGCCTCGGCAAGGAGCGTGATTACCTTCCCTGGTGGTCATGCTTCCTCTGTTGAGAAGACAACTCCTCAAGTCAGGCGCATGGTCGGGAGAGATAAGGAGATGTCCATGGTGATGGCCAAGGCCACGGGGTTCCTGACCGGCAAGAGCAACGCCGGCGGGGTGATCATGCTGGATGGCAACGCGGGGATGGGTAAGACCATGATGATGGAGGAAGCAAGGCGTCAGATAGAGCAGGTGCAGTTGGGGAGACAGAGCAATGCTGGTAAACTGGCGCACAGCAACTGCAAGCCAAAATTCCACATGCTAGCCGGCAGTGCAGACATTGCGTTCAAGAGCCAAAAGCTGTACCCATGGCGCCGGGTGTTTCACAGCCTGTTCCTCCTTGATGCAAACGGAGTCAACGGCCAGACCGGCATCGTTAACGGCCCTCAGGGTAGCTATGCGAGGAAGGGGAGGAAGGACAACGAGGTGCAGTTCTCAACGTGCAACCAGACCACGGCGCTCGGGGACCGCTTATCTAACAAGATCCAGTCCTACAACGCGCATTGGCGAAAGATGCTCTCTGAGCTGCTAGACCTACCTCTTCAGAGCATTCCTGCAGGGGGGTTGGTGCTGGATGGGGGTGATGGGCTAGAAGATCTCGAGGGAGACTGTAGTCAGCTTGGCCACAACGCTCCTGGGATTATCATGACCAGCGGGTTTGACTTCGCACCCACTGCCACGAGGGCAAGTGGTTTTGACTTCGCACCCACTGCCAGGGGGACAAGTGGACTTGACTACGCACCCACTGCCAGGTTGGCCAGTGGGTTTGACTTAGCACCCACTACCAAGGTGGAGGCCTCCAGCCAGGCTGGTAGCTGGAGCAAACACGCTTTTCAACAGCAGCCACCTTCAGATGGCCAGTGCCAGCCCAATGCAGGTGTGTGTGTGTGTGAGTGTACTTGCCAGTACCAGCCCAATGCAGGTGTGTGTGTGTGTGTGTGTACTTGCCAGTAACACAATGCAGGGTGTGTGTGTGTGTGTGTGTACTTGCCCAGTACAGCCCAATGCAGGTTGTGTGTGGTGTGTGTGTGTACTTGCCAGTACAGCCAATGCAGGTTGTGTGTGTGTGTGTGTGTACTTGCCAGTACAGCCCAATGCAGTGTGTGTGGTGTGTGTGTGTGTACTTGCCAGTACCAGCCAAATGCAGTGTGTGTGTGTGTGTGTGTGTGTGTGTACTTGCAGTACCAGCCCAATGCAGTGTGTGTGTGTGTGTGTGTGTGTGTACTTGCCAGTACCAGCGCAATGCAAGGTTGGTGTGTGTGTGTGTGTGTGTATGTGCCAGTACCAGCCCAATGCAGGTGTGGGTGTGTGGTGTGTGTGTGTGTGTGTGTGTGTGTGTACTTGCCAGTACCAGCCAATGCAGGTGTGTGTGTGTGTGTGTGTACTTGTACCAGTGCCAGCCCAATGCATGCAGGTGTGTGTGTGTGTGTGTGTGTGTACTTGCCAGTACCAGCCCAATGCAGGTGTGTGTGTGTGTGTGTGTGTGTGTACTTGCCAGTGCCAGCCCAATGCAGGTGTGTGTGTGTGTGTGTGTGTGTGTGTGTACTTGCCAGTACCAGCCCAATGCAGTGTGTGTGTGTGTGTGGTGTGTACTTGCCAGTACCAGCCCAATGCAAGTGTGTGTGTGTGTGTGTGTGTGTACTTGCCAGTGCCAGCCAATGCAGGTGTGTGTGTGTGTGTGTGTGTGTACTTGCCAGTGCCAGCCCAATGCAGGTGTGTGTGTGTGTGTGTGTGTGTGTGTGTGTACTTGCCAGTACCAGCCCAATGCAGGTGTGTGTGTGTGTGTGTGGTGTGCAGGTGTGTGTGTGTGGTGTGTACTTGCCAGTACCAGCCCAATGCAGGTGTTGTGTGTGTGTGTTGTGTGTGTGTGTGTGTGTGTACTTGCCAGTACCAGCCCAATGCAGGGTGTGTGTGTGTGTGTGTGTGTGTGTGTGTGTGTACTTGCCAGTACCAGCCCAATGCAGTGTGGTGTTGTGTGTGTGTGTGTGTACTTGCCAGTGCCAGCCCAATGCAGGTGTGTGTGTGTGTGTGTGTGTGTACTTGCCAGTACCAGCCCAATGCAGGTGTGTGTGTGTGTGTGTGTGTGTGTACTTGCCAGTGCCAGCCCAATGCAGGTGTGTGTGTGTGTGTGTGTGTGTGTACTTGCCAGTACCAGCCCAATGCAGGTGTGTGTGTGTGTGTGTGTATTTGCCAGTACCAGCCCAATGCAGGTTTGTGTGTTCGTTTGTGTGTGTGTGTGTGTGTACTTACCAGTACCAGCCCAATGCAGGTGTGTGTGTGTGTGTGTACTTGCCAGTGCCAGCCCAATGCAGGTGTGTGTGTGTGTGTGTACTTGCCAGTACCAGCCCAATGCAGGTGTGTGTGTGTGTGTGTTTGTGTGTGTGTGTGTGTGTGGTACTTGCCAGTGCCAGCCCAATGCAGGTGTGTGTGTGTGTATTTGCCAGTGCCAGCCCAACTCTTCACCTTTGTTTTGTTTTGTTTTTCTATTTTGCGATGCCCCAAATCCTGACTCCTTTCCTTCTCCCCTGGCAATGCTCAGCATGCTCAGAGCTCCTTCAACACACCCCTGCGCACAGGGCCCATTTATTTTACAAGCAGCATCCATAATACCATATCCTTACTCCTTTCCTACTCCCCTGTGCATGCTCAGCGTGCCATGGGCTCCTTTAACACACCCCTGCACACAGGGCCCAGGCCTTTCACAGGCAACATCCACCCCTTGCATGCAAAACCTCTTCACCTGCCTTTTGGTTATATAATTTGCAATGCCCCATATCCTGACTCCTTTCCTTCTCCCCTGTCCATGCTCAGCGTGCACAGGGCTCCTTCAACACACCCCTGCGCACAGGGCCCAGTTATTTCACAAGCAGCATCCATAATACCTTATCCTTACTCCTTTCCTACTCCCCTGTGCATGCTCAGCGTGCCATGGGCTCCTTTAACACACCCCTGCGCACAGGGCCCAGTTCTTTCACAAGCAACATTCGCACCTTACATGTAAACCTCTCCACCTGCGTTTCGTTTTTATTTTTGCAATGCCCCTTATCCTCACTCCTTTCCTTCTCCCCTGTCCATGCTCAGCGTGCTCAGGGCTCCTTCAACACACCCCATCGGACAGGGCCCAGTTCTTTCACCAGCGGCATCCACAATTTGCGTGTGAGCCCTCTACGAGGCCCTCTAAGAGGCGGGAGGCTACAGGGAGAGGGCAGCTACTCCGAGCAAGAGGGAAGCTATTCCACTAGGTATGGGGGCCTTAAGGGGAGAAAGCTTAGCTCATACTCGCCATACAGGTACACTCATGCAGCTACACACACACATGCAGGTACAAATTTACAGGTACACACACACATGCAGGGACAAACAGGTACACACATGCAGGGACAGGTAAGTGTCGAAACTCCCGAGTTAGCCTCCACTCCAATGAGCCCTAAACCCACATAGACCACGAACCCTAACCCCCACAAACTTGCACGTGAGCCACTTGCAAGGCCCCCCTCCACTTCAATGAGCCCTAAACCCACATAGACCACGAACCCTAACCCACAAACTTGCACGTGAGCCACTTGCGAGGCCCCCCTCCACTTCAATGAGCCTAAACCCACATAGACCACGAACCCTAACCCCACAAACTTGCACGTGAGCCACTTGCAAGGCCCTCCACTTCAATGAGCCCTAAACCCACATAGACCACGAACCCTAACCCCCACACAAACTTGCACGTGAGCCACTTGCGAGGCCCCCCTCCACTTCAATGAGCCTAAACCACATAGACCACGAACCCTAACCCCCACAAACTTGCACGTGAGCCACTTGCGAGGCCCCTCCACTTCAATGAGCCCTAAACCCACATAGACCACAAACCCTAACCCCCACAAACTTGCACGTGAGCCACTTGCGAGGCCCCCCTCCACTTCAATGAGCCCTAAACCCACATAGACCACGAACCCTAACCCCCACAAACTTGCACGTGAGCCACTTGCGAGGGCCCCCCTCCACTTCAATGAGCCCTAAACCCACATTAGACCACGAACCCTAACCCCCACAAACTTGCACGTGAGCCACTTGCGAGGCCCCCCTCCACTTCAATGAGCCTAAACCACATAGACCACGAACCCTAACCCCCACAAACTTGCACGTGAGCCACTTGCGAGGCCCCCCTCCACTTCAATGAGCCCTAAACCCACATAGACCACGAACCCCTAACCCCCCACAAACTTGCACGTGAGCCACTGCGAGGCCCCCCTCCACTTCAATGAGCCCTAAACCCACATAGACCACGAACCCTAACCCCACAAACTTGCACGTGAGCCACTTGCGAGGCCCCCCTCCACTTCAATGAGCCCTAAACCCACATAGACCACGAACCCTAACCCCCACAAACTTGCACGTGAGCCACTTGCGAGGCCCCCCTCCACTTCAAATGAGCCTAAACCCACATAGACACGAACCCTAACCCCCACAAACTTGCACGTGAGCCACTGCGAGGCCCCCCTCCACTTCAATGAGCCCCTAAACCCACATAGACCACGAACCCTAACCCCACAAACTTGCACGTGAGCCACTTGCGAGGCCCCCTCCACTTCAATGAGCCCTAAACCCACATAGACCACGAACCCTAACCCCCACAAACTTGCACGTGAGTTACTTGCGAGGGCCCCCTCCACTTCAATGAGCCCTAAACCTAAATAGACCACGAACCCTAAACCCCACAAACTTGCACGTGAGCCACTTGCGAGGCCCCCCTCCACTTCAATGAGCCCTAAACCCACATAGACCACGAACCCTAACCCCCACAAACTTGCACGTGAGCCACTTGCAAGGCCCCCTCCACTTCAATGAGCCCTAAACCCACATAGACCACGAACCCTAACCCCCACAAACTTGCACGTGAGCCACTTGCGAGGCCGCCCTCCACTTCAATGAGCCCTAAACCCACATAGACCACGAACCCTAACCCCCACAAACTTGCACGTGAGTTACTTGCGAGGCCCCCCTCCACTTCAATGAGCCCTAAACCTAAATAGACCACGAACCCTAAACCCCACAAACTTGCACGTGAGCCACTTGCGAGGCCCCCCTCCACTTCAATGAGCCCTAAACCCACATAGACCACGAACCCTAACCCCCACAAACTTGCACGTGAGCCACTTGCAAGGCCCCCCTCCACTTCAATGAGCCCTAAACCCACATAGACCACGAACCCTAACCCCCACAAACTTGCACGTGAGCCACTTGCGAGGCCCCCCTCCACTTCAATGAGCCCTAAACCCACATAGACCACGAACCCTAACCCCCACAAACTTACACGTGAGCCACTTGCGAGGCCCCCTCACTTCAATGAGCCTAAACCACATAGACCACGAACCCTAACCCCCACAAACTTGCACGTGAGCCACTTGCGAGGCCCCCCTCCACTTCAATGAGCCCTAACCCACATAGACCACGAACCCTAACCCACAAACTTGCACGTGAGCCACTTGCGAGGCCCCCTCCACTTCAATGAGCCCTAAACCCACATAGACATGAACCCTAACCCCACAAACTTGCACGTGAGCCACTTGCGAGGCCTCCCTCCACTTCAATGAGACCTAAAACCACATAGATCCTGAACCCTAAACTCCCCAAACATGCACGCGAGCCTCCTACAAGGCCCCAAAGAGGCAGGAAAGAGCTCATGGCTGAGGGCAGCTATAGCTATTCTGCTAGGTTTGGGGAAGTTAGCCTCCACTAAAGGGAGCCTCCACTTATGGGAGCACTAAAACCCCCTAGACCCCAAACCCTAACCCCCCCCCCCCCCAAAAAAACTTGCACGCGAGCCTCCAATGAGGCCCCCTCCACATGAGCCTCCTACGAAGGAGGAAAGAGCTGAGGGCTGGGGGCAGCTACAGCTATTCTGCTAGGTATGAGGAAGTTAGCCTCCACTTAATTCAGCTCTAAACCCACCTAGACCCCGAACCCTACCCCCCCCCCCAAACTTGCACGCGAGCCTCCTACAAGGCCCCCCTCTACTTAAGTGAACCCTTAACCCACCTAGACCCTGAACCTCTACCCCCAAAACTTGCACGTGAGCCTCCCACGAGGCCCCAAAGAGGCAGGAAAGAGCTGAGGGCATCTACAGCTATTCTGGTAGGTATGGGGAAGTTAGCCTCCACTTAAGTTAGCCTCCACTTATGGGAGCATTAAACCCACCTAAGCCCTGAACCCTAAACTCCTGAACTCTAAACCCTGACCCCCCTAAACTGAACTGGAGGCTAACTTAGATGGGGGCTAAATTCTCCCCAACCTTCCACCAGGTCGCCACTGGCAGACACTGGCTCGCACTCGGCCTAAACCTAACCCCAAATTAACCCTTAACCACTAAACCATAAACCCTGAACCCCCTAAACTTCGGTGGAGGCTAACTTTGGTGGAGGCTAGCTTCCCCCCCACCTTCCAGCAGCTCGCCACTGGCCGCCACTGGCGAGCACACAAGTCTGGTCTTCATGCACCTGACTGGGGGTGACTTCACCTTCATCCTCAAACACACCACCACCGCCCACCCACCACTTCCACCCCCAAACACACCACCACCACTAGGTCACCTCTAGCAGCCACTGGCGAGCACTCAGCCAGCCGGTCAAGTGACCATGGTCTGAATCCCGAGACCTCAGTCAGCCGGCCCGCCACCATTTCCCCCCATGACTACTCCACAAACTCCCGCCCAGCAACCTCCACCCAGCTCGTAAAGTTATCGCCGCATCCGAATCTAGAGCAACCGCTGCCCATGCACATGCCCTTCTCGCTGCAAGCCCTTGCCTCGGACATTGTCGGGGGCTCCCGGGAAGTGCTGCGTAAGATCAAGGGACCCGCTGGGAAAGAAGCTCGTAGCCCGGATGCTTCTCTTGCAGCCCACCCGAACCTCGTGGACGCACCTCTCATCATGCGCCAGTGCGTCGCCTTCATGGCAGAGGTCAGTTTGTTTTTTGTTTTTTGCCACCACCACACACACCACACTTCACACACAAAACCACGACCGAACGTCGTGGACGCACCTCTCATCATGCGCCAGTGCGTCGCCTTCATGGCAGGGGTCAGTTTTTTGTTTTTTTTGCCACCAACCGCACACCACACACCCACACCACGACCAAACCACACCACACTTCACACACAAAACCACAACCGAACCTCGTGGACGCACCTCTCATCATGCGCCAGTGCGTCGACTTCATGGCAGGGGTCAGTTTTTTTTCAGTTTTTTTTTTTTGCCAACACCACCAAACTGCACCACACACACCACACCATACCACACACACCACACCACGGCCGAACCTTGTGGACGCACCTCACATCATGCGCCAGTGCGTTGCATTCATGGCAGAGGTAATTTTGTTTTTTGCCACCACCACCAAACTGCACCACACACACACACACACAACACACAACACATCACGACCAAACCACACCATACCACACACACCACACCACGGCCGGACATCGTGGACGCGCCTCTCATTATGCGCCAGTGCGTCGCATTCATGGCAGAGGTCATTTTTTGTTTTTGTTGCCACCTTCATGTCCAAGGTCGGTTCTTTACTGCCTGTCAAGCCCTGTTCAACAAAACTATTCCCACTTCACACACAAAACCACGACCGAACCTCGTGGACGCACCTCTCATCATGCGCCAGTGCGTCGCCTTCATGGCAGAGGTCAGTTTTTTGTTTGCCCCCTTCATGTCCCAAGACAGTTCTATACTCCCTGTTCAGCCCTGTTCAACAAAACTATTCCCACCCCACACCCCACACCTGCATGTCAGAGACCACTGTTTTCCTTTGGTTCTGAATTAAGATGTTCATGTTTACTGTGCGGCTGGAACGCAACACTGTTGTGTAAACACTGTTTACCAGATACCACTCCCCTCCCTCTCCACCTCCCCCTCAGACTGTCCTTCCCCCCACCTCCCTCCCCACACTCCCCCTCCTGCCCCCCCCCCCCACCCCCTCCCCTCACTCCCCTCACTCCCATCTCCTCACCTCACTCCCCACACTCCCCTCACTCCCCACACTCCCCCAGTCTGTCCTCCCCCCCCAACCTCCCTCCCCACACTCCCCTCTCCCCACCCACCCCCCAACCTCCCTCCCCCCCCACACTCCCCTCCCCACCCTCCTCACTCCCCTCACTCCTCCCTTCCTCTCCACTCCCCCCCCAGACTGTCCTCCCCCCCCCACCTCCCTCCCACACTCCCCCCCTCCCCCCCACCTCCTCCCCACACTCCCCTCCCTCCCCTCCCTCTCCACCTCCCCCCCCAGACTGTCCTCCCCCCCCACCTCCCTCCCCACCTCACTCCCCACACTCCCCTCACTCCCTCACTCTCCTCTCCCCACCTACCTCCCCACACTCCCTCCCCCCCCTCCTCCCTCACCTCACAATCCCCACCTCCCCACCTCCCTCCCCACACTCCCCTCCCCCCCCTCCTCCCTCCCTCACTCCCCACCTCCCCACATCCCACATCCCCTCCCCACACTCCCCTCCCTCCCCGCGCCCCCACCCCCCCACAACACACAGATACCCCCATCCATCCCGCCCAACAGGTCATCTTAGAATTCACGGACCTCTACGGACTGCTCTGCCTCTTCTTGGAGGGTCTTCATGTGCCAGTGTGTCACCTTCGCGTCAGAGAAAAAACCCCTTTCCTCCCACCTCCCTCCCACACTCCCTCCCTCCCCGCCACAGGTCATCTTAGAGTTCACCGATCCCCCTTTACGACCTCTCTCCCCCTCCCCTCCCTCCCCACCTCCCTCCCCTCACTCCCCACACTCCCCACCTCCCTCTCCACACTCCCCTCCCTCCCCCGCCCCCCCCTCCACCCCTCCCCACCCCACCCCCACACACAGATACCCCCATCCCTCCCGCCCACAGGTCATCTTAGAGTTTACCGACCTTTATGGACCCCTCTGCATCTTCTTGGAGGGCCTCCACGTCTTTGACAACTGGTCGTGGCAGCTCCTCGTGCGAGTGTCAGAGTCCCTTTCCGGATCTTGTATCATACTGGGGCTACCACTGAGGCCCAACTTTCCGAACAGCGGGGCGGTCCTGCCCTCTGAGCAAGGCGGCAGTCAATCAGAAGGTCAGTCAGCAATATACATACCCACACAACTTACCCACATCATGCCACCAACACCACCTAACACCACCAACACCACCAACACCAACCAATAACCACCAATACATACCACCAACACCACCACCACCACCACCAATACCACAACACCACAGCACGCCCACACAATACATACACCAACACCACCAACACCAACACCACCAACACCACCCAACACCACCTGAATACCACCAACACCACCACACCAACCGCCACACCACAAACAACAACCAACACCCACCACACACCACCAACACCAAACACCACCAAATACCACGCAACACCACCAACACACTAGCCACCAACACCACCACACCACCACCTAACACCACACAAACAACACCACCAATACACCACCACGACGACACCAACACCACCAACCTAACCACCAACACCACCAAACCACGACACCAACAGCCACCAACACCAGCACCAAACACCACCACACGAGAACACCAACAGCCACAACACCACCAACACCACCAATACCACCAACACACCACCACCACCACCAACACCACCATCACCACCAACGCCACAAAATACCAACACCACCATACCACCAACACCAACCTAACACCAACCAATACCACCACACCACCAATACCCACCAACACCACCAACACCAACACCACCAACACCACCAATACCACCAACGGCACTAACCACACCGACTAACACCACCAATACCACCAATACCACCAACACCACCAAATACAACCAACCACACCCACCAATACCATACCAACTACCACCAACACCACCATCACCACCAACAGCGTCCACAACACGCCACCAATACCACCTGTCACGGTTGGGCAAGTCCTATGTAGTTCTAACACTGAGCAAGGCAGGAGTCAATCAGAAGTCAGAATGTGGGTCATAAATATACAGACCCACATAACTTACCCACTCAAACCACCCTAACCAACTTACCCTGACCACCCACGCCATCGCATCTTGCCATAATGTACCACACATCAACCCACCCTAACCACCCTAGCCACCCTAACCAACTCACCCTAACCACCCACGCCATCGCAGCTTGCCATGATGTACCACACACCCACCCATCCTAACCACCCTAACCAACTCACCCTGACCACCCACACCACTGCAGCTTGCAAATGATGTACCACACACACCAACCCCATCCTAAACCCAACCTAACCAACTCACCCTGACCACCCACAACACACTGCAGCTTGGCCATGATGTACACACACCAACCCATCCTAACCACCCTAACCAACTCACCCTGACCACCCACTCCATTGCAGTTTGCAATGATATACCACACACTACCCCACCCTAAACACCCTAACCAACCTAACCAACTCACCTTGACCACCCACACCATCGCAGTTTGCCATAATGTACCACTATGTGCTCCACCTCCCCACCACGACTCTCATCAATTTGGAAGCCTTCGTCATGTAGCCGACACAAAAAAGGCAACACTAAGCACCCTAACCACCCTAACCACCCTAACATCCCTAACCAACTCACCCTAACCACCCACACCAACTCACCCTGATCACCCACACCATCGCAGCTTTCCATAATGTACCACACACCAACCCACCCTATCCACCCTAACCACCCTAACCAACTCACCCTGACCACCCACACCATCGCAGCTTTCCATAATGTACCACGCATCAACCCACCCTATCCACCCTAACCACCCTAACCAACTCACCCTGACCACTCACTCCGCCACAGCTTTCCATAATGTACCACAACGTGCTCCGCCTCCCCACCACGACTCTCATCAAGTTAGAGGCCTTCGACATGGAGCAGACCCATCTGCTGATGAAGTCTATCGCAGGCCATCGTTTTTTTTTCCGACGACCACGTCATGTCGGTCCTGAATAAGACCGGGGGAATGCCTCACTACATCGAGCATGTAACGCGAGGTTCATCAATGGCCAGCAAACAATGAGGAAGACCCCTTGACTTCCAACGTGAACAACAAGATCCGCAACCTAAACTCTCAACAGGTATACACCACACACCAATGCATCAGCACACACACACCACACACACCATGCAACACACACACACACGCACACACACCACACACACACCTACAGCACACACACACCACCACACACACACTCACACACACCATGCCACACACACACTACACCACACACACCATGCCACACACACACACTTCACCACACACACCATGCTACACACACACTACACCACACACACCATGCCACACACACACTACACCACACACACCATGCCACACACACACTACACCACACACACCATGCCACACACACACTACACCACATGCCACACACACCACCTACACACACACACACACACTACACCACACACACACATCATGCCACACCACACACACTTCACCACACAACACCACAACACACACACATACACAAACACGCACACCATGCACACAACACCCCACACCACTCTCACACACACACACCACACCACACCACACCACACCACACCACACGCACATCATGCCACACACCACACACACCACACCATGCCACACACACCACACAGTACTACATTGAGCACGTTGCTGAGTTCATCATGTCCAGCAACAATGAGGAGGATCCCTTGGCTTCCAACGTGAACAAACACGATGCTTCAAACCTCAGCTCTCAACATGTAATACACCACACACACACACAAACACACACACCTCACCACACACCATGCCACACACACACACCAAAACACACACACACACCACATCATGCCACACACACACACACACACACACACACACACACAATGCCACACACACACACACACCACACGCACCATGCCACACACAACACACCATGCCACACACACCAAACACACCACACACACCACACAATGCCACACGTACACCACACACACACACACACCACACAATGCCACACACACACACCACACAATGCCACACACACCACACACACCATGCCACACACACACCACACCACCCACACACACACCACACCACACACACACCACACCACACACACACCACACCACACACACACACTCCACCCACAAACGAATCCCACACCACACCGCCCACACAACACAACACACACCCACAGGTCATCGTGGAGAGAGTGGACCGTCTGAGCCCTGATTACAACCCGCCCCTCTTCAACACAACTAATCTCACACCACTCCACACCACCCACACACCACTCCACTCCACTCCACTCCACACCACCCACACACCACCCACACACCACAACACCCACACAACACCCACACACCACCCACACACCACACCACTCCACTCCACAACACCCATACACCACACCACACCACACCACACACACACACACCACTCCACTCCCCACCACCCACACACCACACCACACCACACACACACACCCACACACCACTCCACAACCACCCACACACCACTCCACACCATCACCCACACACCACTCACCACCATCACACCCACACACCACTCCACACCACCCACACACCACACCACACCACACCACACCACCCACACCCTCATGTCATCGTAGAGGCGAGTGGACTGCTACGCCCTGGTTGCAACCTGCTTCTCAAAGGTGGCTTCCATTATGGGCCATGCCTTTAATTCCCTCTTCAACACAACTAAATCCCACACCCACTCCAGACCCCATCCCCATCCCCATCCCCATCCCCTATGTTTTCCTCCTACCTACACGCATGCTCGTGTATGACCCCATCGGCATCCCCTATGTTTTCCTCCTACCTACACGCATGCTCATGTATGACCCCATCCCCATCCCCTATGTTTTCCTCCTACCTACACGCATGCTCGTGTATGACCCCATTCCCTATGTTTTCCTCCTACCTACACGCATGCTCGTGTATGACCCCATCCCCTATGTTTTCCTCCTACCTACACGCATGCTCGTGTATGACCCCATCCCCATCCCCTATGTTTTCCTCCTACCTACACGCATGCTCGTGTATGACCCCATCCCCATCCCCTATGTTTTCCTCCTACCTACACGCATGCTCGTGTATGACCCCATCCCGACCCCATCCCCTGTCCACACCACATCACGCCACCCCCGCCCACAGGTCATCGTAAAGCGAGTGGACCGCCTACGCCCTGGTTTCAAGCCTGCTTCTCAAGGTGGCTTCCATTATGGGCCACTTCTTTACTCCTCTTCAACACAACTAATCGCACACCAACTTCCCCATCCCCATCCCCTCTCCACACCCCAACCCCTCCTCACCCCATCCCCTCTCCACTCCACACTCTTCTCCTCCCCTCTCCACTCCACACACCTCCCTTTTCCACCCCATCCCCTTTCCACTCCACACCACAACACTCCGCACCACAACACCCACCCACCACCCACACGCCCAGGTAATTGTGGAGAGAGTAGACCGCCTGCGTCCTGGTTGCAACCTGCTTCTCAAGGTGGCTTCCATCATGGGTCAGTTTGTCGACCTAGACATCTTGCACAAGTTCTACCCCATTGTCATGCCCAAGCACGAGCTCAAGGCTCTCCTTCAGGAACTAGAGAGAGGCAATTTCCTTAAAGCAAACCAGGTATTACTTGCCGCCTGATCGGGGGGGGGATGTGGGGGGGAAGGGGATGGGAGGGCATCTTGCACAAGTTCTACCCCATTGACATGCCCAAGCACGAGCCCAAGGCGCTCCTTCAGGAACTCGAGAAATGTATGGTGTGGAAGTGGGTGTGAATGTAGCCTGCCCATAACCTGGGGCAGATAGCAGTTCAGCCACTCAACTGGGGGGATTTGGGAAGGTGCATGCTGAGGGGTGAGGGTGGGGGAGGGGGTGAGTATATTTGAGTATAGGTGTGGAAGTGGGTATGGGAGGGTGCAGGAGTGAAAGTGGGAGTGAGTGTGAATGTGGCCTGCCCATAATACGAGGCATGTAACAGTTCAGTCAATGAGGGCCGTTTGGAAGGCTCCTTCGGGAGCATGCTAAGAGATGGGGGTGGGTGGGGGAGGGGGAGGTGGGGGAGTGTGGGTGTGAAAGTGGGTGTAGGTGTGGAAGTAGGTGTGAATGTGGCCTGCTTCTAGCCATGAGGCAGATAGCAGTTCAGCAACCGAGGGCTGTTTGGAAGGCTCCGTCCGGAGCATGCTGCGTGGAGTGGGTGGGGGGTGGGGTGTAGGTGTGAGGAGGTGGGTGTGTAGGTGTGGAAGTGGGTGTGAATGTGTTGTGTAAGAACAAGCAAGTGTACCTGACCTGGACATAGCTACCATGGCGGTTGACAGCGACCGCGAGCCAGGTACTACATTTTGTCAAATTGGTCAGCGCTTACAGCGCCAAAACTTCAAATTGGTCAGCGCTTTGTAGTACAAAAAGCGCAGAAACTGCGCGCTGCGCCCACAGGAGGTTGAAAAATCTGCGCGAAATGCGCAGGGGGGCTCAAAAAGCGTGCGCGAAATCGCGCTGTCCCGCGCGCTTTGTAGTACCCTGCCGCGAGCGCTCACGTTACAGATCCCCAAACATTGACAACATCTTGGCTACAAATCCTTCAGGAACTTGAGAAAGTCACACACACCATACCACACACACACACACACCACACCTTTGAGAAAGGCAATTTCCTCAAAGCGGACTAGGTGTACCTAGGGACCAGCATATCACATGATGTTGAGCAAAGGCGATTATGATATCATCTGATATCATACAAAGTGCATCATATGATATTGTATATAAATGGTAACTTTAGCCTAGTCAGATTGCTCCTCCCCACCCCCACCCCCCACCCCCCAGCACCCACTCATTTGCACCCACCACCACCACCACCACCTCACCACCACTCATTTGCTCCCCCCCCCCACACACACACCCCACCACCACCACTACCACCACCACCACCACTCATTTGCACCCCACCACCACCACCTTCCCGCCACCACTCATTGGCTCCTCACCACCACCACCACCACACCACCAATTCTATTTCACCCCCACCACCACCAACCCACCACCACTCATTTGCTCCTCCACCACCACCACCCCCGCCAAACCAGGCCGAGAGCATGCTGGAGTTCAACATGATCGATTGCACCCACCACCACCACCACCACCCACCACCACCGCTCATTTGCACCTCACCACCCCCACCCCCGCCAACCAGGCCAAGAGCATGCTGGAGTTCAACATGATCGAGCGCGACATTTGTGTACGAGATGTTGCCGGCACTTCCAGAGACGGCAGCTGCACTGTAAGCGGCCACCGTCCCATAGCTGCCCCCCCCCCCCCCCCCCCCTCTCCAATATCTTTGCTACTCCACCATACACACCACTCATTTTGCACCCACCCACCCCACCCATACACACCCCCACCCATGCAACCAGGCCGAGAGCATGCTGGAGTTCAACATGATCGAGCGCGACATCGTGTACGAGATGTTGCCGCACTTCCAGAGACGGCAGCTGCATTGTAAGCTAGCACAGGAACTGGAAAGACGCTTGGAGCAATCTCAAGCAGGCCACCCTTCACCACCCGTAGCTTACCACTACAACCAGGTATGTTTTGTATGTTATTGTTTTGCAGTTCACCTTCACCACCGTAGCATACCACTACAACCAGGTATGTTGGTATGTTTTCATGTGTGTTTTCATTGTTTGCAGTTCACCTTCACCACCGAAGCATACCACTACAACCAGGTATGTTTTCATGTGTGTTTTCATTGTTTGCAGTTCACCTTCACCACCATAGCATACCACTACAGCCAGGTGTGTTGGTATCGTTTTTCATGTGTGTTTTTCATTGTCTGCAGTTCAAAACACTTCACCACCATAGCGTACCACTACAGCCAGGTATACAAGTATGTTTGTTTGTATGCATTGTTTTGCAGTTTCAACCTTCACCACCGTAGCGTACCTCTACAGCCAGGTGTGTTTGTATGTCTGTATGTCATGTTTGCAGCTCACCTTCACCACCTTAGCGTTCCACTACAACCAGGTGTGTTGTGTAGTTTGCATTGTAAGCTAGCGCAGGAGCTGGAAAGACGCTTGGAGCAATCTCACGCGGCCACCTTCACCACCTTAGAGTTCCACTACAACCAGGTGTGTTGTGTAGTTTGCATTGTAAGCTAGCGCAGGAGCTGGAAAGACGCTTGGAGCAATCTCACGCGGCCACCTTCACCACCTTAGCGTTCCACTACAACCAGGTGTGTTGTGTAGTTTGCATTGTAAGCTAGCGCAGGAGCTGGAAAGGCGCTTGGAGCAATCTCACACGGCCACCTTCACCACCTTAGCGTTCCACTACAACCAGGTGTGTTGTGTAGTTTGCATTGTAAGCTAGCGCAGGAGCTGGAAAGACGCTTGGAGCAATCTCACGCGGCCACCTTCACCACCTTAGCGTTCCACTACAACCAGGTGTGTTGTGTAGTTTGCATTGTAAGCTAGCGCAGGAGCTGGAAAGACGCTTGGAGCAATCTCACGCGGCCACCTTCACCACCTTAGCGTTCCACTACAACCAGGTGTGTTGTGTAGTTTGCATTGTAAGCTAGCGCAGGAGCTGGAAAGACGCTTGGAGCAATCTCACGCGGCCACCTTCACCACCTTAGCGTTCCACTACAACCAGGTACAGAAGTATGTTTTCATGTGTGTTTGTATGTATTGTTTGCAGTTCACCTTTACCACCGTAGCATACCACTACAACCAGGTATGTTTGTATGTATTGTTAGTCTTGTTTAGGGTTCACCTTCACCACCGTAGCATACCACTATAACCAGGTATGTTTGTATGTATTGTTTGTAGTTCACCTTCACCACCGTAGCATACCACTACAACCAGGTATGTTTGTATGTATTGTTTGTCTTGTTTAGGGTTCACCTTCACCACCGTAGCATACCACTATAACCAGGTATGTTTGTATGCATTGTTTGTAGTTCACCTTCACCACCGTAGCATATCACTACAACCAGGTATGTTTGTATGTATTGTTTGTCTTGTTTAGGGTTCACCTTCACCACCGTAGCATACCACTATAACCAGGTATGTTTGTATGTATTGTTTGTAGTTCACCTTCACCACTGTAGCATACCACTACAACCAGGTATGTTTGTATGTATTGTTTGTCTTGTTTAGGGTTCACCTTCACCACCGTAGCATACCACTATAACCAGGTATGTTTGTATGTATTGTTTGTCTTGTTAAGGGTTCACCTTCACCACCGTAGCATACCACTATAACCAGGTATGTTTGTATGTATTGTTTGTAGTTCACCTTCACCACCGTAGCATACCACTATAACCAGGTATGTTTGTATGTATTGTTTGTCTTGTTTAGGGTTCACCTTCACCACCGTAGCATACCACTATAACCAGGTATGTTTGTATGTATTGTTTGTAGTTCACCTTCACCACCGTAGCATATCACTACAACCAGATTGTTTGTATGTATTGTTTGTCTTGTTTAGGCCACCTATCACCACCGTAGCATATCACTACAACCAGATTTGTTTGTATGTATTGTTTGTCTTGTTTAGGGTTCACCTTCACCACCGTAGCATATCACTTCAACCAGATTTGTTTGTATGTATTGTTTGTCTTGTTTAGGGTTCACCTTCACCACCGTAGCATATCACTACAAACAGATTTGTTTGTATGTATTGTTTGTAGTTCACCTTCACCACCGTAGCATACCACTACTACCAGATTTGTTTGTATGTATTGTTTGTCTTGTTTAGGGTTCACCTTCACCACCGTAGCATACCACTATAACCAGGTATGTTTGTATGTATTGTTTGTAGTTCACCTTCACCACCGTAGCATATCACTACAACCAGATTTTTTTGTATGTATTGTTTGTCTTGTTTAGGGCTCACCTTCACCACCGTAGCATATCACTACAACCAGATTTGTTTGTATGTATTGTTTGTCTTGTTTAGGGTTCACCTTCACCACCGTAGCATATCACTACAACCAGATTTGTTTGTATGTATTGTTTGTCTTGTTTAGGGTTCACCTTCACCACCGTAGCATACCACTACAACTAGGTGTGTTTGTATGCATTGTTTGTAGTTCACCTTCACCACTGTAGCATACCACTACAACTAGGCGTGTTTGTATGCATTGTTTGTTGTTCACCTTCACCACCGTAGCATACCACTACCACCAAGTGTGTAGTGTAGTTTGCACTGTAAGCTAGCGCGATAATTGTAGAGACACTTTGAGCAATCTTAAGCGACCACCTTCACCCCCTTGTAGGCCTGTGCCGGCAACGAGGCCACTGAACCGGAATGCACGCTCAAGGCTATTGAGAGGACTGGCACCTTTTCCCCCTTCCCTTGACCCCTTTTCCCTGACCCCCTCGCTATTTACTATTGTAGTTTCCTTGACCGCTATTCCCTGACCCCCTCGCTATTTACTAGTGTAGTTTCCTTGACCGCTATTCCCTGACCTCGCCCGACAAAAACAAGATTTGCTTCCCTGCCGCCCTTTTCCCGCCCCCTTGTAGGCCTGTGCTGGCAACGAAGCCACTGAACCGGAATGCACGCTCAAGGCTATCGAGTACTGGCACCATTCAGCTGAAGAGGCCTATGCAGGTTCAGCTTTGATAGAGGCGCTTAAGTTGTATGAGAAGGCATGCGTCCTAGCTGACCTGCCCCCCTTTTCCCGCCCCCTTGTAGGCCTGTGCTGGCAACGAAGCCACTGAACCGGAATGCACGCTCAAGGCTATCGAGTACTGGCACCATTCAGCTGAAGAGGCCTATGCAGGTTCTGCTTTGATAGAGGCGCTTAAGTTGTATGAGAAGGCATGCGTCCTAGCTGACCTGCCCCCTATTTCCCGCCCCCTTGTAGGCCTGTGCTGGCAACGAAGCCACTGAACCGGAATGCACGCTCAAGGCTATCGAGTACTGGCACCATTCAGCTGAAGAGGCCTATGCGGACTCAGCTTTGATTGAGGCGTTGAAGTTGTATGAAAAGGCATGCGTCCTAGCTGACCTTCTGGCCGACTCCTTAGAGGAGGGCCAGCACAAACAGCTGATGGACCCTACCGGGCTGAACAGCATCTTGAGGCCGGAACTGGATATCATGCACGAGGATGCTCCTCTCGCCAGCAATCTGAAATTCGCAACCCACAGGAGCTCTGGTAGTGCTGGGGAGGCGCGGCCAAATGGGAATCTTCCCAGCTTGAACGAGTTCACAGCTGCGGGTAAGTCTGCTGCACTTGCTGTTTGGTATGCGACGCGTCACTATTCCGTCGCCGTTCCGTCGATCATGGCGACGCACGGGTCCGGCTGAAACCCCCCCGTTTCCCTCCCGGGTCAGGCATTATTGTCAGCGTGTACTACTAAGACACGAGCGCATCATTGGCATCTGATCCACTAATCCACTGCCAAGCTTTCGGCTTTGGTTTTACGATTGGGGGCAACTTAGTACTGATCAAACCCGCACCCCGCCTGTGTACCGCGACCTTCTGGGGACTAGTGAGGAATGCCCCCCCGAACCCCCCAGGCTCCGCGCTTACCAGATTGAACTGGACTTTAGTGTCCACTCACCACCACCACCACTGCCACTACCCCCACTACCCTCCGGAACAGAATCCTCACCACTTTATCACCACCACCACCACCACCACTACTCCCACTGCCCTCAACAACGCCACCACCACCACCACCACCCACACCCTGGCCAAAGGAGAAAATAATCTTGCGACGAGAGGGATTGAAGTGGATGCTAGTGTCCACCCACCACCACCACCACTGCACTACTCCCACTACCCTCAGGAACAGAATCCTCACCACTACCACTACCACAACCACTACGCTCAGGTGCCCACACACTATCACCACCAAAACGACAATCACCACTGTCATCACAACCACAACCACCAGTGCCCCCACTACCCTCAGGAACAGAATCCTCACCACTATCATCACCACTCCCACAACCCCAACTACCCCCACTACCCTCAACAACGCCACCATTACCACCTGCCACAGGAGACAGCTTGCGGCGCGAGAGATTGGAGTGGACGTTAGTGTCCACCACCCCCACTACCACAACCCCCACTACCCCCACTACTCTCACCACCACCACCAACCACCACCCCCCCCTGGCCACACTACAGGAGACAGCTTGCGGCGCGAGAGATTGAAGTGGACGTTAGTGTCCACCCTGTCAAGAGCCCAGTGGGAGAAGAAGATGGCGACGTGCTGCCTAGGCATTGTGCTGCAGAACCAGTATGCAGAGGGGGATCAACTGGATGAGCTCTTGGACTCTGAAAATTACTACCCTGCTCTTATGGAGCATGCGCTCTGGGGTCTGATGTTCTTGGGCATTCCCCCTCCGGCAGAGGTGAGGTACAGTCTAATGTGCAGGTCTGATGTACAGGCATGCGCTCTGGGGTCTCATGTTCTTGGGCATTCCCCCTCCGGCAGAGGAGAGGTACAGTCTGATGTACAGGTCTGGTGCTCATGGGCATTCCCCCTCCGGCAGAGGTCGGGTTGGCACAGTCTGATGTACATGTATGATGTACAGGTCTGGTGTTCATGGGCATTCTCCATCCCGCAGAGGTGGGGTTGGTACAGTCTGTTGTACAGGCATGATGTACAGGTATCATGTACAGGTCTGGTGTTCATGGGTATTCCCCATCCGGCAGAGGTGGGGTTGGTACAGTCTGATGTAGATGTATGATGTACAGGTACGATGTACAGGTCTGGTGTTTCATGGCATTCCCCTATGGTAGAGGTGAGGTTGGCACAGTCTGATGTACAGGTATGATGTACAGGTCTGGTGTTCATGGGCATTCCCCACCACCGCCACCACCACTACCACAACTGCCACTACCCTCACTACCCTTCAGGTGCTTTCCGATGATGAGACCACCACCACCACCACCACTACCGCCACCACTTCTACCACGACCACAACCAGAATCACCACCACCCTCACTACCCTTCAGGTGCTTCCCGATGATGAGACCACCACCACCACTACCGCCACCACCACTATCACAACCACAACCATCACTACCCTCACTACCCTTCAGGTGCTTCCCGATGATGAGACCACCACCACCACTACCGCCACCACCACTATCACAACCACAACCACCACTACCCTCACTACCCTTCAGGTGCTTCCCGATGATGAGACCACCACCACCACAACCACTACCGCCACCACAACCACTACTACAACCAGAACCACCACTACCACCACCACCACCACCACCACTGCCACCACCACAACCACCACTACCCTCACTACCCTTGAGGTGCTTCCCGATGATGAGACCACCACCACCACCACTACCACCACCACTTCTACCACGACCACAACCAGAATCACCACCACCCTCACTACCCTTCAGGTGCTTCCCGATGATGAGACCACCACCACCACTACCGCCACCACCACTATCATAACCACAACCACCACTACCCTCACTACCCTTCAGGTGCTTCCCGATGATGAGACCACCACCACCACCACCACTACCGCCCCCACAACCACTACCACAAACCAGAACCACCACTACCACCACACACCACCACTGCCACAACCACAACCGCCACTACCCTCACTACCCTTCAGGTGCTTCCCGATGATGAGACCACCACCACCACCACTACCGCCACCACAACCACTACCACAACCAGAACCACCACTACCACCACCACCACCACCACCACTGCCACCACCACAACCGCCACTACCCTCACTACCCTTCAGGTGCTTCCCGATGATGAGACCACCACCACCACCACCACTACCGCCACCACTTCTACCACGACCACAACCAGAATCACCACCACCCTCACTACCCTTCAGGTGCTTCCCGATGATGAGACCACCACCACCACTACCGCCACCACCACTATCACAACCACAACCACCACTACCCTCACTACCCTTCAGGTGCTTCCCGATGATGAGACCACCACCACCACCACCACCACTACCGCCACCACAACCACTACCACAACCAGAACCACCACTACCACCACCACCACCACTGCCACAACCACAACCGCCACTACCCTCACTACCCTTCAGGTGCTTCCCGATGATGAGACCACCACCACCACCACCACTACCGCCACCACAACCACTACTACAACCAGAACCACCACACCACCACCACCACCACCACCACTGCCACCACCACAACCGCCACTACCCTCACTACCCTTCAGGTGCTTCCCGATGATGAGACCACCACCACCACCACTACCGCCACCACTTCTACCACGACCACAACCAGAACCACCACCACCCTCACTACCCTTCAGGTGCTTCCCGATGATGAGACCACCACCAACACTACCGCCACCACCACTATCACAACCACAACCATCACTACCCTCACTACCCTTCAGGTGCTTCCCGATGATGAGACCACCACACCACCACACTACCGCCACCACACCACTACCACAACCAGAACCACCACTACCACCACCACCACCACTGCCACAACCACAACCGCCACTACCCTCACTACCCTTCAGGTGCTTCCCGATGATGAGACCACCACCACCACCACCACTACCGCCACCACCACCACTACTCTTCAGGTGCTTCCCGATGATGAGACCACCACCACCACTACCACATCCACATCCACATCCACCCTCACTACCCTTCAGGTGCTTCCCGATGATGAGACCACCACCACCACTACCACCACCACTACCACTACCACAACATCCACCACCACTACCCTTCAGGTGCTTCCCGATGATGAGACCACCACTACCACCACCACTACCGCCACCACTACCACCACCACCACCACTACCACAACTTCCACCACCACTACCCTTCAGGTGCTTCCCGAAGATGAGTCCATCAACTTGGACGGCCTCCCTTGGTGGGTTCGCATTTTCCCTTGCTGCTGCTCTGCGCAAGATCCCGAGGAGGAACTTCTGCTTGGCTATGCCAATGGGGAGATCCCTCCTGATCAGGAGGTGCAGGAAATCAGGTATGGATCATTGTGCACTGTCATAATTTTACTTATTATTAATGTCTGATTTATGTCATGATTTTATTAAGTATTATTTTGCTTGTTATTTCTGGTATTAGTTATGTCTTAGATGGGGTGGGGTAGACTGCGCTGATTGAGCGACCCCTCCTGATGAGGAGGTGCAGGAAATCTGATATATATCTTGTTGCGATGTCATTATTTGGTGAAGGGTAAGGTGGCTTTCAGGGTTACTCTCCTCATTCTCATCATTGTGGCGCAACCAACACAACACAACTAACCCAACCAACACAACCAACACAGAAACACAACCAACACAGAAACACAACCAACCCAACACAAGTCAACCAACCCGCAGGGATATTCTCCTCGTTCTCTTCATTGTGGTGCAACCAACCCAACACAACCAGCACAACCAACACAACCAACAAAACCAACAAAACCAACAAAACCAACACAACCAACCCGCAGGGATATTCTCCTCGTTCTCATCATTGTGGCGGAGCGCTGCTCCCTCTTGCATGCGGCCGCCGAGTACATTCGTATCCTCACCTTTTGCTCGCGGATATGCAAGGTCTTTGGACAGGTAAGTCAATCACCTACATTTATATATCAGAACCCCTATGCGAACATCCAGCTGCTTACCACTCCCACCCCGCACCCCTATCCCCACACCCATCCCCATTTTACTCACGGATATGCAGGGTCATTGGACAGGTAAGTGATTAACTCTTTAGCCTGTTTGGCCCACCCCTGGACGGTGACAACAACAACAACAACAACATACACACATACATACATAAAGCTGCATGTCAATATCAGAACCCCCATGCGGACATCCTAGCTGCTAGCCACCCCCACCCCGCACCCCTATCCCCACACCCATCCCCATTTTGCTCACGGATATGCAAGGTCTTTGGACAGGTAAGCCATTGTATTTGTTTGTTTGGCCTACCCCTGGACTGTGACAGTAACAACATACATAAAGACATACATTCACCTGCATGTCAATATCAGAACCCCTATGCGGACATCCTTGCCACCCCCACCCCGCACCCATACATACATACGTACATGCATATATATATTCACCTGCATTTCAATATCACAACCCCTGTGCAGACATCCTAGCTGCTTGCCACCCCCACACCCCTATCCCCACGCCCACCTCCACCCGTTACCTCCCATCCTCAACCCCGCCGGCACCCCCATCCCCAACCTCCGCCCACCATGTTAACCCCATCCCCACCCACTGCCACCATGTTCACCCCCCCACCCACGCCCACCCACCGCACCCCCATCCTCCCTGCAGAGATACCCGCCTGATACGGACAACCCCTTCGAGGAACTCCTAGCTGCGTGCACCATTCGCATCAAGCAGTACAAGAAGGGAGGGCAGGACAGGCATGTGGTCGTGGGTGAGGACAGCACCCTCACCGCTGACACCACTCGCATGCCAAGCCACTAGCAATGATCACGCCTGGTGGGGCGTGGTGTTAAGGGAGCCCATTGTACGCGGGTGAGGAGCGGTCTCCTACCTCAACTGGACAAGCTACCATCGCGGTTGACGACGACCTGCAACGTCAAGAGCGACAGAAGGGGGAGTCGAACCCCCGACTCTTCATTCTCAAAGTGATTTAATCAACCACCAGACCAATGTATATCACTGAAAGAGGCCAAGCCACTAGTATTAAACAAATTAAATGGTAGTTCAATTAGTATTGGGTGGTGGGATACTTTACTTAAAGTCCTATGCAAGCGACGCGGAAAATTGGTAGAGTGTGTTGGTAACAGAACGAAAGATGGCAACGGACTGGAGCTGACCGAAGCAAGTTAGTAATAATCGTGTCAGGCTTCAATTTTTTGTTCAGTCGGTCGGTCGGTCGGTCGGTCGGACAAACAGAGAACGGGGTAACCCTGGGGGGGGAGCCCCCCAGGAGGGGGGGCTCCGCCCCAAAAGACCAAGTATGCCCAGGTGGCTGATCAGTGACAACATCTTATTAACATGCATGGTTACAATGCATTACATTGTCATAAACAGACCATTGTTGATCCTAGAGAAACCCGCTCCACAACATCTGGGAGGGGTAGACCAACTTATCCTCAAAATAAGATAGCCAATATACCCCACGTACCGCATACCCACGGCAGGGTATGCGGTATGTGCCTGAGTGTCGAAGTCCAAAAACACGCTCTTGGGTACGTGCCTGCGAGTCAAAGTCCTAAAACATGCACACTCCAGAGGGGTTAGTGCGTGTTTTCTCGCAAACTTTCATTGGGATGTGCATGTTGTTAACACACACATCCCAGACCCCCCAATGCATGTTGCACGCACACCCCAGCTGCGAGTGTGTGTTTTGCCACTCATTTATGACCATTTTGAAGATTTGCGCCTCTGTCGCACCTTCTAGTGTGAGCATCATGCAGTAAGTAATGATATCGCCTGGTGGGGCGTGGTATTATAGGAGCCCTGTCTTGCGGCGGTAGAGAATGGGCTGGACTTTACCTGGACAGTGCTACCATGGCGGTTGACAGCGACCGCAAACACTCAAGCGCACCAGTAGGGATTCGAACCCCGCACCTACGTTTTGCATCGAGCTCTACCATGGAGCCATTCGTCAAAACGGGATAAAATGTGTTTTGATAGAATCATCGAGTAAAGCAAGCTTTGAAGTAGCCAGTAGTACAGAACTGCTGAAATAATTGTGTTCAGCACAGTGATTGACTTAGGAAGCTGCCTAGAAGCTGCTAAGAAAAGCAGCCCTAGTATGTGTGCTATTTATGTACCAGTCCATGGGGTAACCAATTAGGCTGATGTGTACGTGGTTACCAGGGTACTTCAAATTGCCAAATTGGCCAGCGCTTTAGCGCACTTGAAAACAAAAAAACTGCGCTTTGTAGTGCAAAAAGCGCAAAAATTGCTTGCTGCGCCCACATGGTGTTGCAAAAAACTGCGCTTAAAGCGCCGAGGGGGTCAAAAAGTCAGCGCTCAAAAGCGCAAAAGCGCGCGCTTTGAATTGCCCTGGTGGTTACAGTCCAGGGGTAGCAGGAGAGGCTAAAGGGACTTGCGCAACCATGATATCAGGAGAGGCTAAAACGAAAAAATACTGATGAACTGACCCCCAAACAATCGTTTTACCAACGGGGGGCCTGAGTTTGTGGTACAGCGATAATTCATTTTATTTTACAATTAATATCAAGCAATGCAACACGCAAGCGAGGATGATGATAAATGATAACGCCTGGTGGGGCGCGGCAGCCGGCAGGGGACGTGCTGCTACTTTACCTGGACGAAGGTACCATTGCGGTTTACAGCGACCGTGAACACGCATAGGGATTCGAACCCGGCACCTTTGTCGTTCAAGGAGCTCTGCCACTGAGCCATTCGTTGAACGGGGACTGAAGAGATATAGTATATGTTCTGTTGTTTTGATAAACGTAGGGTCCAGTAAACTTGGCGGCCAATTTGGTGATAGGGGTGCTGCCAAATGGCTGCTAGGTTGGTTTTTATGCCAAAGCATGGTTTGACCAAAAATCGGGTCTACCGCTTACATTCTTGTACAAGCACTGCAAAACAGTGCAGTACACGATGAAGGTCCCCTTTTCTCTCTGTCTGCTGTTTATATGGGCTTGGATGAAGACTAGAACGCCTAACAGCTTGTTTTCAACCAGTTAAGGGTCCGGTTAGGGATTGTGTTTTGGAGGGTTCAGACTCAACCTCTAACCGGACCCTTAACTGGTTGGAAACATTCCACCAGTTAAGCAGCCTTTTGCATCTGGCCAGGTCAGTTCAAAATGGGTCAACGTGGCAAATGCGCTTTGCAGCACTTCCTCATGATTCAAACGCTGATTTCGGTATGTATTGCGCTTCTTGCAGCTGCTGGTTGCCTCATGATGATCAGTCCAGAATTGCGTGGCAGGGACGGTGCCCTGCTGCTGCGAATCCATTTTGGTGAAACTGTGCGATCGATGATGAGTGTCCGAGAAAGAAAGAAAGGATGCGGGACTCCAAAGCAGCGTGATTTTTAAGAGGCGCGCGCCAAGATTCTAACTCAACGATTACTTCGTGACGTCACCAGATCTAATTCAGCAACCGAATTTAACCGCCCCTTAACTTTCTTTAACGGCGGGGGGGGTGCGCCATTGCACTAACCGGGACGGTTAGTCTTTAACCGGATCTCAACTTTTTGTGTTTCCGACCAAACACCGGTTAGCGCCGAAAATAAGAATTTAACCGCCGCTTAACCGGACCCTTAACTGGTTGGAAACAAGCTGTAACTCCCGAGAGCCAGGAGTGCAAGCACATGATTGGGTGTACGAGTTCAGTTTATGCCCTGTTTTATCAGTTTAATATGCCTAGCAGGGTACTTCTTGCCAAATTGATCAGCGCTTAAAGCTCACAAACGTCAAATTGGTCAGCGCCTTTTAGTGCAAAAAGCGCAAAAACTGCGAGCTGCACCCACAAAGGTTGAAAAAACTGCGCGAAATGCGCCGAGGGGCTAAAAAGGCAGCGTGGCACCACGCTGCCGCGCGCGCTTAGTAGTACCCTGGGCCCAGCGCCCCAAGCCCAGGATATTGTTTAACCACAGGCCGGCACAGGCCTAGGTTAAATATCTGCTTTGGGGATACGGTATTGAATGTGGTTTAAACTGCACGAATAATTAATTTAAAAAATAATCCGCCAAAGTATGTGTTATAGTACTTGGGTGCTTTTTCTTTTTGTTTAAAGCACTGAGTCTCATACACCCTCGCGGTGTCGAGTAGACTTTAGCATGTAATTTAATGGAAGTACGACTTATACGGCGTACTAAGAATGGAGAAGTGTGCCCTCGGCCTCAGTGCTAACAGGACTCTGTACAGCTCGCCCGGCAGTGGCAAAGCTACTAGCCGCTATGCTCACTACAGTTCCAGTACTAGTTGTACTGCTACGCCATCTCCTTTATAGTTTGCAAGTCGAAGCTTGCTACCGTAGTATCTTATACCTCTGCTGTAAAGAGTATAGACCAGGGTTGTTCATGAGGACCCCCAAAATGAGGGGGGGCACACCTCTGCTGCAAAGAGTATTGGCCAGGGTTGTTCAGGACGACCCCCAAAATGAGGGGGGGCACACCTCTGCTGTAAAGAGTATTTACCAGGGTTATTTAGGAGGACCCCCAAAATGAGGGGGGGCACACCTCTGTTGTAAAGAGTATTTACCAGGGTTATTTAGGAGGACCCCCATCTCTGCGTCCCGAGACGCAACCAATTTTACAGCCTGCGTCCTGAGAAGCAACCGACCCATAACCGACCCATGGCGACGCAACGGACCCTCCCCACGTTGCGTCTTAGGACGCAACGGACCCTCCAACGTTGTGACACACGACGCAGCGTCCTGAACAACCCTGGTATTGTGAATTTCCGGAGTATGTGCAGAGCACAGAGACGAGGGGAAGACGGTAAGGATAAGATCTTTCCAGTTAGATAAGCATTCGATCAATGCGCTAGGAGGAAGTAGTGAGATGGCACGGCACCTCAGGGTACCGGCGTCAGAGTCCGTGCCATAGCTGGCAGCGGCATCACAGTACAGTGCAGCAGGGAGGTAGTCCTGTGCACTCTAAGTCACTCTAGGTGAGCCGGTGAAACCCGGTGAATAACATCCCCCCCTATTCCTGGTATTCTTCATTCTGAGGAATTCCAGGAATTAGAGGAGTTAAAAAACTAGAGTGACGATTAAAAACTATTAAGGAGGTACAATACATTTTTAACTCATCAGGCTTGTTAAGGAGTTAATGATAAAATTATACCGGCTGTGGCAAGGCAGGCTGGCTCAGCAAAGGTGGTAATCATGTATAAAGAACTCTCAATCACTAATCTAGGCTGGCAGCTTAAAGGTCTGCCGTGGAGGTACAGACTTAAGCTGGATAGAAGAAAGGAGCCAGTCATGGTGCAATCAATCAATATCAAGGAAAGGTCTGCGGGATAAGGCTCGGGCCTGTCAGGAGGGTGCTAGGGTGAATTCCTAGGAGCTGCAAGGAGGCTGCTGGGGATACTACTAGGGGCTGCAGGGAAGCTGCAGGGAATGATTCAAGATGGCATAGCACATTAGTAGATGTCTTCAAAGAAATGTCAGTCTACTAAAGTAGCTGGCCCTGACAGGAAGCTGCAAAGGGACAGCAGGCTAGATTGCAGTGAAGCTGCTAAGAAACTAAAAGGAAGCTGCAGGTAGGCTGCATGCTAGGGTGCAGAGGGGCTGCTATGGGGCTGGAAGGAAACCGCCAGGCTTGGTTAAGGCTTGTGGAGATAACCTTGGTTACGAGAAGGGCATGATGTCTGGACTAGTCCCCCCATAATTTGGGTTGTAGCTGGATTGCTTGTAACCTAAATTAAAACGCAGACATCTGGTAGAGACTAGGATAATTCTAAATTCAAAATTTGACTGCCTGTGAAGGTACATGGGGCAGTACAGGTGGCGTACAATCTAATAAATTATAGAGTGTTCAGGTCTAATACAACAGATGGGGAGCAATGTTTTAACTACTAGGTGCCTGGCGTGCTGGGGAAGCAGTCAAGGGCAAGCTGATGGCGGACTGCTGCAGGGTAACTACAAGGTGTCAGCAGCTTGGGGCTGCGAGGTAGCTAGGGTCGCTGCAAGGGCACTAGGGGCGGATAAGAAAATGCAGGGACGGTAGGGACTGCTGGTGCTGTTGGGGCCTGCTGGGTCATTGCAGATCAACGTAAGCATAGCTGTGGATGCTGCAGGGAATGCAAGAGCTGCAGGGAATACAACTGATGATGTCATTGCTAGGCTCCCCCATGATTTGGGAGTGAAGGCTACGTACTGAAATGCTAAATAAGAATCGGGCAGGCATCATGTTGTCAGCATGAAAACATCGAAGGGGTAGAAGCTTGAACAGCACGTGGCGAAGTACATGTGGCAGTACGGGGCAGATCAAGAATTAATTCCTAGAGTGTTCATTACTAATTATTTAACAGATGGTGGGTATTATCAAATCGCATTATGTGACTATGCCATGAGGTTGACTATGCACTGGAAGGTACATGGAATCTGCAGGTCGCTAGTGCAGTACAGTACTGCAGTTTAGTGCAGCAGTACTTATGTACATCAGCACATGGGTGCACATGTAGATCATCACACGAGGGTATCGCTCATGCAACAAATCTGTTGTACAGCAGTGCAATTCAGTGCACAGCAATTCAGTATAGCAGTGCATTACACATGGGTTGTACATTAGTACCGTACATCACTTCAATCTGTGCAGTACAGTACATCAGTAGGTGGCTGTGCATCAGTGCATCAGGATTATGTTACATCAGATGAAAAACAGCTCACGAGGGTATCGCTCATGCTTATATCTGCATGCAAGAATAGGTCACATCACATGATGCATTGCAGTTTAGTGCAGCAGTACTTCTGTACATCAGCACATGGGCAGTACGTTAGTGCATTACAGCGCTGCAGTTTATAGCATGTAAGTCAGAACACGGGGAGTAAATGATCCTCTTAAAGCTAATGTTCCCCCTTTTCCCTCTCATCTACTAATCAGTTATCCGATGCCTAGAGAAAGGTGCAATGCCTTGATGTGCCTACGGCTGGTGGGCAGGGAGAACAGGGGGTTCCTTGATGTGTATGGATGAGTGTGGATGAGTGTGATTATGCAAAGGTCAGAGGTGGTGGCATGAGCCTGGTGCTTGTTGCATTCAGGGGGAAGAGGTGGGACACGTGTTTGGGTAGGGATGTTGGTGAAAGTGTGATCCCAATCAGTTGAGATTGATGGGGTCATCTTGTCACTATGCATGATGGATGACGGGAATGCAGGCCATGGTTGGCATGATGTCTTGCTGGGTGGAGCAGGATGAGATACCAGTGGTGGATGGTTCTGTCGTGGAGGTGGATGTGGAGTTTAAGTTCAGATCCTCCTCATGCAAGTCATCAGGGTTGTCATGAGGGCTAGGTGCTGAAGAGGAGGCATGAGTGACAGTCCGTGAGATGTTATCATGGGTTACATCAGGTACACTTGTATGAGGAATGACAGGGTTGTCAGACAGTTCCCCCCCATGCAAGTGTTCAATATCAACGACAGTGGATCTGAGGCTGTATTTGGATCTGAGTGCTTCTAGTATGTCGTCTGGATCGTTGTGGAACTTGACAAACTTTCTGATAGGTTCTGAAAGGTGCGCAAGGATGTATTCAATCTGAAACTGAGGTAGTTTGTGAGATCCAGGGGAAAAGTAGAAGTGGGATACCTTGAGTTCAGCTTCCATAGATTCAATCCACTCATGAAAGAAGTGTTGGTGGAAGATGAAGGTCTGACGGGGCGTGCAAGCAAGGGGAACAGGTACACTTGTATGAGGGATGACAGGATTGTCAGACAGTTCCCCCCATGCAAGTGTTCAATGTCAACAACAGTGGATCTAGAGTTGGAGCTGGATTGGGAGCTGTTGTCCTCAATTTTTGCATTTGCAGACATCAGAGGGACGGCTACGACAGCGGGCACAGGCGTGCAAGCAAGGGCAACAGTCGGGACAGATCGATGGTGTTCGGCCATGACAGGGTTGATCTTTCCAAAGTCCAATCTGAGGTCTCGCAGTAATTTTGCCGCAACGTCTGTGTGCGTGGCAAACATGCGAACAAGGGGAGTGGACAATGAGTTGACTATGTACCGAAATGCTATGCCGTTTGCATAGCTACAGATTCTAGCGTCGGGATAATCCTCTCTGTCGGGATAATTCTCTCTGTCATCATAAGCATCATCATCATCTTCATCATAATCACCGAAAGGTGATGGCTCACCGTCCGGCTGGTAATCAAGCATAGCATCTGCCTTGATGAACTTGCTATAAGGGGCATTTTCGATGTCATGGCAGATAGCTGAGTACCCCTCACCAAAATCCTTGTCTGGTTCGTAGACGTTCCAATGGACAGGCTCAATTTCTCTCAATCTCAAACGTTCAGGATAGGGATGCATTGGGGAGGTGATGAACTGAAGTTCGGCGAGATGGCCACCTTGGCGATCAGGATGTGCCCCTCATCAGGAGATTGCCGGATAGGATCCGTCAAGTGTGGCCGCACAGCAGAATGGCGTCGGGATCGATGACAGGGGATGGTATTGGAGCGGCGGAGAGGGGTGGGGGGGTGGGGTGGGGTGGGGGGGGGGCGAGTAACAGGGAATGAGGATTCGGGAGGTTGGAGGCGAAGGGAGGGGAGGAGATTGGAAGAAGTGGTGAAAAAATTGCGAAGCAACTGGGGCGGGAAAAAATGGAATCTGGTGGTGGGAGGGGCGAGTTGGAGGTGGAGGCCAACTTGGGAGAGATCTGGAGGGTTTGATAGGTCAGGAGGTGGTTGAGAGGTGGCTGAGGTTGCTTTCGCAACGGGACGTGGGAGATGGGAAGGGGGTGGTGGGGGCGCAGTGGAGGTAGAGATGGTTGTCAGGGGGGGGTGCTGGACGACAGCTTGATGATCAATGGAGCAGAATCAATCCGGATACGCGGATGATATACCGCACAAGAGTGGTGTCCCAGCGGGGAGGTTCTTGTCGGGTGGAGAGTCTTACTCGATCCTTTCAATTGATTCACTCCGCGCGACAACAATCAAAATGCCCTTCAGCTCGGAATACCGTCGAGCAAGGACAATCTAAAGCGAAGGGACCGTAACCTGTGAATTTCCGGAGTATGTGCAGAGCACAGAGACGAGGGGAAGACGGTAAGGATAAGATCTTTACAGTTAGATAAGCATTCGATCAATGCGCTAGGAGGAAGTACTGAGATGGCACGGCACCTCAGGGTACCGGCGTCAGAGTCCGTGCCATAGCTGGCAGCGGCATCACAGTACAGTGCAGCAGGGAGGTAGTGTTGTGCACTCTAAGTCACTCTAGGTGAGCCGGTGAAACCCGGTGAATAACAGGTATTGACCCCGATTGCGTCTTGTTATTGACCGGTTCTCCAGGTCCTGCTAGAGTGTCCTAGAGCGCCAGGCTTCCCGCCTGGCTGCACCCGCTATAGTGCTTCTGCCCGATAGGGCTTGCACCCAGCGGCGTCAGTACCCTGATGTACTGCCGCCATCTCCTTTCATATGCCGGGCTCTACTGCCAGTTAGCCATCTCGTATCGACTTGATTGTAATCCTCCAGTCCCTTCCCTGTGTCGCTTCAGTTGTGTCATTCCGGAAAGCTTCAGTTTATCGGTCCCTCACCTATCGTGATCCACTGCATCAGAGTATCAGACATCCAGCTACGGCAACCCGGCGGAAGTCTGTCGTTCTTGCCCATTAATCCATTGACATTTCGGCATACGCAGTGCTTTGTTTGTTGCCCCGTAACACTTAAGGAAGAGGAGTATTCTTGTCAAGAAAACTAATACTAGCCTTGTGAACCCCGTGGTTGGCTTATCCCGAACCACACCTTTCAATCCGCTGGATACCCAGCTGCATTATTGAAGCAACACACAACCACCTCACCCACCCTGCGCCTACCCATCATCTCCCATATCTTCCCCTTCCGCCGTTTCATATAACCACCTCGGGTTTCGCAAACCCTGCCCCCCCCCCCCCCCCCCCCCTTCCAACCTCGGATATCTTCAACCCCTGCTGGAGCGCTCTTCATTTGCCGCTCTCCATTTGCAATTCTCCAGCGCCGCAACCTGTCGTTACATCTCCCCTCCACCGCAATCATGAGCCAACACAAGACTACCCCCTATGACGGTAAGGGAGGCTACAGTACCTTCGTCCAATGGTATGTAGAACTTGTTGCCCCGCTGCTTCTAGACCATTCGGTATTCTCCGTCACTGATGGAGATCTCGACATTGCCCCCCTTGATGAACCTGAGGATTGGTTCCGCCATCGGAGATCTACAAGGATAACACCCATATCCAACTTCATGGCTATGGTGCATATCTTACACCACGTTACCCCCCCCCCCCCCCCCCCTTGCTATGATCCTTGAGAACCACTCAAACAATGCGGCAGCTGCTCTCCGCTACCTCCGCAAACATTATGGATACAGGTTCAGACTCGTCCCGAGTTTCGAGCAAGGTTTAAACCCATTCTTCGACTCATATACTTTTCTCACCCTCCCCTGCAAAACCACACACCGGCCTGCAGTTCTGGATCAAGATGCCGCAGATGCCCCTGCAACTTCAGAGCGGGAGCCTTCATCACTGCCGTCGGAGGATGCTGGACCTTAGACAACCTCTATCGTAACCTCGGACGAAGCAGCCGCTGCGGCCTTCATCCAAGGAGCCATCCCCATGCTGAATGTATGGTGATCCACCTCACTGCTATCCCTCCATATGTCTCCCATCCACGACCACAGAACCCTAAGGAAGGTATGTGGCCACCGCACTGCGACCAATGTCTCAACTGTCGGGGCTATGGCCACAGGATATACCTTTGCCCTAGCGATGCCTTGTATAACGCAGAGAGCCCTTCCTGCTTCAATTGTGGAGGATCTGGGCATCGTGTAGGCCAGTGTTCTAGTTGTGAAATGCCATCCTGGGATCCACAGGACCCCATCCACTCGGATCCTACAATAGATCCTATCCCCAACAAGATGCTGGAGACTTGTGCCAACTGTGCTGGAAAAGGGCACTTTGCTGCCCAGTGTTTCTCAACTGTCCCCTACTCCCTACTCCCTACTCCCTACTCCCTACTCCCTACTCCCTACACTCCTAACTGCCTACTCCCTACTCCCTACTCCCTCTCCCTACTCCCTCCTCCCTCCTCCCTCCTCCCTCCTCCCTCCTCCCTCCTCCCTCCTCCCTCCTCCTCCTCCTCTCCCTACTCTCTCCTCCCTACTCCCTCCTCCCTACTCCTACTCCCTCCTCCCTCGACTCCCTCCTCCTCCTCCCTCCTCCCTCCTCCCTCCTCCCTCCTCCCTCCTCCTCCTCCTCCCTCCTCCTCCCTCCTCCCTCCTCCCTCCTCCCTCCTCCTCCTCCCTCCTCCCTCCTCCCTCCTCCCTCCTCCCTCCCTCCTCCCTACTCCCTACTCCTACTCCCTATCCTCCTCCCTCCTCCTACTCCCTACTCCCTACTCCCTACTCCTACTCCCTACTCCCTACTCCCTCCTCCCTACTCCCTCCTCCCCTCCTCCCTCCTCCCTCCTCCCTACTCCCTACTCCCTACTCCCTACTCCCTCCTCCCTACTCCCTACTCCCTACTCCCTACTCCCTACTCCCTACTCCCTACTCCCTACTCCCTACTCCCTACTCCCTACTCCTTCCTCCCTCCTCCCTACTCCCTACTCCCTACTCCCTACTCCCTACTCCCTACTCCCTACTCCCTACTCCCTACTCCTTCCTACTCCCTACTCCTTCCTACTCCCTACTCCCTAGTCCCTACTCCCTACTCCCTACTCCCTACTCCTTCCCTAACTCCCTTCCTCCCTCCTCTCCTCCTCTCTCCCTCCTCCTCCCTCCTCCCTCCTACCCTACCTCCCTCCTCCCTCCTCCCTCCCTCCCTCCTCCCTCCTCCCTCCTCCCTCCTCCCTCCTCCTCCTCCCTCCTCCCTCCTCCTCCTCCCTCCTCCTCCTCCTCCTCCCTCCTCCCTCCTCCCTCCTCCCTCCCCCATCATCATCATCATCATCATCATCAATTCAATTCAATTCAATTCAATTCAATTCAATTCATCATCATTATCATCATTATTATGGCCCATTTGTTTTGCTCTCGCGGATGCACCAAGTTCAATTCCCGCCAATTTAAAAGAATAAAAAGGGGTGGAGGAGTAAAGGCGGCCAAAATTGCAGTTTCACTTGCTTCTCTTAGATGATGGGGCAGATGCACGGTTGGTAGCGACACTGTATATTCAATGATGGATAGCGCAAGATGAACTTGCCTGCGTTAATAGCTATCAGAGATGGCGGCACCAGGGCCTGCCTTAGCTACATTATAACGGACCTAGCTGGTGGATGGTATCCGCCAGTAGCTGGCCAGCGGCCCATGGTACAGAACCTGGCCGGGCATACTCGTAACCGAGGTTAGTATGTTACGACCAATAAGTCGTACCATAACACATCACCCTCTCTTATTACTGGTATGCATGCATGCATTATATACATTATGCATATAATCTACCACCTCCCCAAACGAGTAAGGAAGTCTGGATATAATGGAGGTGCTGGATGTGGGTTGACTTCATCCCGCCTTGGCACGGGCATCATCCATTCACCATGCATTTACCCCTCAGCATGCACCATGCGGTTCACGAAGGAGGTTCTTGTGTACAAGACGAGCGAGAACAGAACTGAAGCAGCAGAAGAACCCTGTCCGTAGTTCTTTCTGTTTGTTTGTATGGGGGTGGGGTGGGGTGGTGGGGTGCTTATCGGGCGTGATTTGTGCTTTCTCCTTCAGTGGCATTGTTCTACGCGTTACTTCTTATGCATGAACCAATCGGGCATATTACTGATCTATGGGGACAAATATATATTTCCAGAATGGCCTCACAGAGCCTAAGCATGGTTTAGAGTGCCCCCATTACTCTCGTTGATGATCCAACATGGCCTAGATCATCTTCAGTAGGGACTCCTGTAGGGACTGAAAGTGTGATGCCGGGGATACCCTTTACCCCGCGTCCCCCCTAGCCACCCCCAATTACCTGAAGGCCTGAGAGCTGTTGTCGTACAATCGTGCGGGCATGGAGTACATCTCAGTTTGAATTTCGAGCAGTGCAGATATGTATCGTAGGAGGTCTCTCCAGTTTCATGAGAAACTGCTCACTTACGGCGCTGATACCAAATTATTTACGACAGCGCAAGTGAATCAGAACGAGAGCGATGTCAGGCTCGAAGAAATCAGGAGATCCAGCTGCTGTGAGCCAAGGAGCGCATCTCCGAAACGGTAAAAATCTCGAGTCCACGCCTTCAGCAAAGCTGCGAGAGCAGGAGAAGCAGAGGAAAGAAGACCCCAAATAGGGCCTGTCGGTGGTTAGGGAAGAAGACAAGGTGCGTAAAGGAGGAGATTTGTGGGGAAGGATTTAAGCTAGTAATGACACAGATGTAAAGTATTTGTGCTTGAGTTTATGTCTGCGAACTCACAAGCAAGTATTGTGTAGTGAGGAAAGACAAACAAATGGTAGTTGCCATGCTTTACTGCAATCGTCGATCAGGACTTTCCTAGTGTCGGGAAATGTGAATATTTTGATTTGAATTAAAGGCTGATCACTGTTGGGCGGCGGGTAATTTCACCTGTTCTGGCTACCTAACTCTTACTGTAACGCATTTGTATGATCAACCCTCGTTTCTACCCGGGTTAAATTAGTCCTTAGATTTGACACCACTGAGGACTCATTCCAATGATGAAGTGAGAGGGCTGAGTCCCAATATATGATTCCACTGATGACTAATTCCAGTGATGAAGAGAGGGCTGAGTCCCAATATATGGTTCCACTGATGACTCATTCCAGTGATGAAGAGAGAGGGCTGAGTCCCAATATATGATTCCACGGATGACTCATTCCAGTGATGAAGTGAGAGGGCTGAGTCCCAATATATGATTCCACTGATGACTCATTCCAGTGATGAAGTGAGAAGGCTGAATCATAATATATGATTCCAATGAGTACAAATTCCAGTGATGAAGTGATAGGGCTGAGTACTAATACAATAATCCACTAGGAAAAAAAACAAGTTCGATGCAGCGTCGCGTGCGTCGCTAAAAATTGAGAGTGATCGCGACGGAGCAACAGGTGGCAAGGGAAGCGAGTTAGTTATGAGACCGTTGGCTGACGTGTCTGGCTTCATCATGGTCACTTGGTCAGATGGTCGACCGGATAAATGGGTAACACTGGGGGCTCCCGCCCCCCAGAAGGGGGGGCTCCGCCAAAACAAAAATGATGACGTTATAGGGCTGAGTCACAATATTGGATTCCATTAAAGAAAAAATCCAGTGATGAAGTTATAGGGCTGAGACATGATTTTTGATTACACTGAGTACAAATTCCAGTGATGTGTTTGTGTTGTGTTGTTTGTGTAGTGTTTGTGTCGTTTTGTGTCGTTTTGTGTCGTGGTGTGGTGTGGTGTGGTGTGGTGTGGTGTGGTGTGGTGTGGTGAGTTGTGGTGAGTTGTTTTGTGTAGTGTTGTGTTGTGTTGTGTCGTTTCGTGTCGAGTCGTTTTATGTCCTTTTGTGTCGTGTCGTGGTGTGGTGTGGTGAGGTGTGGTGTGGTGCGGTGTGGTGTGGTGCGTTGTGTTGTGTTTTGGTGCGTTGTGGTACGTTGTGTTGTGTAGTGTAGTGTTGTGTTGTATTTTGTTGTGTTGCGTGGTGTTGTGTTCTTTTGTGTTGTGTTGTGTTGTTTTGTGTTGTGTTGTGTTGTGTCGTGTCATGTTGTTTTGTGTCGTGGTGTGGTATGGTGTGGTGTGGTGTGGTGAGGTGTGATGTGGTGTGGTGTGGTGTGGTGTGGTGTGGCGTGGCGTGGTGTGGTGCGGTGTGGTGTGGTGTGGTGTGGTGTGGTGAGTTGTGGTGAGTTGTGATGAGTTGTGTTGTGTTGTGCTGTGTTGAGTTGTGGTGAGTTGTGTTGTGGGTTGGGTTGGGTTGTGTCGTGACATGTCGTTTTGTGTCCTTTCGTGTCGTGGTGTGGTATGGTGTGGTGTGGTGCGGTGTGTTATGTTGTGTTGTGTTGTTGGTTGGCCCCTTATGGGGGACAGACCTATGCGATACTTACGCAAAATCGTCAAATCTTCAAATTTTCTCAAGAACGCCGGTCAAACTTGCCGGTTTATCTGACTGGCCTGAAATCTAAGCGACTCGTGTTCGATTCCCGTCGGGGACGGATTACCTCAAAGGGCATTTTTCTCAGGGTTCCATACTGTGGATGTGGCGTTTTCATTTGTCCTTTCCCTACTGTCCTGTGGACTCAATCAAGGGACCTGGAGCATGTCTACGATTTCCCCTTGAAAAATTTGCTTCCTCGTGCCTCTCATAGCTCATTGCATCAGCGCATTGTGCTTGACAAGGAAATCTGCTCTTTCGCCCTAGTTCCTGCAGGTTGCGCAGTAGCAACTGTAGCCTCGGGAGTTGCTGCACCTGCCTCCAAGGAACTTCGGGAAGTCAGTGAGCTAATAAGTTCATTAGCCTTACAGGCCACCAAGTTGAATAATAATGCCATGCCATGCTATATTGATTCTTGCCCCCCCCTAAATATTAAATTGTATGGATAAGTAAGCAACTGCTTGTGCATCTATCACCAAGGAGGCTGCCACTGCTGCTTGACGAACATTACACCACCCCCGGGGCCGACCTCCAGGGGACCCGCCAGGGCACCCTATTATTTTGTGTTGTGTTGTGTTGTGTTGTGTTGTGTTGTGTTGTGTTGTGTGGTGTGGTGTTGTGTTGTGTGGTGTTATGTGGTGTGGTTTTGTGTAGTGTTGTTTTGTGTAGTGCTGTGTTGTGTCGTGTCGTTTTGTGTTCTTTTGTGTCGTCTTGTGTCCTTTTGTGTCGTGGTGTGGTATGGTGTGATGTGGTGTAGTGTAGTGTTGGGTAGTGTTGGGTATTGTATTGTATTGTAGTGCAGTGTAGTGTAGTGAAGTGTGGTGTGGTGCGATGTCGTGGTTGTGGTTGTGTTGAGTTGTGTTGTGGTTGTGTTGTGTCATGGTGTGGTGTGGGTGTGGTGTGGTGTCGGTGTGGTGTGGTGTGTGTGGGTGTAATGTAGTGTGGTGTGGTGCGTCTTTGTGGTGCGTGTGGTGCGTGTGGTGCGTGTGTTATGTTTGTGTTTGTTGTGTTGTGTTTTGTTGTATTGTGTTGTGTTGTGTTGTGTTGTGTTGTGTTCTTTTGTGTTCTGTTGTGTGGTTTTGTGTAGTGCTGTTTTTGTGTTAGTGTTATGGTTGTTGTCGTGTCGTTTTGTGTCCTTTTGTGTCCTTTTGTGTCCTTTTGTGTCGTTTTGTGTCGTGGTGGTGGTATGGGTATGGTGTGGGGTGTGGTGTACGTGTGTGTGTGGTGAGTTGTGTTGTGTTGTGTTGTGATCTGTTGTGTTCTCTTGTGTTGTTTTGTGTAGTTTTGTGTTGTGTTGTGTCGTGTTGTGTAGTGTCATGTCGTTTTGTGTCGTGGTGTGGTATGGTATGGTGTGGTGATGTGTGGTGTGGTGTGGTGTGGTGCGTTGTGGTGTGGTGTGTTGTGGTGTGTTGTGTTGCGTTGTGTTTTGTTGTATTGTGTTGTGTTGTGTTGTGTCGTAACGTTTTTGTGCCGTATGTATCGTGGTGTGGTATGGTGTGGCGTGGGTGTGGTGTGTGTGAAGTGTGGTGTGAACGCTGGTGTGGTGATGGTGTGGTGTGGTGTGGTGTGGTGCGTTGTGTCGTGTAGTGTTGTGTCATGTTGTGTTGTGTTGTGTTGTTGTGTGGTGCGGTGTGGTGTGGTGTGGTGTGGGTGTTTTGGTGTGGTGTTGTTGTGTGCGGTTTGTGTGTGTGGTTTGGGTGTGGGGTTTGGTTGTGGTGCGGTGTGGTGTGGTGTGTGGTGTGTGAGTTGTGTAGTGTTGTGTTGTGTTCGCAACACGATCGCATCGATCATCTCCTCATTAACACCATCAGTACTACCAATCTCACCATGACCATCATCATCACTCCTACGTATAGCATCATCTATTTCACAACCATCACTCCATACTATACCAATATACCATGCACGTAAGTACACAACATACAATGCTATGCTACACCATGCCATGCCCCACTATTATACCATTGTACTATGCATGTAGGTATAAACCATTCAATGTCATGCTATGCTGCACCATGCCATACCATACCAATATACCATGCAAGTACAGCAAGGGGTGGCAGCATGGAACCTTCACATGTTGTCTCAGCTGCATGCGAAGCAGGGAACACAACTAAGCGTGATTATGGCTCGCACCATGAATATCGGAGTTGAACTGAGAGGGCAGAGGCGTGAGCTGTGAGCTGATCGAGAATAATGACGTTGAATTGTGCACAATTGGTGCGTCCTACAAGAATTGAATTGCGCACAACGAATTGGTGCGTCCGGCAAGAATTGAATTGGTGCGCACAACGAATTGGACCAAGCCGGGCCAAGCCGAGGACCAGTGACGTGTACCTCGCCCCTGCGAGGACCAGTGACCCGCAGTGACGTGTACCCGATACCCGCCCCTGCGAGGCCCAATGACGTGTACCACCCACCTTACGTGCTGAACCGACGTTGGCAACTGGTCGTATGCCAAATCATATACCATTACATGTTCGGCATACGGGTACATGTTTCGCCTCGATTCTTTGACGAAAATTCCGTTCCCAAACCTTATGTATGCGCACGGTACGTTTAGATGGTACGAATTTGAATGTTGAAAAATGTTACCCAATAACTTTGTTAGCTTTGGGCCCCAAAAGCACACAAACCTTGCTCCTTTATTGAATTGCGATGCTCACACATGTGGTCTCTGTGAGAATCGTCCGGTATCAACAAGTCTTATTATTGGTATATTTAGCTTTCCGGAGTGATATAACCGAAACGTCACAGGGAATGAACTAAAGGGTTGTAATAGCTTACAGGTGCGAGATAGCTACCGGGCAGGAGAGCCCGGTATATGAAGAAGATGGAGGCAGTACATCAAGGTACTGCCGGCATGGCGCGTGGGCCGACAGAGCCAAACGGCACAGCAGGAGACACGTCAGGTAGTAAGACCTACGTGCTCTATAGTCACTCTAGAGAAGGTATGAAACTCATACAATAACAGTATATCTCATATAATGTTTCATTTTTTTGTGATTTGAAGTGAAACCTGAAAAGGAAGTTGTGACGTGACACAGACACGGACAGCACACACGTTTTTGACATACTAATCCCTGAATCTAAATTTTCGATTTGTTTCATTCGGGTATCTGGAGATATTTTTCATTCGGGTTTCATCCTTGCGGTCAACGATTGTACTCCCAAAGCCAATACACGTAGGATTTATATCGAGTATTCGAGTTCATTTCAGGACCAATGTCGGAGAGGTGTAACCTTGAGTGCTTTAATAAGTTGGTGTATGTCAGGTGTATGTGGAACTCTGGTTTTATCCCCTGCGCCCGCGCGCTCCCACTGCCGAGTCAACAGCCTGGCAAGGAAACTGACGTGGGCTCGAAGTAGCGGGGACCTATAGACCAGGTATACCTGGCAGGTACGCCCGGGTACGCCCGGGTACGCCAGGTGAGGGGCAGGGGCCTGGGGCAGGGGCGGGCAGGGGCGGGTACTTGGTACCACACCGATACCGACCCTAGTGACAGTGTACGCACATATTTGTTTTTTGCAGATTGCCAAATAAAAGTTGCTTCCCCCGCACTGACGTCAAATTTCGGGCGTCAGAAAGGGTTGACAAGTTTTGCAAGTAAAAGGATTCAAATATTCAAGGGAGCGTCGAAGCACAGCAGCCCTATACTGTTCGACAAAACATTAAGAAGGAGCAGCTTCCATCTTCAAACAGTATCATATCAGTCGAACGCCAGTCGTAGCACACCATCCGAGTGTCGAAGCACAACAGCCCCACTGTTTTAGGAGACGAAAGGCCAAGAAACGAACGTACAGCGGTAGAGTCGAAGGAGCAGTTCTTTAGGTGCGGCTTCAGCAGGGAGAGCAGAAAAGAAAGCAGGCGGATATGAGGGCCACATTCCGATCCACCGTATTGGACTGCTGGCGGACCCTAGGCTTCCGATGCCCGACTCCATCGGCACTTTCAGGCCCAGGGGGCCGGGAGAAAACCTTTGCGCACCCATACGGGCGAACGCATCGAAGGATCATAACATGCCTGTTCAGGTACGTACCCTCCTCTTTGCATGCGTGGTTTTGAAGGGCGAAGGTTGTGATCTTTAAACGAATGGTCGTGAGGGGTGTCAGTAGTGACTGGTACCACCATCATAGAAGGTGGGATGGGTTGTACAAATATACATGTTTGGTTATCGTGAAGGAAGGAAGTTGACGACGGAAGGAAGTTACCGTTTGCACACATGGTTGCAAAGGGTGTGGGTTGTGACATCTACATGCATGGTTGCGAAGGGTGTGGTTGCTGACGTTTTCAACACATGGTTTAGCCAGGGGGGGAGTTGTGACATTTACTCTCATGGTTGCGGGGGGGGTGTGGGTGTGAGGTCACACGCATGTTGTTGCGAAGGGTGTGTGTAGTGACATTTACACGCATGGTTGCGAAGGGTGTGGGTTGTGACGTCTACATGCATGGTTGCGGAGGGTGTGGGTTGTGACGTTCTCACACATGGTTGCAAAGGGTGGTGTGGGTTGTGACGGCTTACATGCATGGCTGTGAAGGTGTGGGTTGTTGAACTGTTACATGCATGGCTGTGAACAATGTTGGGTTGTGACGTCTACATGCATGGTTGCAAAGGGTGTGGGTGGGATGACAGTTTCAATACATGCATGGTGGTGGAGGGTGTGGGTTGCTGTCCTCACATGCATGGTTTCGGAGGGTGTGGGTTGTGACGATCTCACACATGGTTGCAAAGGGTGTGGGTTGTGACGCTTACATGCAGGGCTGTGAAGGGTGTGGGTTGTGACGCTTACATGCATGGCTGTGAAGGGTGTGGGTTGTGACGCTTACATTCATGGCTGTGAAAGGTGTGGGTTGTCACGCTTACATGCATGGCTGTGAAGGGTGTGGGTTGTGACGCTTACATGCATGGCTGTGAACGATGTGGGTTGTGACGTCTACATGCAATGGTTGCCAAAGGGTGTGGGTTAATGACATTTACATGGCAATGCCGTTGCGAAGGGTGTGGGTATGTGACGTCTACGATGCATGGTTCTGGTTGTGACGCATCTCACGCTTATGGTTTGCAAAGGCGTGTGGGTTGTGGCGCTGTACTGCATGGCCTGTATATATGTTGTGACGTCGCGGTAGCATGCATGGCTGTGAAACCAGTGTGGGTTGTAACGCTTACATGATGGGCTGTGAACGGGGTGTTGTTTGTGACGTCCTACATGCATGGTTTGCAAGTGTGGGTTCTGTGACGTTGCATGCATGGTTGTGAAGGGGTGTGGGTTGTGACGGTTAACATGCATGGCCTGTGAAGGGTGGGTTGTGACGACTCACGCATGGTTGCAAAGGCGTGTGGGTTGTGGCGCTTACATGCATGGCCCTGTAAGGGTGTGGTTGCTTAGCTGCGGTAGCATGCATGGCTTGTGAACAGAGTGGGGTTGTAACGCTTACATGCATGGCTGTGAACGCGTGTGTGTTGCTGACGTCTACATGAATGGTTGCAACAGGGTGTGGGTTGTGAAGTTTGCATGCATGGTTGTGAAAGGGTGTGGGTTGTTTACGTTAACATGCATCAGCTGTGAGGGTGGGTGTTTGACCGCTTACATGCGTGGTTGTGAAGGGTGTGGGTTGTGACGCGTACATGCAGGGTGCGAAGGGTAGTGGGTTGTGACGTCACATGCGTCGGATTGCGGGAGGGGTGTGGTTGAGATGTTCTCACACATGGCTTTGCAACAGTTGGGTTGTGGCGCTATACATGCATGGCTCGCTGAACGGATGCGGGTCTGTGACGACTGACATGCATGTTGTGAAGAGTGTGGGTTGTGACGTCTACATGCATGTTTGGAAGCCGGGTTAAGTCGTGTGGGTGTGATGCTACATCTTCCCGCAGTGGATTCGCAAAGCATGGTTTGAATCTGGCCAGGTACGAGTTGTCGTACGTTAAACCCTTTGTTTGCTATTGACGATGGCTCTTATACCACCCTCCATAGAGATGTGACAAACGCCAGAATAGAGCCCAACCTCTTTTTTTCTCTCGACACATTATCAATGTACCGCGTGTCCATCGTTAAATTTTTGGAACTTACACCCGCTGTCAAACATATATATACTGGGAACGTAGTCGCAGTGAGCTCATCGTGACGCCATTTTACATATCCCGGTACATGTTTCACAAGCGAGCTCCTCGTGTGGGTGTGTGACGTCTACATGCATGGTTGCAAAGGGGTGTGGGTTGTGACATTACGCATGGTTCAAAGGGAGTGGGTTGTGACGTTTGCACATGCATGGCTGTGAAAGGGTATGGGTAGTGCCAATGTGTCTGCTACCTAAGACAAAACCCTATTAACAATGTTCGCCTCTCTTCTGCCTACCGACAGCCAACAGCTTTGGCACATTCTCCTAAACCCTAAACCTCCTGCCTGCAACAGTCCAACCCAGCTTTGGCACATTTCCTAAACCACTAAACCCTCCTGCCTGCAACAGTCAACAGCTTTCGGGCACATTTCTCCTAAATCCCAATCCCTCGCACAGCTCCCAACACCTTTTGCCACATTCTCCTAATCGCCATAATACCTACACCTAAACCCTCCTGGCCTGCCAACAGCCAACAGCCTTTGGCACGTATTCTCATCATCATCTCATCATTTCACTCTGGCATTGTCAACCTCCGCCGCCTCTAATGTTGACATGGCGACGCATGAAACCAGGGCTCCGCCATGTGCGAAGTGGCTACACAGCAATCTGAGATCACCCCTAAACTACATCAACCCACTACTACCTCCTGCCTACCAACAGATTTGGCACATTCTCATCATCATCATCATCATTCTTTCAAAACCTCCCCACCTCTAATGTTGCATGGCGACGCCCGTGCGGATTTACCTACACAGGCAATCTTGAGACCCACCAGCCGCTCACTACCACCCACTACCCAATACCTCACTACCCACCCACTACTACCCCCTCACTACCCACCGGAACTACCTCCCTAACTACCCACCCACTACCCACACCTCCGTTACCAACAGTCCACACAGATTTGGACGCTCTCGTCACAGGCGCATACATTGACTTCTCGTCGTGCGCAGTCTGGAAAACGTCCTGAGCTCCTACCCATCCCAGCGAGCATAAATATATTTGCTCTGTATAGAAACGTACTCATATAGGTAGAACTTAGGAACCGCCTCTTGAGTTGTAACTCCCCCCGCGGTCGCCCGTCTTGAATAATGAAGCTTCTACACGCTCGCCCATATAGTATACGTGTCACAAGCAACAGTACACAGACGCTCGCACAGCTAATTATGTTTACGGCCGGCTTGTCTATCGGGTGTTTTCGTACGGCTATACTATAGCCCTTTATGACCTTAGGGTTAGGGTTAACGAGCAAGTACATTCCGCACTAAACTTAGCCATTTTTAAAATCATAAATTTCACTCATTGGTGCATTTCCAAAAGGACTTACATTGCTGTTCCAATAAGTGTGGCCGGGTATCTAGGGGGGGGGGGGGGCGGGGGGGTAGGGGCACCGTACTCTATACCGTATGATGAATTGACTTTTGTTTAATCATTGATTTCATCATCGGGCGCAGTTTACACACAGTGTTATGGCATGGCTGTCACTTACAGGTAGCACACGCGCGGAGGCTGGGTATCTAGGGGAGGGGTAGGCACCGTACTGTCGTATGGTGATTGACATTTTTTAAATCATTTTTGATTTCATCCATCGGAGTCAGTTTTTCACACACCAGTGTTTCATGCTGTCACTAAGGTAGCACAGGCCACCTGGGGGTAATCTAGGGGGGAGGGTAGGGGCAAGCTCACTTCCGTATGGTGAATTGACAATTCTCTTCCTCAATCATTGATTTTTCATCCATGGTGCAGTTTCCACAAACGTGTTTTCATGACTGACAATAAGTTAAGCACAGACAAGGCTGGGGTCGTAGGGAGGGAGGGGAAAATACAGCAAAGATCTGGTTCACAGAACATAAACACTGATGCGGTGCATCCATCTCAATATGCACGGTGGTACGACTTTCCCCAATGGGAGCTAACACCTACAGCAAGCATGCTTAGGTCAACCAAGAATCATACCACCACCTTGCGTGCATCCATCCAAAGTATGCAGTGTGTACGACTTTCCCCAATGGAGCAATACCTCGCAGCAAAGCATGCTTGGTTCACAGAACATAAACACATGCTGGTGCTCCATCTCAATATGCGGTGTACGGACGTTCCCCAATGGGAAGCACACCATCCAGCAAAGATGCTCTGGCTCTCACCAGAACATGAACACATGCGTGCATCCATCCAATATTCAGTGTGTCGACTTACCTCAATGGGAGCACACCTACAGCAAAGCATGCTTGGTTCACAGAAACATCGAAACATGCGTGCCCCAATTCTCAATTTCAGGTGGTACGACTTACCCAATGGCGAGCAATACCTCCAAGCAAAGATGCTTGGTTCACAGACAGAAACACATCGTGCATACATCTCAATTTCAGTCCTGTGTGACTTACGCATCGGGGGAGCAACACCTACCAGCAAGATGCTTCGGCTTCTCACAGAACATGAACACACCATGCGCTGCATCCATCTCAATATCTCAGCCGATGTCGACTTTCCCCAATCGGGAGCAAACAATACAGCAACAATTGCGGTTCACAGAACATTATACGGACACATGCGTGCATCCATCTATCAGTACATTCACGTGTACACTCTTCCCTCCAATTTGGAAGCAACACTACACCCAAAGCAATGCTTGGTTCACCAGAACATAAAACCCCCTTGCGTGCATACACCAATCGTCAAATATTGCAGGTGTAACGACTCTACCACCCAATGGGAAACACCTACAGCAAGTGCTTGGTTCACAGAACATAAACACATGCGTGCATCCATCTCAATATTCAGGTGTACGACTTACCCCAATGGGAGCACACCTACACAAAGATGCTTGGTTCACAGACATGACACATGCGTGCATCCATCTCAATATTAGGTGTAACCGACTTTCCCCAAATCACCGGCAGCACCACCTACAGCAAAGATGCCTGCGTTCACAAACATAAACAAGCGTGCATCTCTCAATATGTGGTGTAAGATTTCCCCAAGGGAGCAACCTACGAGCAAAAGATGCTTAGGCTTCCAAACATAACCCCTTGCGTGCTCCATCTCCAATATGCAGTTGTAATATACGCTTTCCCAATGGGAGCACACCTACAAAAGCACTGCTTGGTTCCACAGAACTTAACACATGCGTGCATCACACCCATTCAATATGGTGGTGTAACGACTTCCCCAGTGGGAGGCAAACACCTAACCGCAAAGTGCTTATTACACGAACATAAACCAAATGCGTGCATCCCCATCTCAATATTCCGGTGTACGACTTGCCCCAATGGGAGAACACCTCCAGCAAAATGCTTGTTCACAGAACATAAACAGTGCGTGCATCCTCTTCATTTCAGCGTGTACGACTTACACCAAGGGAGCAACATCTCCGCAAAGGATGCTTGTTCACAGACATAAAACACATGCGTGATCCTCTCAATATGCAGGGGTGTACGACGTTCCCCAAGTGGGAGCAACATCCTCAGCAAAGATGCTTGGTTCACAGAACATGAACATCATGCGTGCATCCATCTCAGACTATCCTCCAGTAGTGTACGATTACCTCAATGGGAGCACGACACCTACAGCAACAAAGATGCTTGGTTCACAGAACATGAACACAGTGCGTGCATCCATGCCAATTATTCAGGTGTAGCGAG
>CM039464.1:15895034-15950240 GCA_022414725.1 Microglena sp. YARC | reverse complement strand
AGCGCACCACACCCATTGTGGGGACCCCCCCCCCAACCCACGCCCTCAAACCCCCCCACCCGACCCACGTGTTGTGGTTGTGGTGTTGATGATCTTCCTGACCACCCACACCACCCCACCCCCCACCCACCCCCTCACCCCCCACCCACCCCACATCTTCCTGACCAGCCCACACCCACCCCCACCCCCCACCCACCTCCCCTATCAAAACCCCCACCCACACCCGACATCGGTTCTGGACCACCCACAACCACCGCCACCCCACCCACCCCCTACCCCCACCCACCCCACATCTTCCTGACCACGCCACAGCCACCCACCCCCCACCACCCCCTCAAACCCCCCCACCCACCCCCACATCTTCCCTGACCACCACACCCACCCCACCCCACACCACCCTCAAATCCCCCCACCACCCAACAATCTTTCCTGACCACCCACACCCACCCCACCCCCCACCCACCCCTCCAAACCCCCCCACCACCCCCACATCTTCCTGAACCACCCACACCACACCCCACCCCGCCCACCACCCCCTCAAACGCCCCCCACCCACCCCCACATCTTCCTGACCATCCCACACCCACCCCCACCCACCCACCCCTAACCCCCCACCCACCCCCACATCTGCCTGACCACCCATCACCCACCGACAACCCCCACCCACCCCCGTCAAACCCCCCCACCCACCCCCATCTTCCCTGACCACCACACCCACCCCACCCCCACCCACCCTCAAACCCCCACCCACCCCACATCTTCCTGACCACCCACACCCACCCCCCACCCACCCCTCAACCCCACCCACCCCCACATTCTTCCTGACCACCACACCCACCCCCCCCACCACCCCCTCAAACCCCCCACCACCCCCACATCTTCTGACCACCCCACACCACCCACCCCCCACCCACCCCCTCAAACCCCCCACCAGCCCCACATCTTCCTGACCACCCACACCCACCCCACCCCCACCACCCCCTAAACCCCCCACCACCCCACTCTTCCTGACCATCGCCCACCCACCCGCACCCCCCCACCCACCCAAACCCGCACCCACCCACCCCCACAGTCTTCCTGACCTACCAACACCCACCCCAACCCCCCAACCCACCCCATCAAACCCCCACCCACCAACATCTTCCTGAGCACCCACACCCACCACCTCCACCCACCCCCTCAACCCCCACCTCACCGCCGCACTTCCTGACCACCCACACCCACCCACCCCCCACCCACCCCCTCAGAACCCCGCACCCACCGACATCTTCCTTGACCAACGCCACACCCACCCCACCCCCCACCGCACCCCCTCAACTCCCCACCCACCCCGCCACTTCTTGACACCCACCCACCGCCACCCCCCACCCACCCCCTCAAAACCCCTCCACCCACCCCCAATCTTCCCTGACACCCACATCCACCCACCCCCTCACCCACCCCTCAACCCCCCACCACCCCCCACATCTTACTGACCACCCACACCACCCCACCCCTCCACCCACCCTCAATCCCCCCCCCACGCCCACATCTTCCTGACCACCCCACAGCCCACCCCCACCGCCCCACCCACCCCTCAAAACCCCACACCCCCAACATCTTCCCTGACACACACCCACCACCCCCCCACCCACTCCCTCAAACCCCATCCACCCACCCCAGCATCTTCCTGACACCCACAGCCCACCCCACCCCCACCACCCCTCAACCCCCCACCACCCCACATCTCCTGAACCACCACACGCCACCCCACCGCCACCACCCCCTCAAACCCCCACCACCCCAATTCCTGACCACCCAACCCACCCCACCCCCACTCACCCCTCAGACCGCCCCACCCACCCCACATTTCCTGACACCCACAACCAGCCACCCCCCCCCACCCTCAAACCGCCCCAACCCACCCCCACATTCTTCACTGACCACCGCAACCCACCCCCCCCACCACCCACCCCCTCAAACCCCCCACCACCGCCACATTTCTGACCACCTCACACCCACCCCACCCCCACCCAAAACCCCTCAAACCCCCCCACCCACCCACATCTTCCTGACACCCACAGGACCCACCCACCCCCACCCACGCCCCTCAACCCCCACCACCCCCACATCTTCTGACCACTCCACCACCCCACCCCCCACCCACCCCTCAACCCCCCACAACCCCCACATCTTCTGACCACCACACCCACCCCAGCCCCTCCCACCCCCCTCAACCCCCCCCACCGCATTTCCCCACATTCTTCCTGACACGCCACACCCACCCCACCCCATCCCACCCACCCCTCGAAACCCACCACACCACCCCACATCTTCCTGACCACCCACACCCACCCCACCCACCCACCCCTCCAAACCCCGCCCACCACCCCACATCCTTCCTGACCACCCACACCCACCCCTACTCCCCCACCCACCCCTCAAACCCCACCCACCCCACATCTCCTGACACCACAGTCCACGCCCACCCCCCACCCCCCCGGTCAAACCCCCCCATCCACACCCCCACATTCCTGACCACCACAAGAAGATACCCACCCACCCCCCCCACCTCAAACCCCCCACCACCCCCACATCTTCCTGACCACCCACACCCGCCACCCCCCACCCACCCCTCAAACCCCCCCCACCACCCCACATCTTCTGACCACCCACACCCACCCCACCCCCTCCCCATCACCCCCTCAACCCCCCCTCCCACACATCTTCTGACACCCCACACCCACCACCCCCCACCACCCCCTCCCTTCAAACCCCCCACCCACCCCACATCTTCCTGAAACCACCCAACCACCCCACCCCACCCACACGTCCCTCAACCCCCACCCACCCCATCTTCCTGACCACCCACACCGCACCCCACCCTCCACCACCCCTCACCCCCCCCATCCCCCACTCTTCCTGACACCCACACCCAACGCCACCCGCACCCACCCACCCCTCAAACCCCTGCCATTCTCCACCCACATCTTCCCTGACCACACAACCCCCACCCCACCCACCCACCCTCAAACCCCCACCCACCCCACATCTTCCTGAAACCACCCACACCCACCCACCCACCCACCCTCAAACCCCCACCCACCCCAATCTTCCGACCACCACAACCACACCCCCACCCCCACCCACCCCCACAAACCCCCCCACCCACCCCCTACTCTTCCTGACCACCCACAACCACCCTCACCCCCCACCACCCCTCAAACCCCCCACCCACCCCCACATCTTCCTGACCAACCACCCACCCCACCCCCACCCACCCTCAAACCCCCCCCCACCCCCCCACATCTCCTACACCCACACCCACCCCACCCCCCACCACCCTGACCTCAACCCCCACCCACACCCACAATCTTCGCTGACCACACACCCCTCAACCCCAACCCCCCGCCCACACCCCCTCAAACCCCCACCACCCACCCCCACATCTTCCTGACCACCCCCACCAACCCACCCCCCCCCCCCACCCACCCCCTCAAACCCCCCCACCCCACCCACCACATCTTCCTGACCACCCACACCCCACCCCACCCCCACCCACCCCCTCAAACCCCCCCACCACACCCCCATCTTCCTGACCACCCACACCACCCCACCCCCCACCCCCCCTCAAACCCCCACCACCCCGCACATCTTCCTGACCCCCCACCCCCCCACCCACCCCTCCACCCCCCCCTCAACCCCCACACCCCCACATCTTCCTGACACCACACCCACCCCCCCCCCCTTACCCACCCCTCAAACCCCCCACCCCACCCCCCCACATCTTCCTGACCACCCCAACACCCACCCACCCCCCACCCACCCCCTCAAACCCCCCACCCACCCCACATCCTTCCTGACCACCACACCACCCCTCCACCCCCCACCCCACCCCCTCAACCCCCACCACCCCCACATCTTCCTGACCACCGCACACCCCACCCACCCACCCACCCCCTCAACCCCCCCCACCCACCCCACATCTTCCTGACACCCACACCCACCCCACCCCCCACCCACCCCCCCTCAAACCCCCCCCACCCCCACATCTTCCCTGACACCCACCCACCCACCCCCCACCCACCCCCTCAACCCCCCACCCACCCCCACATCTTCCTGACCACCACACACCCACCCCCACCCCCCCACCCACCCCTCAAACCCCCCCACCCACCCCCACATCTTCCTGACCACCACACCCACCCACCCCACCCACCCCCTCAAACCCCCCCACCACCCCACATCTTCCTGACCACCCACACCCACCCCACCCCCCCACCCACCCCCTCAAACCCCCCACCCACCCCCACATCTTCCTGACCACCCACACCCACCCCCCGACCCCCCCCACCCCCCACCCCCCCCACATCTTCTGAAACCCCCCCACCCACCCCCATCTTCCTGACCACCCACCCACCCCACCCCACCCACCCCCTCAAACCCCCCCACCCACCCCCACATCTTCCTGACCACCCACAGGCCCACCCCACCCCCACCCACCCCCTCAAACCCCCCCACCCACCCCACATCTTCCTGACCACCCACCCCCACCCCCCACCCCCCCTCAACCCCCCACCCACCCCCACATCTTCCTGACACCCACACCCACCCCCCCACCCACCCCCTCAAACCCCCCCACCCCCCCCACATCTTCCTGACCCACCCCACCCACACCCACCCCCCCCCCACCCCCCACCCCCCCAACACCCACCCCCCCCCCCACATCACCCACCACCCACCCCCATATTCCTGCAACCCACCCCACCCCCCCCCCCCCCCTCAAACCCCCCCACCCCCCACCCCCACATATTCCTGCAACCCACCCCCCCCCCCACCCCACTTGCAATGCCTACCCCACCACCCACCCCCTCAAACCCCCCACACCCCCACATATTCCTGCAAAACCCACCCCACCCCCCCACCCACCCCCTCGAACCCCCCCCACCCACCCCCACCCTGCAACCCACCCCACCCACCACCACAATGCCCTACAAAAACTCACAGAGGCCCCTGCCCCCCCCCACACCCCGACTCACCCCACACCACCACCCCACCCACATCTTCCTGACCCCCCCCCCACACACCCACAAACTCCACCACATTGCCCTAAAACATAACTCACTTATCAGCCTCGGGGTGTAGCTCACAAGCGACATCTTGCGAACGGATTTCGATGGAAGCAGCCAAGATCTCATCATCAGACAGGGCAGGGGGGGGCAGGGGCCTCTGCAGGCAGTGAGGGAGGGGTATTGATGGTGGACAAAGCAGGGGGGGCAGGGGCCTCTGCAGCCCCCCCTACGACACAGCAGGACGGGCAGGGGGGCCAGTGCCTCTGCAGCCCCCCTGGGACAAGGCAGGGGGCAGGGGCAGGGGGGCCAGGGCTCTGCAGGCAGTGATCGAGGGGATTTGGTGGTGGGACAAAGCAGGGGGGGCAAGGGCAAGGGACCAGGGGGCTCTTCAGCCCCCCCTGGGACAAAGCAAGGGGGGGCAGTGCCTCTGCAGGGAGTGATTGAGGGGTATTGGTGGTGGGACAAAGCAGGGGGGGCAGGGGCAGGGTAGGGGGGCCAGGGGCCTCTGCAGCCGCCCTAGGACAAAGCAGGGGGGGCAGGGGTCTCTGCAGGAAGTGAGGGTACTGTTGGTGGGACAAAGCAGGGGGGGGGCAGGGGCCTCTGCAGGAGTGATCGAGAGGTATTTGTGGTGGGACAAAACAGGGGGGGCAGGGAGGCTGGGACCTCTGCAGCCCCCCCCTGGGACAAAGCAGGGGGGGGCAGGGGGAGGCTGGGGCCTCTGCAGGGAGTGATCGAGGGGTATTGGTGTGGGACAAAGCAGGGGGGCAGAGGCAAGGGTAGGGGGGCCAGGGGCCTCTGCACCCCCCGCTGGGACAAAGCAGGAGGGTAGGGCAGGGGGGCCAGGGGGCTCTGCAGCCCCCCTGGGACAAAAGCAGGGGGGAGCAGGGGGGCTGGGGCCTCTGCAGGGAGTGATCGAGGGGTATTGGTGGTGGGCTAAAGTAGGGGGGGCAGGGGCAAGGGTAGGGGGCCGGGGGCCTCTCCACCCCACGCTGGGACAAAGCAGGAGGGGTAAAGCAGGGGGGCCAGGGGGCTCTGCAGCCCCCCCTGGGACAAAGCAGGGGGGGACAGGGGCCTCTGCAGGGAGTGAGGGGTATTGTTGGTGGGGCAAGATATTACCGTTCTGTTGAGTGTTTAGATGTTTGCTGTTTTGTGTTCAATCATCAGCCAGCGCAAGAGGGGTAGGGGCATTTCGAATTAGGTGAGGTTGGTGTTGGTGTGCGGCTTGGTATCGGTGGGTGGGTTAGTGATGGTGTGTGGGTTGGTGTGTATTGCGGGGACGGAAGAGTCACAGCTGGCGCAAGAGGACATGCTCGGCAGCAAGGCCGAGGACGCTGAGCAGAAGTTGAAGAAGTTGAAGAAGTTGAAGAAGTCTAAGAAATCTAAGAAGTTGAAGAAGTTGAAGAAGTTAAAGAAGTTGAAGAAGTCTAAGAAGTCTAAGAAGTTGAAGAATTTGAAGAAGTCTAAGAAGTTGAAGAAGTTGAAGAAGGAGGGGTTGAAGATGATGAAGAAGTTGAAGAAGTTGGAGAAGTCTAAGAAGTTGAAGAAGTTGAAGAAGTTGAAGAAGGAGGGGTTGAAGATGATGAAGAAGTCTAAGAAGTTGAAGAAGTCTAAGAAGTCTAAGAAGTTGAAGAAGTTGAAGAAATCTTAGAAGTTGAAGAAGTTGAAGAAGTCTAAGAAGTTGAAGAAGTTGAAGAAGTTGAAGAAGTCTAAGAAGTTGAAGAAGTCTAAAAGTTGAAGATAGAGGGGTTGAAGATGTTGAAGATGTTGAAGAGGTTGAAGAATTATAAGAAGTTGAAGAAAGAGGGGTAGGGGCATCTGCAAGAGAAGTCAGGGAGGCCTTTTTATGGTAGGGCAGGAGACAAACTTTGTGTATTGTATGTAGGGATGGGCCGACATATAAACGTGTAATATACATTTATACGTTTATACGTATAAATACGCCGTATAGTTTTTCTCAAATCGACCTTATATACGTCGTGTCAAAACGTATAGTCTGTACTTTGAGAAGTACAGCACACGTCCCGGCACTAAACTTTCTTGTTTTTCATTATATTTTTGATTTAGATAGCTCATTGGAAAGCTTTTGACATCCTCTATCAGAATATGCAATAAATTTCACCATTCACATGCATTATGTTATAAACCTTGGGCCTGAAGGTTGATCTAGATAGCCAGGATGGCACACATATCCGAGCGTCACCTAGCCTTCCATTCCACAAGCTGTGCTCCTACGTGGGCTTGAAGGATTGATGGTGCAAGCCTAGTGCAATGTGAACATGGACAATATTGCAATACCGTTATGTACTTATATTATTATACACTTATACAGTTCAATAATAGACCAACTGGCATTTAATGGCTCCCTTAGAATGGCACCGCGCTTCTTGGTCGACGCGCTTTCTGGTCGTGATTTCTTTTCTGAGATTTGGACAACCTAAACTTGCCAGATTATTTTTCTGAGAGTTGATATGTGATGCCAATGAAATTAGCTACGCGGCAATACCTTCAAACCCATGTAAAAGTATTTTCTCGAGGAGTGCCTAATTTTTATACATTTATATGTAAACGTTTATACAGCTTATAAAAATAAAAAATTATGTTTGCTTCCCAACCCTAATTGTATGCGTTTGAGCTTGTTTTTGTGTTTCCTGTTCTATGTTCTGTGCTTGGTGTTCTGTGTATGATATTCTTTGTTTGGAGGTCTGTATTTGGTGTTCGGTGTGTGAAGGTCTGTGTGTGCTGTTTGGTGTTTTGTGATTGGTGTTCTGTGTTTTGTGTTCTGCGTTTTGTGCTTGGTGTTGTGTTTTTTATATTCTTTGTTTGGAGTTCCGTATTTGGTTTTCAGTGTTTGAAGTTCTGTGTGTGCTGTTTGGTGTTTGGTGTTCTGTGTTCTCTTTTTTATATTCTTTGTTTGGAGTTCCGTATTTGGTTTTCAGTGTTTGAAGTTCTGTGTGTGCTGTTTGGTGTTTGGTGTTCTGTGTTCTCTTTTTTATATTCTTTGTTTGGAGGTCTGTATTTGGTGTTTGGTGTTCGAAGTTCTGTGTGTGCTGTTTGGTGATATGCCTGTGCTTTTCCCAGTGGCTAGGTGATGGAGCTGTCTAGAAGCTGCAACATGGAGCTAGGTAATGGAGCTGCCTAGAAGCTGCGACATAGGGCCTAAAATAAATCCATACCAGCAATGGTTTATGTCACACATGTCACTTCTGTCACACATGTCACTTACCAGCAATAGTATATGTCACACATGTCACTTCTGTCACACATGTCACTTACCAGCAATAGTATATGTCACACATGTCACTTCTGTCACACATGTCACTTACCAGCAATAGAATATGTCACACATGTCACTTCTGTCACACATGTCACTTACCAGCAATGGTATCTGTCACACATGTCACTTCTGTCACACATGTCACTTACCAGCAATGGTATATGTCACACATGTCACTTACCAGCAATGGTATATGTCACACATGTCACTTACCAGCAACCACTGGAGCGGGGTTATATGTCACACAAGTCACACATGCCACTTATGTCACACATGTCACTTATGTCACACATGTTACTTACCAGCAACCACTGGAGCAGGGTTGCAGCGGGCAATAATGCTGGCCATCCTCATCGCCTGCAAGGTTTGGCACGTACGTAAATAAATCATACGCGTTATGACGAGGCATGAGGTTGAAATTGAGGCGGCCAGACCATTTGCTTGCACTGGGGCCCAGGGATTTTTATTTCTGCTGTATGTAGCGATCGCTAGTTTTGACCCCGTTTTGGCAAAATTATCGCTATAAAAAAGTAAAAAAAAACAGTTGTGTTTGCCTTTAATGGCCCTAAAATGGCTTTAATGGCCCTATAAACAGTTGTGTTTGCCTTTAATGGCCCTAAAAACAGTTGTGTATGCCTTTAATGGCCATAAAAACAGTTGTGTATGCCTTTAATGGCCCTAAAAACAGTTGTGTTTGCCTTTAATGGCCCTAAAAACAGTTGTGCATGCCTTTCATGGCCCTAGAAACAGTTGTGCATGCCTTTAATGGCCCTAAAAACAGTTGTGTATGCCTTTAATGGCCCTAAAAACAGTTGCGTTTGCCTTTCATGGCCCTCAAAACAGTTGTGTATGCCTCTAACGGCCCTATAAACATTTGTGTATGCCTTTAATGGCCCTAAAAACAGTTGTGTTTGCCTTTAATGGCCCTAAAAAGCTATAAAAGTTATATAGAGCACTAAAACGCTGTCCCTGGAGGAGGCCTACAACCATAAAGCTAGGAAAAACCCACTTTCAGATTTGAACAAAAATCACTGCTGGGGCCAACCGCCAATGGCATGCCACATAAGACTGTATGGGTGAGGGTGAGGTGATCATGTGGGCAGTACTGTACATCATTGTATCTGGCACCCAGCCATGATGCTGGCTTGCAAGGGATGGCGGGTATGAGTGAGGATGAGGTGATCATGTGGGCAGTACTGTACATCATTGTTTCTGGCACCCAGCCATGATGTTGGCTTGCAAGGAATGGCGAGTATGGGTGAGGATGAGGTGATGTGATGGGCATCACATTACACCATTATCCCAGGCAGCAAGCTGCAGGTATGGCAGGTATGAGCGAGGTTGGGATGGCTGAGGCAATATGATGGTATATGCTATAATATTCATTTCAGGGGCAGGGTATGGCATTGGGCTGCAAACTGTATGTGGTATGATATACTACCATCTAGTATATCATTGTCTGGCAGGTATGGCAGGTATGAGCGAGGGCGTGATGGTAGGGGCATAATGATTGTATATACTATGATATGAGGTAGGTATACACTATAATCTGATGGTACATACTATAATATGATGGCATATACAATAATATGATGGTATATACTATAATATGATGGTATATACTAGAATATGATGGTATATACAAGAATATGATGGTATATACTATAATATGATGGTATATACTATAATATTCATTTCAGGGGCAGGGTATGACACTGGGCGGAGGGCTGCAAACTATGTGTGGCATGATATACTACCACTTAGCATATCATAGTATGGCAGGTATGAGTGAGGGTGGGATGGTAGAGGCAATATGATGGTATATACTATAATATTCATTTCAGGGGCGGGGTACGACACTGGGCGTGGGGCTGCAAACCATATGTGGTATGATAAACTACCATTTTGTATATCCTAGTATGGCAGGTATGAGTGGGGGTGGGATGGTAGAGGCAATATGATGGTATATACTATAATATGATGGTAAACACTAAAATATCCATGTCAGGGGCGGGGTACGACACTGGGCGTGGGGCTGCAAACCATATGTGGTATGATAAACTACGATTTAGTATATCCTAATATGGCAGGTATGAGTGGGGGTGGGATGGTAGAGGCAATATGATGGTATATACTATAATATGATGGTATACACTAAAAATATCCATGTCAGGGGCGGGGTACAACACTGGGCGGAGGGCTGCAAACCATATGTGGTATGATATTCTACCATTTTATCTAAGTGTATATCAGTGTATATCTGAGTGTATATCTTAGTGTTATATGTATATCTTGATCTTAGTGTATATCTTAGTGTATATCTTAGTGTATATCTTAGTGTATATCTTATCTTAGTGTACATCTTTAGTGTATATCTTAGTGTATATCTTAGTGTATATCTTAGGTATATCTTAGTGTATATCTTAGTGTATATCTTAGTGTATCTTATGGTATATCTTAGTGTATATCTTATATATCTTATCTTAGTATATATCTGTATATCTTATCTAGTGTATATCTTTGTGTATATATCTTAGTGTATATCTTATCTTAGTGTATATATGTTATCTTATCTTAGTGTATATCTTAGTGTATATCTTATCTTAGTGTATATCTTTATCTTATCTTAGTGTATATCTTAGTGTATATCTTATCTTAGTGTATATCTTATCTTATCTTAGTGTATATCTTAGTGTATATCTTATCTTAGTGTATATCTTAGTGTATTATCTTATGTATACTTAGTGTATATCTTATCTTAGTGTATATCTTATCTTAGTGTATATGTGTATATCTTAGTGTTCATCTTATTTAGTGTAATCTTAGTGTATATCTTATCTTAGTGTATATCTTAGTGTAGTCTGTGTATCTTGTGTATATATCTTAGTGTATATCTTATCAGTGTGTAATTCTTAGTGTATGTTAGTGTATATCTTCTTAGTGTATATCTTAGTGTATATTTTATGTGTATATCTTAGTGTATATCTTATCTTAGTGTAATATCTTATCTTAGTGTATATATTTTAGTGTATATCTTAGTGTATATCTTATCTTAGTGTATATCTTAGTGTATATCTTAGTGTATATCTTATCTTAGTGTAGTGTATATCTTAGTGTTATCTATCTTAGTCTTATATATCTTAGTGTATATCTTATCTTATTCTTAGTGTATATCTTAATCTTAGTGTATATCTTATCTTAGTGTATATCTTAGTGTACTCTTAGTGTATATCTTAGTGTATCTTATCTTAGTGTATATCTTAGTGTATACTTTGATATCTTAGTGCTTATCTTAGTATATCTTATCTTAGTGTATATCTTATCTTAGTGTATATCTTAGTGTATATATCTGTATCTTAGTGTCTTATCTTAGTGTATTCTTAAGTGTATATCTTATCTTAGTGTATATCTTAGTGTATATCTTATCTTAGTGTATATCTTAGTGTATATCTTATCTTAGTGTATATCTTTAGTGTATATCTTATCTTAGTGTATATCTTAGTGTATATCTTATCTTAGTGTATATCTTAGTGTATATCTTATCTTAGTGTATATCTTAGTGTATATCTCTTAGTGTATATCTTAGTGTATATCTTATCTTGTGTATATCTTAGTGTATATCTTATCTTAGTGTATATCTTAGTGTATATCTTAGTGTATATCTTATCTTAGTGTATATCTTATCTTAGTGTATATCTTATATATCTTAATTAGTGTATATCTTATATCTTTTAGTGTATATCTTATCTTAGTGTATATCTTAGTGTATATCTTATCTTAGTGTATATCTTATCTTATCTTAGTGTATATCTTATTCGTGTATATCTTATCTTAGTGTATATCTTATGTTATATCTTATCTTAAGTGTATATCTTATTCTTATCTTAGTGTATATCTTATCTTAGTGTATATCTTATCTTAGTGTATATCTTAGTGTAATCTTATCTTAGTAATCTTAGTGTATATCTTAGTCTATAGTGTATATCTTATCTTAGTGTATATCTTATCTTAGTGTATATCTTAGTGTATATCTTATCTTAGTGTATATCTTAGTGTATATCTTATCTTAGTGTATATCTTATCTTAGTGTATATCTTATCTTAGTGTATATCTTAGTGTATATCTTAGTGTATATCTTATCTTAGTGTATATCTTATCTTAGTGTATATCTTATCTTAGTGTATATCTTAGTGTATATCTTAGTGTATATCTTATCTTAGTGTATATCTTAGTGTATATCTTAGTGTATATCTTATCTTAGTGTATATCTTAGTGTATATCTTATCTTAGTGTATATCTTAGTGTATATCTTATCTTAGTGTATATCTTAGTGTATATTCTTATTCTTAGTGTATATCTTATCTTAGTGTTATCTTTAGTGTATATCTTATCTTAGTGTATATCTTAGTGTATATCTTATCTTAGTGTATATCTTAGTGTATATCTTATCTTAGTGTATATCTTAGATGTATATCTTAGTGTATATCTTAGTGTATATCTTATCTTAGTGTATATCTTAGTGTATATCTTATCTTAGTGTATATCTTATCTTAGTGTATATCTTAGTGTATATCTTATCTTAGTGTATATCTTATTTTAGTGTATATCTTATCTTAGTGTATATCTTAGTGTATATCTTATCTTAGTGTATATCTTAGTGTATATCTTAGTGTATATCTTATCTTAGTGTATATCTTATCTTAGTGTATATCTTATGTATATCTTATCTTAGTGTATATCTTATCTTAGTGTATATCTTAGTGTATATCTTATCTTAGTGTATATCTTAGTGTATATCTTATCTTAGTGTATATCTTATCTTAGTGTATATCTTATCTTAGTGTATATCTTAGTGTATATCTTAGTGTATATCTTAGTGTATATCTTATCTTAGTGTATATCTTATCTTAGTGTATATCTTAGTGTATATCTTATCTTAGTGTATATCTTAGTGTATATCTTAGTCTTTAGTGTATATCTTATCTTTAGTGTATATCTTATCTTATCTTATCTTAGTGTATATCTTATCTGTATGTATATCTTAGTGTATATCTTATCTTATTCTTAGTGTATATCTTATCTTAGTGTATATCTTATCTTAGTGTATATCTTATCTTAGTGTATATCTTAGTGTATATCTTATCTTAGTGTATATCTTATCTTAGTGTATATCTTAGTGTATATCTTATCCTTAGTGTATATCTTGTGTATATCTTATCTTAGTGTATATCTTATCTTAGTGTATATCTTATCTTAGTGTATATCTTATCTTAGTGTATATCTTATCTTAGTGTATATCTTAGTGTATATCTTATCTTAGTGTATATCTTAGTGTATATCTTAGTGTATATCTTATCTAGTGTATATCTTATCTTAGTGTATATCTTATCTTAGTGTATATCTTAGTGTATATCTTATCTTAGTGTATATCTTATCTTAGTGTATATCTTAGTGTATATCTTATCTTAGTGTATATCTTATCTTTAGTGTATATCTTATCTTAGTGTATATCTTATCTTAGTGTATATCTTAGTGTATATCTTATCTTAGTGTATATCTTAGTATCTTAGTGTATATCTTATCTTAGTGTATATCTTATCTTAGTGTATATCTTATCTTAGTGTATATCTTAGTGTATATCTTATCTTAGTGTATATCTTAAGTGTATATCTTATCTTAGTGTATATCTTCTTTAGTGTATATCTTATCTTAGTGTATATCTTATCTTAGTGTATATCTTAGTGTATATCTTATCTTAGTGTATATCTTATCTTAGTGTATATCTTATCTTAGTGTATATCTTAGTGTATATCTTATCTTAGTGTATATCTTATCTTAGTGTATATCTTATCTTATCTTAGTGTATATCTTATCTTAGTGTATATCTTAGTGTATATCTTATCTTAGTGTATATCTTATCTTAGTGTATATCTTAGTGTATATCTTATCTTAGTGTATATCTTAGTGTATATCTTAGTGTATATCTTAGTGTATATCTTATGTATTCTTAGTGTATATCTTAGTCTATGTATCTTGTATATGTTCTTAGTGTATATCTGTGTTATCTTATCTTAGTGTATATCTTATCTTAGTGTATCCATCTTAATATCTTAGTGTATATCCTTAGTGTATATTCTTATCTTAGTGTATATCTTAGTGTATCTTATCTTAGTGTATTATCTTATCTTAGTGTATATCTTATCTTAGTGTATATCTTAGTGGTATTTCTTTAGTGTATATCTTATCTTAGTGTATATCTTATCTTATCTTAGTGTATATCTTAGTGTATATCTTATCTTAGTGTATATCTTATCTTAGTGTATATCTTAGTGGTATATCTTATCTTAGTGTATATCGTTAGTGTATTATCTTATCTTAGTGTGTATATCTTAGTGTATATCTTATCTTAGTGTATTATCTTATCTTAGTGTATATCTAGTGTATATCTTATTTGTCTAGTGTATATCTTATATCTTAGTGTATATGTATCTTAGTGTGTAATATCTTTAGTCTTAGTGTATATCTTAGTGGTATATCTGTAGTGTGTATATCTTATCTTAGTGTATATCTTAGAGTAATTTATCTTAGTGTATATCTTAAGTATATCTTATCTTAGTGCATATCTTTCTTATCTTATCTTAGCGTATATCTTAGCTGTATATTCTTATCTTAGTGTATTCTTTATCTTAGTGTATATCTAGTAGTTTTAATAAATCTTAAGTGGCATATCTTATAGAGTAAGTTCTTAATATCTTTAGTGTATATCTTATCTTAGTGTATATCTTAGTGTATATTTATCTATCTTAGTGTATCTTTATCTTTATCTGTGTATATCTTATCTTATCTATCTTAGTATTCTTAGTATATCTTATCTTTAGTTATACTTGTGTATATCTTATCTTGTGTATGTCTTATCTTAGTGTATTATCTTAGTGTATATGTATCTTAGTGTATTTTCTTAGTTAGTGTATATCTTAAGTGTTATATCTTATCTAGTGTATATCTTTATTTAGTGTATATCTTAGTGTATATCTTCTTATGTATAATCTTAGTGTATTATATTAAGTGTATTTCTTATCTTTAGTGTATATTTAGTGTATATTCTTAATCTTAGTGTAATTCTTATGTATATCTTATCTTAGTGTATATCATAGTGTATATCTTATCTTAGTACTATCTTAGTATATCTTAGTGTATATATCTTTATCTAGTGTATATCTTATGTATATCTTATCTTAGGTGTAATATCTTATCTTAGTGTATATCTTATCTTAGTGTATAATCTTATCTTAGTGTATTATCTTATCTTAGTGTATATCTTATCTTAGTGTATATCTTATCTTATTAGTGTATTATCTTAGTGTATATCTTTATCTTTGTGTTAATCTAGTGTATATCTTAGTGTATGTATCTTATCTTAGTGTATATCTTATCTTAGTGTATATCTTATGTATTATCTTAATTATTCCTTAGTGTATATCTTATTCTTATCTTGTGTATATCTTAGTGTTATATCTTATGTATAGCTTATCTTAGGTGTATATCTTAGTAGTGTTTATCTTAGTGTATATCTTAAGTGTATATCTCTAGTGTATGTATAATCTTGGTATATCTTATCTTCAGTGTATATCTTATTCTTAGTGATATATGCTTGTGTATCTTAGTTGTATATCTTAGTGTATATAATTATCTTAGTGTATATCTTAGTGTATATCTTATCTTAAGTGTATATCTTAGTGTTATATCTTATCTTAGTGATATATCTTATCTTAGTGTATATCTTATGTGAATTTATCTTTGTACCTATTTTCTTCCCTATCCTTAGATCGCTTAGTGTATTATATATCTTATGTATATCTTAGTGTATATCTTATCTTCCTAGTTGTTCCTTACTAGCAATGCGACCCTAATATCTACCTATCTTTAGGGAATCTTTATGTCATATCTCTCCACTAAGTGTATATTCTTGAGTGATATATTCTTATCTTGGTTGTACTATCTAGTGTATATCTAAATCTTTACGTTACTTGTATCTATCTCTTAGTGTATATCTAGTGTCTCTATCTTGTATATCTTATCGCAATGTATCTTAGTGTATTATTCCTTAGTAAACACCCTATCTTAAGTGTATATCTTTGTAAGCTCCTATATACATTACCTCCTCAGCAAATTCCATACCATCTATCTTCCAGTATATTATCAGTGAAACTTCTGTGCTGTCTCGTCATATATCATTTACTGATTTATCTTAAAGTTATGTTATCTGAGTGAATATATCTTCTTAGTGTATATCTTCTTTATCTTTCTAGTGTAGTGTATATCTTAATAATCTAGTTTCTGAAGGGTGTCATTATCTTACTTAGTGCCTCTATGCTCTTGGAGTGATCTTGTATGTGTTTGTATAGTATCTAACCTCTTAGTGTATATCTTATCTTAGTGTATATTCTCAGTCTTAGTGTATTATCTTAGTGTATATCTTATCTAGTGTTATATCTTATCTTAGTGAATATCTAGTGTATATCTTATCTAGTGTATATCTTATCTTATGTATATCTTAATATCTCTACCTTTATGTGTATATCTTGATCTTAGTGCTACTATCTTACCTTAGTGTATATCTTGTGTATAATCTTATCTTAGTGTATAATCTTAGTGTAATATCTTAGTGATATATCATTAGTGTATATCCTTATGTCTGTATCTTAGTGTATATGTGCTTAGTGTTATCTTATGTACCTATCTTTATCTTAGATATCTTATCTTAGTGTATATCTTTAGTATCTTATCTTATATCTTATGTGTATATCTTATCTTAGTTTATATCTATGTATAATCTAATCTTAGTGTATATTTATCTTGTGTATATCTTATCTTAAAGTTGTTAGTATCTTTAGTGTATATATATTCTTATTCTTAGTGTATTATTCTTATGTATATTATCTTAAGTTGTATAATCTTTGTTAGTGCCAATATCTTCATCTTGTATGTATATCTTATCTGTGTATCTTTAGTGTATATCTTATTCTTATCTTCTTAGTATATTTTCTTTATCTTTTATGTTATCTTATAGTATATTCTCTATCTAGTGCATTTAGTTCTTATCAACCTATATCCTCTGTATCTTCTTAGTATATCTTATTCTTATCCTTAGTGTATATTCTTAATCTTAGTGAATATCTTAGTGAATATTCTTAGTGTATATTTCTTATCTAGTGTATATCTTAGTGTATATATCTTATCTTATGCATATCTTCATCTTTAGCGTATATTTTAGTGTATATCTTATCTTAGTGTAATATCTTATCTAGTGTATATATCTTAGTGTATATTTTATCTTAGTGTATATCTTATCTTATCTTAGAGTGTATTCTTATCTTAGTGTATAATCTTAGTGTATATCTTATCTTTATTTGTATACTTATCTTAGTGTATTCTTTATCTTAGTGTATTCTTAGTGTTTCTTATCTTAGTGTATATCTTATCTTAGGTGTATATCTTAGTGTATATTTATCTAGTGTATATCTTAGTGTATATCTTATCTTTAGTGATATATCTTAGTGTATATCTTATCTTAGTGTTATCTTATCTTAGTGTAATATATCTTATGTATATCTTAGTGTAATATCTTAATCTTATGTGTATATCTTGTATCTTAGTGTATCTAAGTGTATATCTTATCTTAGTGTATATCTTAGTGTATATCTTATCTTAGTGTATATCTTAGTGTATAATCTTATCTTAGTGTATATCTATCTTTAGTGTATATTCTTAAGTGTATACTTATCTTATTGTAATTCTTATCTTTAGTGTATATCTAAGTGTATTATCTTATTTAGTGTATTCTTTAGTGTATATCTTATCTTAGTGTATATCTTAGTGTTATATCTTAATCTTAGTTGTAATCTTAGTGTTATCTTATCTTAGGTATGATCTTATCTAATTTATCTTATCTTAAGTGTAATATCTTTTGAAGTGTATATCTTATCTCTTAGTGTATATCTTATCTGTGTATATCTTTAGTGTGATATACCTCTGGTTATAGGTGTAATATCTTAGTGTAAATCTTATCTTAGTGTATTCTTAGTGTATATCTTATCTTAGTGTTTAATCTCATCTTAGTGTATCTATTCTACGTGTATTCTTCATGGTATATCTAAGTGTCTATCTTATCTAGTTTATTCTTAGTTATCTTAGTGTAATCTTATCTTAGTGTATATCTTATCTTAGTGTATATCTATGTAAATCTTATCTTGTGTATATCTTAGTCTTAGTGTATATCTTAGTTTTATATCTTATCTAGTGTATATCTTATCTTAGTTATATCCTTAGTGTATATCTTATCTAGTGTATATCTTTATGTATATCTTATCTTAGTGGTATATCTATAGTGTATATCTGTTTAGTGTATATCTTATGGTATTAGGGTTATCTTGTATCTTATCTTTAGTGTATATCTTATCTTAGTGTAGATCTATATCTTCGTGTTTATCTATCTTTAATCTTAGTGTTAATATCTTAGTTATATTTATCTTAGTGTATATCTTAGTGTATATATTATCTTAGTGTATCTTATATTTAAAGTGGTATATCTTTAATTTAGTGTGGTATATCTTATATCTTATCTTCAGTGTATATTAATCTTAGTGTATATCTTATGTGTATATCGTTATCTTAGTGTAATCTTAATCTTAGTGTAGTATCTTATTATCTTATTGTATTATCTCCATCGTAGTTGTAATATTTAATCTAAGTAGTGTATATTTAATCTTGTGTATCTGTGTATCTTAAGTTGTATATCTAACTTAGTGTATATCTTATCTTAGTGTATATTTTAAGTGTATATCTTATCTTAGTGTATATCTCAGTGTATATCTTAATCTAGTGTAATCTATCTTGAAATGTATATCTTATATCTTAGTGTATATCTTAGTTGGTTATATCTATATTTCTTAGTGTATATCTTAGATCTCTTCTTAGTGTATATCTTATTTAGTCTTATCTAGTATATCTTATTCTTAGTGTAATAGCTATCTTAGTGTATATCTTATCTTAGTGTTATATCTCTTAGTGTATATCAAGTTATCTATGTGTAGTGTAGATATTCTTATCTTTAGTGTATATCTAGTATATCTTATCTTAGTGTATTCTTATCTTATCGTTAGTGTATAATCTTTAACTAGTGTAATATTTAGTGTATATCTTGTGTATCTTCTTAGTGTATATCTTATCTTAGTGTATATCTAAGATCTTGTGTATCTAGTGTATATCTTATCTTAGTGTATATCTTATTTAGTGTATATTATCTTAGGGTATATCTTATCTAGTGTATATCTTATCTTAGTGTATATTTACTGTGTGATATCTTATTAGTGTATATCTTATCTTAGTGTATATCTTAGTGTATATCTTATGTATATCTTAGTGTATATCTTATATCGTTAATCTTAGTGTAAGTATGTATATCTTATCTTGGGTTGTATACTTATCTTAGTGTATATCTTAGTGTATATCTTATCTTAGTGTATAATCTTATCTTAGTGTATATCTTACCTTAGTGGGATATCTTATCTTTAGTGTAATATTCTTTATTTAGTGTATATCTTAGGTATATCTACTTAGTGTATATCATCTTGTCTTATCTAATGTATAATTTAAAGTGTATATCTTTATCTTAGTGTATATCTTAGTGTATATCTTATCTTAGTGTATATGCTATCTTAGTGTATACCTTATCTTGTTGTATATCTTATCTTAGTGTATATCTTATCTTAGTATATCTATGTATATCCTTAGTGTATATCTTATCTGATATCTTGTGTATATTTTATCTTGGGTAGAGAAATCTTTTCTTATCTTAGTGTATATTTCTTAGTTGTACTGTATATCTTATCTTAATGTATTTCATCTTGTGTATATCTTTCTAGTGTATATCTTATATCTTAGTATCTTAGTGGTTATATCTTTCTTAAGTGTAATATCTAGTAGTGTATATCTTTATCTTGTGTATATCTGTATACTCTTAGTGTATATTCTTAAGTGTATATCTTATCTTATAGTGGCATATTAAGTGCTTATCTTAGTGTATATCTTTATATCTTATCTTAGTGTATATCTTAGTGTAAATATCTTATCTTAGTTGTAGTCTTATCTTAGTGGTATATCTACCTTATATATCTTAGTGTATATCTTAGTTTTGTAATCTTATCTTAGTGTATATCTTATCTAGTGTATATCATCTTTAGGTGTTTATCTTAGTGTATGTTCTTATCTTAGTGTATATCTTGTAGGTTATATCTATCTTAGTGTATATCTTATCTAGTGTATAATTTTTCTTATGTAATATCTTATCTTAGTAGTATATACTTATCTTAGTCTTAGGTATATTTAGAGTAAAGTCTTATCTTTAGTGTATATCTTAGTGTATCTATCTTAATCCTAGCTGTAGTGCATATCTTTCTGTTCGTGTATATCTTATTTAGTGTATATAGTCTTAGGTGTATATCCTAATTATATCTTTGTGTAATATCCTTATCTTACGTGTATATTTAGTGTATATCTTCTTATGTAATCTCAGTGGCCATATCTTAAGTGCATAGCTCTTATCTTAGGTGGTATATCTTAGTGTATATTATCTAGTGTAATATCTAGTGTATATATAGTCTGCACCTAGTGTAAATCTTAGTGTATATCACTTATCTTAAAGTGTATAATCTTGTGTATATCTTACCTTATCTTAGTGTATATCTTATCTGTTAGTATCTTATGTATATCTTATCTAAGTGTAGTCTTATTCTTAGCTGTATATCTCTAGTGTATATCTTATCTTATGTATATCTTAGGTATATCTTATCTTAGTGTATATCTTAGGTTATATATTCTTATCTTATGTATATGTAACTTTATCTTAGTGTAATGATCTTAGTGTATGTATACTTATTTCGTTAGTGTATAATCTTTATCTTGTGTATCTATAGTGTATATCTTAGTTGGCATATGCTTCTATCCTTAGTTATATCTAGTGTATATCTTACTTAAGTGAAATATATCTTAGTGTATACATTTATCTTAGGTGTATATCTAGCGATAATCTTAGTGTATATCAGACTTAGTGTATATAGTGTTATCTTATCTTAGTGTATATCTTAGTGGTATATCTTATCTAGGTTAGTCTAGTTATATCTTGTGTATAATCTTAGTGTTATATCTTAGTGTATATCTGTCTTATCTTAGTATATATCTTAAGTGTATATCATGCATATCTTAGCATATCTTAGTGGTAATAATCTTATCTTATCTTATCTTAGTGTATATCTTAGTGTAGTATCTTAGTGTTATATCTTATCTTAGTGTATATCTTAGTGTATCTTTATCTTAGTGTATATCTTGTATCTAGTGTAATACTATGTATAATCTTATTCTTAAGTGTATATCTTATGGTATATCTTATCTCTTAGTGTATCCTTATCTATGTTTATATCTTATTCTTAGTGTATATTCTTATCTTATGTAATATCTTAGTGTATATCTAATCTTAGTGTATATATCTTATTCTTAGTGTATATCTAATCTTATCAGGTGTATATCCTTATCTTAGCCTGTATCTTAGCGTGCATAACTATCTTATCTATGTATATGCTTCAAGTGTATATCTTATTCTTAGTGTATATCTTAGTGTATATCTTATCTTAGTGTATATATATTTAGTGTTTATTATCTTATCTTAGATGTATAGTCATATCTTAGTTGTATATCTTAGTATATATCTTAATCTTAGTGTATCTTTATCTTAGTGTATATGTGTGTATATCTTATCTTAGTGATATCTTATCTTTAGGATATATCTTGTTGTATATTCTTATCTTAGTGTATATTCTTTAGGTGTATAAATTTATCTTATCTTAGTGTATTCATAGTGTATTCTTATCTAGGTTTATCTAGCTATATCTAGGAGTGTATATCTTATCTGTAGTGTTATCTTAGTGTATATCTTAATATCCTTACTTAGTGTAATATCTTAGTGTAATATCTATTCTTAGTGTATATTCTTTACGTGTATATCTTATCTTAGTCTTGTATATCTATTTGTGTATATCTTTAGTCGTATATCTTTATCTTAGGTATATCTACTAGTTGTACATCTGTATATTTTTAGTGTATAATCTTAGTGTATATCCTTAGCTGTATATCTTATCTTAGTGGTATATCCTTAGAATGTACTAGCTTCTTAGTGTATCATCTTAAATATGCGGTTATCTTCAGTGTTATATAGTGGTATATACTTAATCTTAGTGTATACTTTAGGTATATCTTAGTCTTAGGTAATATCTTATATAGTCATTGAATAATCTTAGTGAATATCCTAGTGGAGTTATCCATTAGGTATCTTAGTTGTCATATCTTGTTCGTGTATATCTTAATCTTTAGTGATAATAATAATCTTTAGTATATCTTAATAGAGTATATCTATAGTGTATACTCTTATCTCTAGTGTTATAATCTTAAATATCTTAGTGTTAATATCTTAGTAGGGGTGTGGTCTCAGTGTATACTCTAGTGGTAGGGGTGTATTTCTTATGGGTGTGTGTAGGTGTCTTAAGTGTAGTGGGATCTCTTAACTTAGTGTATATCTTTATCTTAGTGGTGTTATCTTAACCTTATGTGTACTTAGTGTATACTCTTATCTTAGGTAATATCTATGTAGTGTATTCTAGTATATTCTTAATCTTAGTCTTAGTGTATCTTAGTGTATATCTTATCTTAGTGTAATCTTAGGATTATATCTTAGATGTATATCCATATTTGGCATCTAATCGGTGGTATATCCAATGTAGTGCTAGTGGGTGGGTGTAATATGGTGTTATATCTTTATCTTATCTAGTGTATAGTCTTAGTGTATAATCTTATCTTAGTGTATATATCTTGTATCTTAGTGTATATCTTTAGTGTAACTATCTTACCTAAAGTATATCTTAGTGAGGAAGGTATGAAGTTAGGAGTGGGATGGTAGAGGATCAGGATTCCATATTGCCCGGCCATGCAGTAGTAGCGGGTGGGTTAGGTAGGGGTGGGTAAGGCGTGATAGGGGGGGTACCTGGGTAGGGAAGTGTAGGGGTGAAGTGAGTGTGGTACGGGAATGCGGCAGGGTGAGGACTAGAGGCAATATGCATAGGGACTCATAAATTGCACCCGGACCCATGCGTGTGCTAGGGGTGGGTAGCGGGCGGAGGGGAGGTGGGATGGAAGATGGAATTGAGGGATCATGATTTGCACCGGGCCATACAGTACAGCGGTGGTAGTGGGCGTGGTAGGGGTGTTGCGTAGGCTGTCGTAGGCGCTTGAGTTGAAGTACGAGTGGGTGGGCAGGGGTGGTGAACATGTTATACAGTAGGAGGCTGTGAGAAGCATCGCGCCTCTCATGCCATGCCAAAGCAGACATATCATGCCATGGTAGATTTAGACACAGTCACAGACAGACGCAGAAGCATAAACAGACTCAGACTTAGGACACAGACACAGACACAGTCATAGACAGACACAGTCACAGAAACTGACTCAGGCACAGACACAGACTCAGGCAAAGACACAGACAGACACAGACGCAGACACAGAAGTCAACATGGAGGGTTGCCATCATGACCAGGCAGGCAACATGTTAAACAGTAGGAGGCAGGGGCTGTGAGAAGCGTCCGCCACCTGCCTTGCCAAAGCAGGCATGGCATGGCATGGCAGATATAGACACAGACACAGAAGCAGATTCAGACACAGACACAGACACAGACACAGACACAGGCACAGACACAGACACAGGCATAGGCACAGGCACAGGCACAGACACAGACACTGACACAGACACAGACAGCAGACACAGACACAGACACAGACCACATAGACACAGGCCAGGAACAGACCACAGACACAGACACAGACACAGACACAGACACAGACACAGACACAGACACAGACACAGACACAGACACAGACACAGACACAGACACAGACACAGACACAGACACAGACACAGACACAGACAGACAGAAACACGGGGCCACCAGACACCAGGACGGACACAAGACCACAAGGCACGGAAGTCAACATGGAGGTTTGTCCACCATGACCAGGCAGGCGAAACATGTATAAACAGTAGGAGGAGGCTGTGAGAAGCGTCGCACTGCATGCGAAGGCAGACATGGCATCGCGCCTGCTGGGTCGAAGGCACGATGCTAGGTCCTCACTCGCTGAGACCGCTCCGAACGAAGGGCGCGCGCCAAATCGACAACGCGGCGTTGTTAGTCTGGGATAGAGGTGAAATGTAGTAGAGAACATCTCGGAGCTGTTGTTGGTTACCACGCGCGTAGCTGACTGAGTGGAGGAGTTAAGTGATGAGGGTGGCGACATGAATTGTGGCGAGGGGGTGATATCCTGATCAATTCAATGTCGGTTGGTCCGTTAGAGGGATGAGGACCCGATGATCATCACACTGTGGAGTTAGGTTGGTTGGGCGCCGCCCCCTTCGAATTTATCGGTTTCGTGTCCGTGGCTGAGGCGGTGGTAAATGTTCGTGTGCATCCCCCTTTTTTTTTCTCCCCCCCCTCCCCCAAGCCTCCACTCTCTCGCCAGCCCCCATCTTTTAATAAGAGGCTCTTATAATCTCCTTAATCTTGTATCCACTTAGCCCTCTCTCTAAACAATTATCACGCCGACGAACTCAGGCCCCCGTCGGTAAACTGAATTGTTTTATGGTTCAGTTCATTGATGCCTTTTCTTTTTGGCCCTTCCTGTAAACAGTTGGGCAAGTCCTTAGGCCTATTTGGCCTACCCTTCTGGCACGTCACATACCTACAATACATGCCATCGAACGCAGGTTATCCAGGACAAATCAGTTACGTTGCAGAAGTAAGATTTGGCTCATGAAAACGTAGAATTTTCGAAATAACCGTGAAGTCCCATACTCCCATCCCGTAGATTTTGAACTTTTCCCGCATCTCCCCTCGTGCAATCCCTTCACACGACGTGTATGTATGCTGTTACGGTGCAGGAGTAGCCAAATAGGCTAAAGGTGTTCGCCCAACCATGACTTCAGGAGGGGCTAAAGCGAATAAGTACCACCGGCGGAAGCTCTTGTGCGCGCCGCGGCAATTTACAAAACTGGAGGCGGAGGGTATCGATCCCCCTACCTGCCGCATGCGAAAGCGGCCGGCTCTGCCATGTGAGCTACGCCCCCTAATTGATGGATGCATTAGAGGCAAAGCAATTAATAAAGTTAATAAGAATAAATTTCAGTCATTTAAGAAAAGACTAACATACCCCTCAGGACCAGGTCTCTGAGGGGTATGTTGCCCAACCCTCACTGTTATAGAAACTTCTCCAGCTGTCCCGGCGCTCTCGTTCAGGTCCAGTCTCGGCATGACTTTTCTGCTTGAGTATCGTAACAATTCCTCTCTAAGTATCTTTATCATGCTTAAGTTCGCTACTGTTTCTCCATGCTTGGTAGTGCCTCTATCTGCTTCTTTTGTAAGCTTTTCAAATCTGATTTTTTACACTTTTTTTGAGGTTGCCCTCCTGGTCCTAGAGTTCTGAGGTTGTATGTTTTGCTAAAACCCCCTCACTGACATGATAGAGACTGTCCAGCTGCCCGCGGCGCTGTTCCAGATCCTAAGGCATTGAGTTTTGCTGCAGTATGTAACACGCACAGTTAATTTGGAATTTGAAATTTGCGAATTCGTTACATCCGTGTTACTACAAGTTACTCACCAGGACGTGAATTTATGGACACCATCAGCGTGAGCCGGAGCTAGCTAATAGTCACCGAACTACAGCACTACGTTAATGACTGATCATCCTGAGATGATGATTTAATCATATTGTTAATCAAACATTGTATCACTGTACACGAAGCTCAGAGCCCAGTAGCGCCATGCTCAAAACAATTGTTTGGTCTTCAGTTCATCGACGACCTTTTACACCTATTAGCCCTTCCTGTCAACGAAGTTGGAGCTACTCCTTTAGCCATTTGGCCCTACCCCTGGACTGTAACCATTCACACACACAGACATATCTCAGGACCATGGCCACAAATCTCCCCGTGCGAATATGCGATACCATTGGAGTGCTAAGGAAACCACTGACCAGAAGGAGCCTAAGTGATCCCACGACTTGGATTGCCTTTGAACTCTAACCTTGACCTTGACAACAGGGTATCGACAAACGTACGTTCTCACGAGATGGCTACGCAAGATTTTGGAGCCACAGCTTTCGTGCAACATTGTACATGTTACGTGATGGCACGCAATGATTTGGAGCCCAGCTACGTACTCAACATGTACGTGTTACGTGATTAGCACGCAAGATTTTGGAGCCCAGCTACGTGCAATTCATGTACGTTTTACCATGATATCGGCACGCAATGATTTTGGAGCCCAGCTACGTCATTTTTGGAGCCCAGCTACGAGGCCAGGCTGCAGCGTTTGGGTCTGACGGCCCTTCAGGGCTATGTATGTAATGTTACAGTCCAGGGGTAGGCCAAATAGGCTGAATGAAGCAAATTCGCCCGCAAACCGTTTCTTACTGCCAAGATCGGCCGAGCAGCGTCATAAAATTGTTCTCATGACTTCTCCACAAATAAAGATAGCGATTATGTAATTAAAATACTGCTCAGTGTCTGCATTACCAACGTAACATATACTAATTGATCGGTATGAGCCCAAAACTACAGCACATCCACAGTAGTTTGCCTAAACAAGGAGATGCCGGTATAATATGTTGTCCCAATCCCATGGCATATATTATTGAAGACAGCATCGCATAGGCCGCAGCATAACATTTATTGAGCCAAAACTTGAATCGGTGTTGGATTGAACCTAGGCGACAAATGGACAGATAAAAAAAATGCTATTTCTGTGACTTTTGAGCATATTTATGGAGCTCCCCAATATCTGTAGTAATTTCATCAGCCAACCCGCAGAAATATGATATAATGCTGTATCGCCCTTTACTCTCCCTTCTCTCCATGTTACCCACCAACAAAGTCTATATCGTTACAGCGTCTACGTTACAAGGGCCTAAATTATTAGTACTCAAGATGGATGATAAACGATGAGCTTGTTTTTCAGACATATGAACTGGTTTGTTTAAGAGGTCCCGCTTTCTGTGGTAAAAATTCTTTAAAAAACAAGAATTATGAAGGACAGTGTTGAAGCACAGCATAACATATCATACGCATAATTCATCGACGCTCGTCACCTATATTTCTCCAAGCACTTAAGATGAGTATTTGTAATCCATTTATGTCTTGTCCTGAGGCCCATTCCCCCCGCGCACTCACTCCCCCCCCCCCCTACCCCCCCCCCTTAACCCACCCGAAAACAAACTAAACACCATCTACCTCCTCAGAGGACCTTTTGGTGGGGCCGCCCCCTGTCAGGCCCCCCCTGCCTCCCCCCCCCCCCCCCCAGGCACACACACCTTTCACACAACAAACTCATTACCGTATCCATTTCATGTCTTGCCATTCCCCCCCGCCTCCCCCCAACCCCCCCCCCAACCAACCAACCACCAACCAAACTCAACCATCTACCTCCTCCGAGGTCCCTTTGGTGGGGGCCGCCCCTGCCAGGCCCCCTCCTGCCCCCGCTTACGCCTAGTGCTGCTCACCCCCCCTCAAAGTCCTCCATCTCCAACCCTTGCAGACCATGCAGGAAATCCGCTAGCTCCATATCATCGAACTCGTCGTCATCACTATCGTCACCACTGTCAAAGTCAATGAACTGGTCACGGAAAATCTGGGAAGAGGAGGAGAACGACTCAAACTGGGATGAAGCACCCCGGGGCCTGGGCCTTGATGACTGCGGGGGCGCCTGAGCAAATAAGGGGGTGGGTGGGTTGGGTTGGGTTGGGTTGGGTTTGGGTTGGGTGGGTTGGGTTGGAGCGTTGGGTTGGAGAAATCTGGGGATTGTCGGAGGAGTGGAGAAGGAGAGTACCACCGACGACGACTGTCCTTGAATGACTGGGGGGCGCCTGAGCAAAGAAGGGTTGGTTGGGTTTGGGTTGGGTTGGTGAGGGAAATCTGGGGAGTTGGAGGATTGGAGGTACACGATGGACTGGCCTTGAGGACTGGGAGGGGGCCTACGCAAGGAAGGGTTGGGTTGGGTTGGTTGGAAGGGTTTGGATGTTGGATTGGTTGGGTTGGTTGGGTTGGGTTGGTTGGGGGAAATCTAAGAATTGTAGGAGGAGTTGGAGAAGGAGGAAGTAACACGATGGACTGGCCTTGAGGACTGGGAGGGGGCCTAAGTAAGGAAGGGTTGGGTTGGGTTGGGTTGGTTGGGGCAAATCTGAGAATTGTAGGAGGAGGAGTTGGAGGCGGAGGAGGTACCAAGATGGACTAGCCTTGAGGACTGGGAGGGGGCCTAAGCAAAGAAGGGTTGGGTTGGGTTGCGAGGTTTCTGAGGTTTAGGTTTGGCGGAATACTGGGATTGTAGGATGGAGGAGTTGGAGAAGGAGAGGTACCATGACGAACGTGTACTAAGGAGAAATTGGAGGGGGCCTGAGAAAGGAAGGGTTGTGTTGTGTTGTGTTGTGTTTGGCTTGAGCTGAGCTGGGTTGCATTGGGTAGCATCCCTTCGTCTTATATTGGATGGTCTCAATCTGATCCCGCCTGTTTAAACAAATGAGCAAGGACAGGAAGACCAAGACAATCACGGAACAAACAGACAGACATATAGCAACGACCTGACTAGAATGCAGACAGGCAGATGGACAGACAGACACATGACAGACAGGCAGATGAACGGACTAACATACACACAGATAGACAGACAGACTGACTGACCAGGACAGACTGACGACTGACAGACCGACTACATGACAGACAGGCGACGGACCGACAGACCGGACAAAAGTGACAGACCGACCGACCCGATATTGCTGAGGCCGAACAGACAGACAAATGAGAGACAGACACACAGGCAGACGGACATACAGACAAATGGCAGATAGACCATATAAATGACACACATACCGACAAAAATATAACGACAGAACACAGACCAAACCGACCGACAGAAATGAAGAGCAAGACACTACAGGTCAGACAGCAGACAAATCTCCTCTATCAAGACCAACTGCTGGCACTCACACTTGTGGTCGAGCTTGTACTGCCTGGTCGTCCCTCTGTCCCCCCCCTGCGCCCCCGCTGGCCTGAGGGCTGGCAGGGCCTGGGGCTGCCCGCGCCCAGCACCCCAGGCTCCAGTAAGCTCGTTGCCGGCTGCCTGTACCGCTTTGTCCAGGCATCCCTTTCTTTCTTGTACTGCCTGCAGTGTTGACCCCTGTCTTCCCATGTCGTAGTCTTGGAAGAGTACGTCCTCCAGCCCATGAAAAATGCTCTGTGCTGTCGACTTAAGGTACGGCCGCCACTGTAGTGGGGTTGGAGTGGGGGAACTCCACGCTTCCTTTCATCGGTTATGTTGCAGGTGCTTGATGTGTTTGTGTTTGTGGCTGTGTGCGTATGTGGGTGTGTTAGTGCTTGTGTGAGTGTGTTTGTGTTTGTGTGTGTATATGTTTTTGTTTGTGCTTGTGTGAGTGTGTTTGTGTCCCTCTTACCCTCTACCAGTGTGGTGCTGCTTGGAGGGCTGCGATGGCCTCATGCACACGTTACTCTAAGTTACTCCTTTTGTGTGTGTATGTGTTTTTGTTTGTGCTAGCGGTGATGTGAGTGTGTCTTGGCCGCGTCCCTAATTACCCTCTCCCAGTGGGACCTGTCTTGGAGGTGCTGCGATGGCCTCATGCACACGGATACTCCTAATGCGATCTCCCGGTTTTGTACGTGGTGGTAATGTGTATGTGTTTTGTCAGTAATCAGTGTGTTTGCGTCCCCTCTACCCTCTCCCCGTGGGACCTGTGTGTGTCTTGGAGGGCTGCGATGGCCTCATGCACACGTACTCTGGGCGTTCTTGACGATATACTCCTTTTGTGTGTGTTGTGAGCTATTGTCGTATGTGTTGTGCTTGTGTGAGTGTGTTTGTGTTTGTCCTTGTTGTGTTTGTGTTTGCTCCTGCTTGTGTGAGTTGTTTTGTGTCCTCTTACCCTCTCCCCGTGGCACCAATCGACTGTCTTTGAGGGCTGCGATGGCTCATGCACACGTACTCTAACGCATTACCTAGCTTTCGCTTGTGTGTGTATGTGATTGTGCTAGTGCGAGTGTGTTTTGTGTTGAGTGTGAGTGTGACTTTGCATACCACTCTCACCCTCTGCCAGCGCTTCCTGTCTTGGAGGGTGCCGCAATGGCCTGCACATGCGCACGTACTTCGACGCATCCTCCGGTTGTGTGTGCACCGATGTGCGTTTTGTGCTTGCTTGTGTGAGTGTGTTTGTGTCCTTGTGTGTGTTTGTGTGTGTGTGTGTGCTTTTCTTATGTGAGCGTGTTTGCGTCCCTATCACCCTCTGCCATCACTGCCTGTCTTGGAGGGCTGCGATGGCCTCATGCACACGTACTGTAACGCATCCTCCTTTGTGTGTGTGTGTATTATAAGTGTACGTGTTTGGTCCTTGTGTGTTTGTGTGTGTGTTTGTGCTTGTGTGAGTGTGTTTGTCCTTGTCTGTGTATGAGTGTGTTTGTGCTTGTGTGAGTGTGTTTGTCCTTGTGTGTGTATGTGTGTGTTTGTGCTTGTGTGAGTGTGTTTGTCCTTGTGTGTGTGTGTGTTTGTGCTTGTGTGAGTGTGTTTGTCCTTTTGTGTTTGTGTATGTGTGTGCTTTGCTTATGTCAGCATGTTTGCGCCCCTCTCACCCTGCAGCGCTGCCTGTCTTGGAGGCTGCGATTTGCCTCATCGGGCAAACTCAATCTCCTCGTCCAAGTCGTTGTCATCGTCATCGCTGTCGGATTCAAAGCTTATGTTGGAGTTACCCTTAGTCCATGAGGCACCACCTCAGTTCTAGAAGGTCTGTCAGCTCCTGGAGAAAGTGGGTTGCGGTTGGGTTGGGTTGGGTTGGGTTGGGTTGGGTTGGAAGTTGGGGCTTGGGTTGGGATTCGGGTTGGTGTCACCGTCCCATGGCTCCCACCAGTTCCAGTGAGGTCAGACGCTCTGGAGTGGGTTGGGATGGGATGGGAAGGGTAGGGTAGGGTTGTGTTGTGTTGTGTTGTGTTGTGTTTTGGTTGGATGGGTTGGGATGGGATGGGATGGATGGGTTTGGGTTGGGTTGGATTGGGTTCGGGTCGAGTTGGTGTCACCGTCATGGCTCCAACCAGTTCGCGAGTGAGGTTAGACAGACTCTGGAGTGGGTTGGGATGGGATGCAGGAAGGGTAGGGTAGGGTTGTGTTGTGTTGTGTTTTGTTGGGATGGATGGGATGGGTTGGGTTGGGTTGGGTTTGGGTTGGGTTGGGTTGGTTCGAGTTGGTGGTCACCGTCCATGGCTCCACCAGTTCCAGGAGGTCAGGACAGTAGACTCGCTGGAGTGGGTTGGGTTGGGTTGGGAATCTAGTGGGAAGGGTAAGGGTAGGGTTGTGTTTTGCTGTTTGGTTTGGTTGGGATGGGTTGGGTTGGGATGGGTTTGGGTTGGTGGGAATTTGGTTGAGGTTGGGATGGCCCTCAGCCTCACGGTTACAAAAAAATAAAGTAAAGTTAAATGGTTTGAGGTTGGGGCATTCCTTAGCCTTTTGGCCCCCCTGCACTGTGACATGTAGTATCACAGTATAGTGAAAAAGGGGAAACAACAGGAAGACAAATGTACGAACGAAAGGGAGCATTCACACTCAATAACATATTAAAAAACGACAAAACTAAAACAAACCATACATCAAAACTCACAAACACATATATAAAAACACCAACACACATTAAGAAAACCAACACAACACTATACATTAAAAACAAACATGCATTAAAAATCAAAACACCATACATTAAAAACCAACACATACATTAAAAAGCAAACACATGCATTTAAAATCAAACCTCGGCATACATCATAAAAACAAACACATACATTAAAAAACAAACACACATTAAAATCAAACACATGTATCAAAATATATCAATACTCCATCATCCCAACTCCTCAGCTCCTCCAGCCCATGGGCCAAAGACCTTGCAGCGCCCAAGGAAGCACGCTAAGGCGCTTAAACAGGGTTCCCAGTAACAAAGGACCCCCAGTAACCAAGGACCCCCATGTAACACAAGGACCCCAGTACACCAAGGACCCCCTGTAACCAAGGACCCCCTGTAAAACACTCAAGTCCTCGGACCACTCTAAATGAAGCGGCAGAAGGAAAATAACAGACACATATAGAGAAAAACAATAAACACTCACATCTCAACTTCTATCCCTTTAGCTTTTTGTCCTAACCCTGGGACTGTAACAAATATAACAAACGGACTGTACAACATACATTTATGTAAAATTCTTTAAAGACTCACTAATCACATCCAATCCTCCACTGCTATAAACACATGACACATCAAAAACATGAACACATCAAAAACATCAACCGGGCTTCCAACACAACGGCCCCTCAGCCCATGACGTAGACTTCGCGCTAGGGTCTCAAAACATACTCGCACTCAAGTCGCTCCCAAACCTATCTAAAAGAGCGCAGAAGGCCGTCAGGAGGACTAAAACAGACACATATAGCAAAGACACTAATCACCATCCAACTCCTGCCAATCACCGATCAGAACTAATGGCTCAGTGGCAGAGCAAAGGGCAAAAAATCGAGGCAGGTGCAGGGTTCAACCGCTTGACTGCGCTTTGGGCCCGCGCAATCGGAAGGTCGTGTCAACTGGCATGGTAATGGTATCTAGATGCGATGTTGGTCGAGCAGCGCAAACTTACGATCGGTTCCCTTAATCCCAGTAGCAAGTCTTAGAGGTCATTGTGACAATTCTTGGATGTTCAATTTTTCATTTCTTCTTTTAAATTTTCCAAAACTCCTGCCTCCTCCTCTCTATAAAGAGCAGAACGAATAAAGACAGACACATCTAAGCAGATCACTCATTTCGCGCATCCTAACTCCTCCAGATCCCCTCTCTTATAGAGGAAGAGAATCGACTAAAACCTAGACAATATAGCAAAGACATCACTCATCGCTCTCCAACTTCTCAGATCTCACCTCTCTATAAGGAGGAGGCAGAACGTTAAAACAGACTATAGCAAAGACTCATCATTAGAGGTCCTCCTCTCTCTCTAGAGGAGCGAACGCTAGGGCAGCAGAACGACTAAACCAGACATATAGCAGAAGACATCACTCATCGCATCAACTCCGAATGCCTCGATCCTCTCCTCTGATAGAGGACGCAGATACGACTAAAACCAGACACATATAGCAAAGACATCAATCATCGATCCAACTCTCCAGACTCTCATATCTATTAGAGGAGCAGAACGACTAAAAGCAGGACACATATAGCTTTCTGACATTCGCTCCTCCTTCTCTCTGGCATCACTCCTCCAGATCCTCCTCTCTTATTTAGAGGACAGAAAGAGACTAGAGCAACTCATCTCATCCAACTGCTCCAGATCTCCTCTCTATAGAGGAGGCCGAGAAACGGACTAAAACCAGACACATATAGAAAGACATCACTCATCGCATGCAGACTCCAACTACACTTCAGATCTCCAAGTCTCTATAGAGGAAGAACACTTAAACACCAGACACATATAGCAAAGACATCACTCATCGCCTCCAACTCCTCCCAGATCCTCCTCTCTATAGAGGAAGCAGACGACTAAAACCAGACACATATAGCAAAGACATCACTCATCGCATCCAACTCTCCCAGATCTCCTCTCTATATGAGGAGCAGAACGACTAAAACCAGACACAATATATGCAAAGACATCACTCATCGGCATCTCAACTCTCAGATCTCCCTCTCTATAGAGGAAAAAGCAGAACGTAAAAACCAGACACATATATAGGCAAAGACATATCACTCGCATCCATCACACTCCTCCAGATCTCCTCTCTATAGAGGAGCAGAACGACTAAACCAGAGACACATATAGCACGGGGGTGAAAGACTCACTCATCGCATCCTCCAACTCCTCAGATCCTCCTCTCTATAGAGGGAGAACGAACGAAAAACAGACACATATAGCAAAGACATCCACTCATCTCGGGCAAAATCCACTCTCCAGATCCTCTCTCTATAGAGGAGCAGAAACGACTAAAAGACCTCCTCTAAACATATTATGCAGAACGTACTAGCACATCACTCATCGCCTCAACTCCTCCAGATCTGTATAGAGGAGCAGAACGACTAAAACCAGACACATATAGCAAAGACATCACTCATCGCATTCCAACTCCTCCAGATCCTCCTCTCTATAGAGGAGGCAGAAGACTAAAACCAGACACATATAGCAAAGACATCACTCATTCGCATCCAACTCCTCCAGATCCTCCTCTCTATAGAGGAGCAGGAACGACTAAAACCAGACACATATTAGCAAAGACCATCACATCATCGCATCCAACTCCTCCAGATCCTCCTCTCTATAGAGGAGCAGAGAACGACTAAAACCAGACACATATAGCAAGACTATCACTCATTTGCATCCAACTTCCTCCAGATCCTCCTCTCTATAGAGGAGCAGAACGACTAAAACCAGACACATATAGCAAAGACATCACTCATCGCATCCAACTCTCCAGATCCTCCTCTCTATAGAGGAAGCAGAACGACTAAAAACCAGACACATAGCAAAGACATCACTCATCGCATCCAACTCCTCAGTATTCTCCTCTCTATAGAGGAGCAGAACGACGACACACATAAACCAGACACATATAGCAAAGACATCATCATCGCATCCAACTCTCCAGATCCTCCTCTCTATAGAGGAGCAGAACGACTAAAACCAGACACATATAGCAAAGACATCACTCATCGCATCCAACTCCTCCAGATCCTCCTCTCTATAGAGGAGCAGAACGACTAAAACCAGACACATATAGCATCACTCATTCCTCAATCCTCCAGACCTCTCTCATAGAGGAGCAGAACGACTAAAACCAGACACATCACTCATCGCATCCAAACTCCTCCAGATCTCCTCTCTATAGAGAGCAGAACGACTATAAACAGACCGACACATATAGCACAGACTCACGCTCCTCTCCTTCTCCTCTCTATAGAGGAGGAACGACTAAATCTAAACAGACACATATAGCAAAGACATATTCACTCATCGCATCCAATCTCGCTCAGATTCCCCCTCGTGATCCAGATCCTCCTCTCTATAGAGGAGCAGAACGACTAAAAACCAGACACATATAGCAAGACAGACATCACTCATCGCATCCAACTCCTCAGATCCTCCTCTCTTATAGAGGATCAACGACTAACCGAACACGACACATATAGCAAAGAAAGAATCATCACTCAATCGCATCCAACTCCTGCATCTCCTACTCTTATAGATCCTCTTTAGCAGAGGAGCAGAAACGACTCCAGACACATCAAAGACTCACTCATCGCACACTCACTCCAGGGCCTCCAATGAGGAGTAGAACTCCTCCAGATCCTCCTCTCCAGATCTCCTCTCTATAGAGAGCAGAACGACTAAAACCAGACACATATAGCAAAGACATCACTCATCGCGCAACTCCTCAGATCCTCCTCTCTATAGAGGAGCAGAACGACTAAAACCAGACACATATAATGCAAAGACAATCACTCATCGCATCCAACTCCTCCAGATCTCCTCTCTATAGAGGAGCAGAAAGACGACTAAAAACCAGACCATATAGCAAAGACATCAACTCATTCGGATCGATCAACTCTCCAGATCTCCTCTCTATAGAGAGCAGAACGACTAAAACCAGACACATATAGCAAAGACATCACTTCATCGCCTCCAAACTCCTCCAGATCCTCTTCCAGAGGACAGAACGACTAAACCAGACCATATTAGTCAACACATATAGACATCACTCATCGCATCCAACTCCTCCAGATCCTCCTCTCTATAGAGGAGCAGAACGACTAAAACCAGACACATATAGCAAAGACATCACTCATCGCATCACTCCTCAGATCCTCCTCTATCGAGGAGCAGAACGACTAAAACCAGAACATAAGCAAAGACATCACTCATCATCGCATCCAACTCCTCCAGATCCTCCTCTCTATAGAGGAGCGCAGAACGACTAAAACAGACACATATAGCAAAGCAACATCACATCGATCCAAACTCCTCCAGATCCTCCTCTATAGAGGAGAAAGAACTATAAAACCAGACCATATAGGAAATCTCATTCGCAACTCCTCAGATCTCCTCTCTATTAGAGGAGCAGACTAAAACCAGACACATATAGCAAAGACATCACTCGCATCCAACTCTGCATCCAAGAGGAGCAAGAACGACTATAAAAAGACCTCATAGACATTCACTCAATCGATCCTCCTCTCTCTCTCTATAGAGGAGCAGAACGACTAAAAACCAGACACATATAGCAAAGATTCATCATCGCATTCTCCAGATTCTCCTCTCTATAGAGGAGCAGAAACGACTAAAACCAGACAGATATAGCAATGCATCACTCATCGCTCCACTCCCTCCAGATCCTCTCTCTATAGAGGAGCAGAAGACGACACATAAGCAAAAGACATATAGGAAAGACATGCAAAGACATCGCATCAAACTCCTCCAGATCCTCCTCTCTATAGAGGAGCAGAAGACTAAAACGCAGACAACATATAGCAAAGACATCATCATCGCATCCAACTCCTCCAGATCCTCCTCTCTATAGAGGAGCAGAACGACTAAAACAGACACATATAGCACGACACTCACTCATGCATCGCAACTCCTCCAGATCCTCCTCTCTATGAGGAGCAGAACGACTAAAACAGATACACATATAGCAAAGATCATCATTATCGCATCCACTCCTCCAGATCCTCCTCTCTATAGAGGAGCAGAAACGACTAAAACCAGACACATATAGCAAAGACATCACTCATTTTCGGATCCAACTCGTCCAGATTCCTCCTCTCTAACTAGAGGAGCAGAAACGACTAAAACCAGACACATATAGCAAAGACATCACTCATTGCATCCAATCCTCCAGATCCTCCTTATAGAGGACAGAACGACTATATAGAAAGACAGTGAGATCCCCTCTCTATATACGAGGACGAACGACTAAACCAGCACAATAGCAAAGACATCATTCATTGCATCAACTTCCAGATCCTCTCTTATAGAGGAGCAGAACGACTAAACCAGACACATAAGCAAAGACATCAGTCACCGCATCCACTCTCCTCCAGATGCCTCCTCTCTAATAGAGGAGCAGAACGACTAACACCAGACACATATAGCAATTAGACATCTCATCGCATCCCTCCTCCAGATCCTCCTCTCTATAGAGGAGCAGAACGACTAAAACCAGACACATATAGCAAGACATCAACCTCATACGCATCCAACTCCTCAGATCCTCCTCTCTATAGAGGAGCAGAACGACTAAAACCAGACACATATACAAAGACACTCATCGCATCGCCTCCAATCCTCCTCCAGATTCTCCTCTCTATAGAGGAGGCATAAAACCTATAGCAAAGCTCTACTGCCAGATCATAGAGCAGAACGACTTAAAAACCAAACACCATATATAGCAAAGACATCACTTCGCATCCAACTCCTCAGATCTCCTCTCTAGCTCTCTATAGCAAAAGACAACCTCATATCATAGCAGATCCCACCTGCAGGATCCTAGAGGAGCAGAAACGACTAAAAAGGACCACTCATCGCCTTCCTCTCCTCCAGATCCTCTCTCTATAAGAGGGAGCATGAACACAAAACCAACACATTAGTCGCTCCAAACTAACTCCAGATCCCAACTCCTCTCTCATAGAGGAGCAGAACGACAGACACATATAGCAAAGACATCACTCAACACTCATCGCATCCAACTCCTCCAGATCCTCCTCTCTATAGAGGAGCAGAACGACTAAAACCGAGACACATATGCATAGACATCACTCATTCGCATCCAACTCCTCCAGATCCTCCTTCTATAGAGGAGCAGAACGACTAAAACGCAGACACCATATAGCAAAGACATAAAATACTCATGGGTACTCACATCCAACTCTCCAGATCTCCTCTCCTAAAGACCGCAGGAGGATTAAAAACAGACACCATATAGAAAAGACATCAAATTCACATCCAGCTCCTCTCAGCCCATGAATTTCAGCGCCGACTGGCACTGTATCAACATACATTAATCGCAAAATTCTTACACGTCAATATTATATCCAACTCCTCCAGTTCTCTAGTCGCAAGACAAGACCTTCAGCGCCAACTGGACTGTACCAACATACATTAAATGCAAATTCTTTCAAGAACGTCAATACTCACCTCCAAAACTCCTCCAGCTCCTCCTCTCTAAAAGAGCGCAAGTCCTCAACTCCTCCTCTCTAAAAAGAGCGCAGAACGACTAAAACAGGCACATATAGAAAATACACCAAAACGCCACATCAGCTCCTCAGCTCCTCCAGCTCCTCTCTCTAAAAGAGCGCAGAACGACTAAAAACAGGCACAAATAGAAAATACACCAAAACCCACATCCAGCTCCTCCAACTCCTCCAGTTCCTCTAGTCCAAGACCAAAGACCTTGAGCGCCAACTGGACTGTACCAACATACATTCATGTGAAATTCTTAAAGACGTCAATACTCACATCCAACTCCTCCAGCTCCTCCTCTCTAAAAGAGCACAAACGAATAAAACAGGACACATCAAAAACAAAACAGACACGTAAAAAACATCCAAACAATCAACAATAAAAACATCCATACTCACATCCAATTCCCCCAGCTCCTCCACTCTACAACATCAAAAACACATCAACAAGTCGTATGCAGCGTCGCAAGCGAAGCGGAAAATTGGCGGAGTGTGTTGGCAACGGAACGAAAGGTGGCAAGCGATGGAGCTACCGAAGCAAAGTTGGTTTCGCGACCGTTAGCTTGACGTGTCAGGCTTCAAGTTTGTTTTTGTTTTTCGGTCGGTACGGACAAATGGGGGTAAACATGGGGGCTCAAGCCTGCCTTGAAGAGGGGTCTCCGCCAAAAACATCAATACATCAACACATACAAAAACATCGAAACTCACATCCAAACTCCTCAGCTCCTCCAGACCAAGACCAAAGACCTTCTGCGCCACCCGAAGCTTGTTGGGGTCCCAGGGTTTCAGTAATTCTCTCCCCGTGGTAATCATGGTGGGCGTGGGTGGGTCAGGGTCAGTGTGTGGCGTGTGTGTGTGTGGAGGGTCAGGGTGAGTGTGTGTGGGGGGTGTGTGTTGGGGGGGTGGAGGGTCAGTGTGTGTGCGGGGGGGGTGAGTGTGTGTGTGGGGGGGGGGGGGCGTAGGTGGGTCAGGGTGAGTGTTGTGGTGTGGGGTGTGTGTGTGTGGGGGGGGGTGAGGGGTCAGGGTGAGTGTGTGTGGGCGTAGGTGGGTCAGGGTGAGTTTGTGTGCGTGTGGGTGAAGGGTCAGGGTGTGTGTGTGTGTGTGACTGCGTGTGGGTGAAGGGTCAGGGTGAGTGTGTGTGGGCGTAGGTGGGTCAGGGTGAGTGTGTGCGTGTGTGTGTGGGTGAAGGGTCAAGGTGAGTGTGTGCGTGTGGGTGAAGGGTCCAAGGTGAGTGTGTGCGGTGTGTGGGTGAAGGGTCAGGTGAGTGTGTGTGTGGGAGGGTCAGGGTGAGTGTGTGTGAGTTTGTGTGTGTGTGTGTTTGTGTGGAGGGTCAGGGTGAGTGAGTGAGTGAGTGAGTGAGTGAGTGTGTGGTTGTGGGAGTGGTGGATCAGGGTGAGTGTGTGTGTGTGTGTGTGTGTGTAGGGGGGGGGGGGGGGGGGGGGGGGGGGGTCAGAATGAGTGTGTGTTTTGTGTGGGAGGGGGTGGAGGGTCAGGGTGAGTGTGCATTTGTGTTTGTGTGGGAGGGGTGGAGGTAAGGGTGAGTGTGTGTGTGTAAGCAACTGCAAGGCATGAATACTCCCACCCAGCCACCACCACCACCACCATGCCAATCTCACGTCCCTATGCCTTTCACCACTTCAAACCTATCAAGACGACGCTGCAAGGCATAAATCGTCCAGTCACCCAGCCCCCCCCACACTACACACCACCACACCGAAGACGCACACCAGACACCACCACCACCACCACCACCACCACTAAGACACCACCACACCACACTTAAGAAGACCACACCCAGACACCACCACCACACAAAGACCACAACCACCACCACCACGAAGACCACAACCCAGACACGACACCACCACAAATGCACACCCAGACACCACCACCACCACACACGAAGACCAACAACCCAGACACCACCACCACACCAAAGACCAACCCAGACACCGCCACTACCACCACCACACTAGCCAGACACCACCACACCACGAAGACCACACCCAGACACCACCACCACCACCACCTAAGATCCACCACTACCATCACCACCACCACCACATTTCAATATGATGTCCCGGATGCTCTTAACCACAGTGAAACCGATCAATGTCTGTCCGCTTTAAGGAAACTGCTAGGAGCTTGCGCCTTGCGACTTTCGGATCCGTTTGTTTGATTCCTCCTCCCCCCCTGGCCGCCTTCGCCTTGCTCTTCTTGCGGTTCCGAATCCAACTGGTCTGAAAGCTGCAGGGGTGTGGGGGTGGAGGTGGGAGTGGGTGTGGGGTGGCTGGGTGGGTGTGGGGGTTGGAGTGGGTGTGGGGTGGCTGGGTGGGTGTGAGGGGTGGGAGGGGTGGTGGAGGTGGTGGGTGGGTGTGGGGTTGGGAGTGGTGTTGGGTGGCTGGGTGAGCTTTAGGATCTGGTTGTTTGATTCCTCTCCCCCTGGCTGTCTTCGCCTTGCTCTTCTTGCGGTTCGAATCCCAACTGGTCTGAAAGCTGCAGGGGTGTGGGGGTTGGGAGTGGGTGTTGTGGTGGCTGGGTGGGGAGGATTTGTGGTGGTGGTGTCGTGGTGACTGGGTGGGGAGGATTTGTGGTGGTGGTGGTGTTGGGTGGGAGGATTTTTGTGGTGGTGGTGTGGTGGTGGGTGGGGAGGATTTGTGGTGTTGTGGCTGGGTGTTTGGCTGGGTGGGGAGGATTTGTGGTGGTGGTGTTGTGGTGGCTGGTGGGGAGGATTTGTGGTGGTGGTGTTGTGGTGGCTGGGTGGGGAGGATTTGGGGTGTGGTGTTTGTGGTGGCTGGGTGGGGAGGATTTGTGGTGGTGGTGTTGTGGTGGCTGGGTGGGGAGGATTTGTGGGTGGTGGTGTTGTGGTGGTGGGTGGGGAGGATTTGGGGTGGTGGTGTTGTGGTGGCTGGGTGGGGAAGATTTGGGTGGTGGTGTTGTTGGTGGCTGGGTGGGGAGGATTGTGTGTGGTTGTGGTGCTGGGTGGGGATTTTGGTGGTGGTGGTGTTGTGGCTGGGTGGCTGGTGGGAGGATTTGTGGTGGTGGTGTTGTGGTGGCTGGGTGGGAGGATTTGTGGTGGTGGGTGTTGTGGTGGCTGGGTGGGGAGGATTTGTGGTGGTGGTGTTGTGGTGGCTGGGAGGGGAGGATTTGTGGTGGTGGTGTTGTGGTGGCTGGGTGGGGAGGATTTGTGGTGGTGGTGTTGTGGTGGCTGGGTGGGGAGGATTTGTGGTGGTGGTGTTGTGGTGGCCTGGGTGGGGAGGATTGTGGTGGTGGTGTTGTGGTGGCTGGGAGGGAGGATTTGTGGTGGGGTGGTTGTGGTGGGCTGGGAGGGAGGATTTGTGGTGGTGGTGTTGTGGTGGCTGGGTGGGGAGGATTTGTGGTGGTGGTGTTGTGGTGGCTGGGTGGGGAGGATTTGTGGGTGGTGGTGGTTGTGGTGGCTGTGTGGGCGGTTTGGGGTTGTGGTGGTTTTGTGGTGGTGGTTTTGTGGTGGAATTTGTGGTGGTTGTGTTTGTGGTGGCTGGGTGGGGAGGATTGGGGTGGGGTGTTGTGGGGCTGGAGGGGAGGAATTCCTTGCAGTTCCTTGAAGCTGAGTGTTAATGGGTTTGAAGTGGTTGGGGGGTGTGATGGTGTGGGTGTGTCCCCGGTGGGGGTGTGGGGGGTACTTGTGGGAGTGTGTGTGGGTGGGGGGGGGGAGGTTTTTTTTGTAACGGGGAGTAGGGGTTTGGGATTTGGGATGGCGGTGTGTGTAGGCGTGTGTAAAATGTGTGGGTGGGGTGGGTTTTTTTTTGGTTGGTTGGGTTGGTGTGTGTGTGGTGGGGTGTGGGTGGTGGGTTTGCAAAGGTCGGGTTGTGGGGTTTGGGGTGGGGTGGGGTTGCAGGTTGGGGTGTGGGTGTGGGTTGAGGTTTGAAGGTTGGGGGTTTGGGGTGTGACCCTGCTTACCTGCTGGAGTAGTTATTCCCTTGCTTTAACCATACACACTCCTTACAGACAATGAAACATCCCTAAACCTACCCCCCGCCCCCCCCCCACACACGGCACACACACCATCCACTGGGCCCCTACTTACCTGCTGGAGATGTTTGTTTTCCTCTTGCTAACCCATACCCCCCCCCCCCCGGCCCCCCCCCCCTTACCCCCCCCCCCCACAAAGAGGCACACACACAACACAGTGCCCTGCTTTACCTGCTCGAGTAGTTGCTCCCCTTGCTAGCCATGCTTCCCACAGCTCCTGGTATGGGTCTTCGTATGTTACAGGTAATGATGGAGAGGGGTGTGTAGGTGGACCAAACGTATGTCTTCCACAGGGTAAGTTCTTTTGTTGTTCATGTATGTGTGCATGTTACAAGTCAAAATGGAGGGGGGTGGGGGGGAGGGGGCTGTGGACCAAACGGATGCCGATTCCACAGGGTAGTGCCTTTTGTTCTTCGTGTGTGTGCATGTTACAGGTCAAAATGGGAGGGGGGGGGGGGGGGGGGGGGGGGCTGTGGACCAAACGTATGCTTCCGCAGGGTGCTACTTTTTGTGGGTGTTTGCTGTGTTTTGAGAAGAGGCGGAAGTTTAGTTATGGTATGATATGGCTCTTTGTAATGTTCCATATGCAGGTGGTGAGGGGGGAACAATGCTTGTTTGGTTTGGTTCAGTATACTTTACTTATTATAAACTTTAGCACAGGTTCTCTCCTTCCTTTCCCTCCTCTCCTCCCCCTCTCACCTTCCCTGCACTTCCTCTCAACCTCCTCCCTCCCCCTCCTCTCCTCCCCCCCCCTCCATGTTCCATGTGCAGGTGGTGAGGGGGGAACATGCATGTTTGGTTTGGTCCAGTATGCTTTACTTATTATACTTTAGCACAGGTTCTCCCCCTCCTTCCCTGCTCCTTCTCTTCCTCCCTCGCTCCTCCTCTTCCTCCTCCTCCTCACTTCCTCTCATCCTTCTTCTCTCCCTTCCCACTAGCCTCTCCGCCCTCCTCCTGCCCCCTCCATGTTCATTGTGCAGGTGGTGAGGGGGGAACATGCTTGTTTTTGGTTTGGGGTTCAGTAAGCTTTACTTATTATAGCTTTAGCACAGGATTCTGTCTCCTTCCTTCCCTCCTCCTCTCCTCTCCTCCTCCTCCTCTCCTCTTCTTCCCCCGCCCGCCTCCTCCTACCTCCCCCCTCTATGTTCAATGTACAGGTGGTGAGGGGGGTACATGCTTGTTTGGTTTGGTTCAGTAAGCTTTTACCTATTATTACTTTAGCACAGGCTCTCTCCTTTCTTCCCTCCTTCCTTCCTCCTCTCCTCCTCCACTTCCTCTCCTCCTTCTTCCCCCCCCGCCCTCTCTCCTCCTCGCCCCCCCTCTATGTTCAATGTACAGGTGGTGAGGGGGGTACATGCTGGTTTGGTTTAGTTCAGTCTACTTTAATTTAGCACAGATTATTCGCTTTCCTTCTCCTTCCTTCTCCCTTCCCTCCTCCGCTTCCTTCCTTCCTCCCTCGCTTCTCCCTTCTTTCTCCTACCCTCCTTCCTCCCTCCCTGCCTCTTCTGCTCCCTCCCTCCCTCCCTCCTGTCCTTCCTCCCTTCTTCCTCCCTCCTCCTTCCTCTCCTCCCTTCCTTCCTCCTTTCCTTCCTTCCTTCCTCCTTCTTCCCTTCCTCCTCACCTTGCTTCCTTCTTACTGGGGTAATCTTAATAAATCTTAATATAATCTTAATTAATAATATAATCTTAATAAATTAATCTTAATAACCGACCTGGAAGAGGGGGGTTAACAGCTCGAAAGCACTTTCAATGGCCCCACAATTTTAAAGTACCAAAACTGGTAACTACTGCTAGCTCCGGCTTACGCAGTGGTGTCCTTAACTTCACGTCCTGAGAGTGGCACAATATATATATATTACTTGGATGTAACAATTTCAATTTCAATTACCCAACAACTGGTACTCAGTGCCATCATAACCCTCCCATCCAGAAGATGGTTTGTCACGGATAGGTTATTATATTTAGTCTACTTTAGTTTACTTTGGTTTAACTTTAGCATAACTTTAGGTGGTTTGGTTTACTGGTGGTTTAGCATAACTTTAGGTGGTTGGTTACTGGTGGTTTACTGGTGGTTAACACAACTTTAGGTGGTTTGGTTTACTTTACATAACTTTAGATGGTTTGTCACGGATAGGTTTATTATATAGACTACTTTGGTTTGCTTTACACAACTTTAAAATACTGATACTGCACATCATCCCCTTCGCATCGAGAATATGGTTTATCACGGTTGGGTAGGGGTTGGGTTTATATTGTTTTAGTCTAGTTTGGTTTTATTTCACGCTAACTTCACCAAAAAATTGGTACTCACCATCATCCCCTCCCATTGAGAATATGGTTTCAGTCACTTCCATCTCCTCATCATCTGAATCGTCTTGCATGTTAACCCAGGCGTAGGCAGTGGTGGTGCTCCTGCGCTGGCGTGAGGACGATATGCGAACCTGGAGAAAGGAGTGTGTGTTGTGTGTGTGTGTGTGTGTGTGGGGGGGGGGGGGGGGGGGGGGGGGGAGGGGGGGGGAGGGGGGGGGGGGGGGGGGGGGGAGGGGGGAGGGGCGGGGGGGGGGGGGGGAGGGGGGTGGTGGGGGGGGGGGGGGGGGGGGGGGAGTGTACTGCATGAATGTGTGGTGGTGTGTGTGTCGCCTCTCATGTCCACCCAGGCATAGCCAGGCAGGTGGAGGCGGCGGTGGTGGTGCTGAGCTAAAGCGTAGAGGAAAGACGTCCTGAGGACCAGAGGAGAACTACGTCGGACCTGCTCGAGGAACGGTGGGAAAAGATGGGGTGATGTGGCGTGATGGAGAGATATGTGGTGTATATGTGAGGAGTGGAGATATGTGGCGCGAGGGGGAGGAGCGGATGAGAAGGGCAACGGGGGGGGGGGAGAGAGGATGTGTAGTGTGAGCAGTGTGGTGTCTGTGGTCGTCGTTGGCAGATGGTTATCAGAGCCGCCTCACGCGAAGCTACTAGGAGCGGGCCGAGCGGGTCTGGAAAGCGGGTATATGTATATATATATATGCAGCGCACACTTGGGAGGAGAGGATAGCGGGTATCACTCTCGCTCGCGGTGGTACCTGGTGGAGGATGAGTACGACTTATATATTCGCTCGTGGCTGATAATGTGATGGGTGTAGCGGGCTGTGGGTGGGGTGTGTCCGGGGCGGGTGACTGGTGTGACGCGTGTGTGTCTGTGTCCGTCTCTATGCATGTTAACATCATGCGTTGGGCAGTGGATAGGGATGCTATACTCGCGCGGGCTGGCGGTGAGGCCGACATTGGCAGGACACTCTGGGAAGGAAGGTGGATGGATGTAGGGTGGCTGAAATGTGTGTATAATAGTGTGGGTGTAGTGTGTGGGAATCGGAGCGGTGGGGGTGGGTGATACGGTGGCGAACGGTGTGTGGTGTGTCGTCTATGCATTTCACCAGGCGGTAGGCTCAGTGGTTGCTGCTGCTCGCTGGGCGTAGCGAGTCGACGGGCATAGAGAGGACGCGTGGATGTGTGGGTGGGTGAAGAGTGTGTATATATGTGTGTGGGGTGGGGGTGTGGGTGTGTGTGGGGGGGGTGGAGTTGTGTGACAGTGTGTGTCCCCTGTGTCGTTTTGCATGTCAACGAGCAGACGTAGGCAGTGGTTGACTGCTGTGCGCTTGGCCCGTGAGGACGATAATGGGAACTGGAGGAAGGGGGATGTGGTGTGTGTGATGTCGGTGGTGGTGGTGGTGGGGGTGGGGGAGGAAGGGGGGTGAATATGTTGTATGTAATGTAGCTCTGTGGTGTCTGTTGTGTGTGAGTAAAAGTCACATGCATACATATTCGAAACTATAGAGACTCAATGAGTCATGTTGCGTATGTTTGGCGCATGCTGAGCGTCTGACAATGTCTCATTGCATAGGGCCACCTGTTTGATCTTTTGAGATTGGATGTGATTGATAGATTATTATAGTCCACCTTATTATAGAGAGTAGAGTAGTAGGTTCTCTTCTGCATTGACTTCAATGAAATAAATTAAATAAGTGAGGGAGAGAGATAATTAAAAGTATATCAAACCGCCCTTTTAAATTGAGATTATTCAGTTACTAGCTACGTTCTGGGACCATAAGTCGAGATATTATATTCGCAGCTACTAGCACGTTTTGGAATCAATAATTTTTCTTTCGCTGCTAGCATACGTTTTGGGAATCATATTTTCCATTTCAGGGCTACTACTACGTTTGGGATCAATTGTTTCCTTTTTCAGCTACGAGCAGAGCTTCTAGCAGCCTCCTGGGGATCCTTATCTCCCATCGAAACCTTAGCAAAGCTAGGACCTGGCACGGGCCGAACTTTAGGGTCTAAATAGAAAGGGAGATAGGGGCCACCTTTATTATTGATATTCGAAAGCTTTCAGTGTATAGGTTTTAGGGTGTTGGCGTGGAGTTGGGAGTGTTAGATGTTATCGTCAGCTTCCAGTGATCCTGGAATCCTTTTTTTTTGGGGGGTTTGGCCACAGTGGCGGTCTTGTCAGGGAGCTGCCTAGAAAGCTGGTGGCTGGTAGCACGAAAGAAAAACAGTGCATGTTAATACTTACAGACATCACTCATCGTTTTGCCACCACAGGTCAGGACACTAAGTACTCAAGGGAGAAGGTAGGACGCCCCCGCACCCCCGCACCACACGCTATAGCACCACTTCCCAGTCAAAAGCCCCCCCCTCCTCCTCCAAGCCCCCCTCCCCCCCCCCCCCATACTCCACGCACAACTACCAGACCGACCTGATCAAGCCTCCCCCTTCCCTGCTCCCAAGCCCACCCCAGCACGGAGGCGAGGGCACACCATCCGCCTCGCTGCCAGAGGCCCGCTCGCCTGCCTCCCAAAGCACCCTCCCCACCACTCCCGCCCCCACACACCACCGCACCACGCAATGGATCTGCCAACACGATTACCCTCCCCACCCTCAAACCTTACCCATTCTGCCCGAAGGGGCACGCTTTCCGGCCCCACCCCCTAGCATCCCTCACTCCCAAAAGCCCTTACACCCCTTCCTCCCTCCAAGGGTCGCCCCCTCCTTTTTTCTCACCTTCTCCCTCCCTCTCCCTCCAAGGACCCACTCAACCCCATATAAAATCCCCTCCCCTCACCCCCCCACCCCCTCACACACATACACACAGTGTCCATTCATCCCCCCCCCCCCACACCCACACACACACACACACACACGACCCACCACACACACACACGCATCCCCCCACCTCCTCCCATACACACATCCCCCCTCCCCCCCCCCCCCCACCACAGCAACACACGACAAACATTACACCGCCTACCAGGGGCCACCACCACCTAATCACACACACTGAGGGACACCCACGCATTTTCCCCGCCCCCACTTCCTCCCATACACACATCCCCCCCCCCCACACACACACACGCATTTCCCCCCCCCTCCTCCATACACACATCCCCCGCCCCTCCCCCCCCCCCTCCCCACACACACACGCATCCCCCCCCCCCCCCCTCCATACACACATTCCCCCTCCCCCCACCCACGCCACGCCACCGCTACCACCACAATCCGACCCACACGCATCCCCCCCCCCTCCTCCTACATACACCACATCCCCCCCCCCCCCCCCCCCCCATCACACACACACCCACACGCATCCCCCCCCCCCCCCCCCCCCTCCTCCTCATACACACATGCCCCCCGCCCCCCCCCCCCACACACACACACACGCATCCCCACCCCCGCCGCCCTCCTCCCATACACACATCCCCCCCCCCCCACCCTCCCCCCCCCCACACTAGCACACAATAACACACCAGCACCGTCCACACTGGCCACACAACACACATCACACACACACACGCATCCCCCCCCCCCTCCTCCGATATATCACCTATCATTTACGCCACTCTCTACACCCAACCCACACTGCCCCGCACCCCCCGCCTCCAAAAGTACCTCCGCCTCTTGTATCACGATCCGTGGTTGTGGCAGCGGCGTGCAGCCTCATTAGCCAAAGCCCTAAACGCACGACTGATCTCTGAATCAGACGCGGTCCTGGGTACCCCCAACAGCTGAATAGTGAGCATTTGGGCTGGGGCATGGCAACACACAGAAGAGCGTGCATACTACACCCTCGCCCATGTGCAACACCCGCTGTGAACACGCTGTGAGAGGGGCGGAACAGAGATTAGGCAAAGCCTTGGACCAGCACATGCGGGAAGCCAGCCAGATTAGGAATAGTGTGTAGGCAATCTGTGTAGTGGTGGTTTGGTGTTGTGGTGGGTGGGATCGTGAGTGGTGGTGGTGTGTGGTGGTGGAGGGTGTTGTGTATGCGGTGGCAAGTGGCAAGAACATGGGCGTGGCCGGTGGAGAGGTGCCCGTGGCTTGGCATCTCGAGGTGGTGGTGTGGTGTGTGAGGGTGTGTGGTGCGGTGGGCGTGGGCGGTGGTGGTGGTGAGGTGTTGTGGTGGAATCGTGTGTGTGGTGGTGGGTGGTGGTGCGCAGGGTTTGGTGAGGGCGGTGGGTCGGTGTGGTGTGAGAGTGGTGGTGGTGGTGGTGGTGGGTGGTGGGGTGGTCGGTGGTGGTAACAAACTGGTGGCGGTGGTGGTGTGGTGGTGGAGTGAGAGGGTGGTGGTGTGGGTGTGGTGGTGGTGGTGAGCAGTGTGTGGGGGTGCATCTGTGTAGTGGTGGTGGTGAGGTGGTGTTGGAGGTGGTGGTGGTGGTGGGAGGGTGGAGTTGGTTGGACGACAGGTATGGTGCTGGTGATGAGAGGGTGGTCGTGGGTGGCATCTGTGTATGTTGTTGGTGTTTTGTATGGGTGGTGGCTGGTGGTGGTGGTGGTGGTGTGGTGGTGAGGTGGTGGTGGTGGCGGTGGCGGTGGTGTGGTGAGAGGGTGGTGGTGGTGGCAATCTGTGTAGTGGTGGTGGTTGGTGTGGTGAGGAGTGGCTGGTGTGGTGTGGTGGCCAACGTGGCTGGTGGTGGTGAGAGGGGTGGTGGGTGCGTGCTCTGTGTAGGTAGTGGTGGGTGGTTGGGGAGGGTGGGCAGCGGTGTGTGAGGTGGTGGCGGTGGTGGGTGGTGATTGGTGGGAGAGAGGGTGGTGGTGGTGGCACTCTGTGTTAGTGATGGTGCTGGTGGTGGGAGGGTGGTGGTCGGGTGTGTATGTGGGAGGGGTGGGTGGTGGCCATTGGTGTGGTGGTGAGAGGGTGGTGGTGGTGCATCTGTGTAGTGTTGGTGGTTCGGAGTGTTGGAGGGTGGTGGTGTGGTGTGGTGAGAGGGTGGTGGTGGGGTGGCCACTGTGTAGTGGTGGTGGTGGTGGTGGTGGAGGAAGGGTGGTGGTGGTGGTGGACGGTGGTGCCGTGGTGGCGGATGGGCGGGTGGTAGAGGGTGGGAGGGTGGTTGGTGGCATCTGCTGTAGTGGTGGGTGGTGGTGGGGTGGAGGGTGGTGTGTGGGTGGTGGTGGTGGTTGGTGGTGAGAAGGGTAGTAGTGGGTGGTGGGCATCTGGTAGTGATTGTGGTGTGGTAGTGGGGTGGCGGTGGTGGTGGGAGAGGGTGGTTGGTGGTGGCATCTGTGTAGTGGTGTGGTTGGTGGTGGTGGTGGGGCAGGGTGGTCGGTGGGAGGTTGGTGGTGGTGGTGAAGGTGGTGGTGGTGAGAGGGGGTGGTGGTGGCATCTGTGTAGTGGTGTGGTGGTGGGGCACGCGCGCTCGCGCTGGTGGTGGCGGTGCGGTGGTGGTGGGTGAAGAGGGTGGTGGTGGTGGCATCTGTGGGGTGGGTGGTGGTGGTGGTGGTGCGGGTGGTGTGGTTGGGTGGTGGTGGTGAGAGGGTGGTGGTGCGTGGTGGTAGTGCAGGTGGTGGTGGTGGTGGGAGGGTGGTGGTGGTGGCTGGCGTGAGAGTGGTGTGAGAGGGTGGTGTGGTGGCATCTGTGCAGGTGGGTAGGTGGTGTGGTGGTGGGAGGGTGGTGGTGTGGTGGTGGTGGTGGCATACTGTGTAGTGAGATGTGGTAGTCGGTGGGAGGGTGGGTAGTGGTGGTGGCGTGGTGGTGGTGGTGAGAGGTGGTGGTGGTTTTGTATAAAGGGTTGGGCATCTGTGTAGTGAGTTTTGGTGGTGGTGGTGGCGGTGGTGGTTGGTGGGTGGTGGTGGTGAGAGGTGGTTGGTGAGAGGGTGAGTGTACATCTTGTAGTGGTCCAAGCTGGTGGGTGGAGGCGATGGGAGGGTCTGGTGGTGGGGGTGGATGAGAGACGCCCAAAACCTGTCAGGTGGTGGCATCTTGTGTAACCCGTGTTCCAAATACGGTTCGGTGCATCCTGTGGTCAAACCCGGGGTGGTGGTGGTGGGAGGGTGGTGGTGGTGGTGTGCGGTAGCGTGGTGGTGGTTTGAGAGGGTGGTGGTGGTGGCAATCTGTGTAGTGTTAGGGTGCGTGTGGGAGGGTGTTGGTGGTGGTAGGCGTTAAGTGTGGTGCAGGGTGGGTCTGTGGCATCTGTGTAAGTTAGTTAGTGCCTACGTCGGTGGAGGGGTGGGAGGTTTTGGTAGTGGTGAGGGTGGTGGTGGGTGGCGGTGGCAGGTGCCACTCGGTGGTGTGGTGGGGCGTGGTAGTGGATGGCATAGATCTGTGTAGTGGTGGGTTGGTAGGTGGTGGGAGTGGGAGAGAAGTTGGTTTTTGGCAGGTTTTGTGATGTGTTGGTGTGGGGGTGGTAGTGAGAGGGGTGTGGTGGGGAAGTGCCTTGAGCGTGGAGGGTGGGTGTTGGCGAGTATAGGGCGGAGGGTGGTTTGTCTGTGGTTGAGTGGTGGTGCAAAGAGAGGGGTGGTGGTGATGGTTATTGGTGGTGAGCTAATAATCAAGGCTGAGAAAACAGTCTACTAGTATTGAGCATGCGTCATGAAGTCCTGTATAAATGTGCATGCATGCGTATGGGCTACTGACCACACAGTCTGTGAGAGCATAGGAGTCTGCGTTGAAGACAGCATTCTGGTGTGTCAGGCACATGGTAGTCTACCTAAGTTCTCGTATTCCGAATGGTATTAACAATTGGGTGGTGTATTGTGGTCTGCTGTTCTGTTGCATGTTGTAAAGAGAGGTGGTCACAGGGACAGGTTAGGGTTAGAGTTCAGCCTGCACTGTTACCCAAGCCAGGCCTCCCGGCGCCCTCATCTCTGCTCTACTTGCTGGACCGTAAGGATTCAAGAGTGCGTTTATCTGCCATCGCAATGTCAGAGGAAGTTGTACCAGGGCCAACTGATGTCGTCATCGCTGTTGAGTCATCTCCCTTACGGTTAAGCGGCTTCAAAACTTACCTCATCGCCGCAAGTGAACGCAACACCTCTGCAACGGTTTCTATAAAATGGCAATTGAACCTAGCCGGCCCCAAACTTGACAACCTGAACAGAATTCAGCCCCGAGAAGCGTGGCAATTGGAGGCCCGAGGGTATAATGATGACCTGAGTCTGTCCTAAGCCCCCCTAAAAAGCCCCCAGTCAGCCGATGACACCCCGGGACCATGTCACCTCATCCTCGCTCTGTCACATGTCGGAATGTATTGGCACGGAGCGCTTGCGTGGCGTAACTAACTATTTTTGATCCTCTAAGCATTCAGCTGTACTCGTTGTATTGTCTGCGCTCCAAATTGGCCTAGATCCCTGATAAATCCAAACCTCCAAAAACGCAGTGAAAAAAACGAGCTAATGTCGAACACTTCGGACGAACCTCCTCCACTTCAGCCCGACCCTAATGCTGGGGCTGCTACTGCTGCTGCTGCTGCCGCTACGCCAGTAGCTGCTCCAGAAGCACCTGTCGTATTTGCAGCTGCTGCCCCCGCTTTGAGGGAGGATCAGCTGCAGCAGGCTCTATCATTCCTGCAGCATCCTAAGGTACCCGCAGTAATTGTTGGTTAGGGCCACTAGATCGTCTATCAGCCTTCAGGCTGCTCACCGTTTCCTCGCGGCGTAAACATGGACAGCTTTAACATGCCCATCGGCCCATCCTCGCAACCATGTACCATAGCATATCTATCCCCATAACCGTACGTACCCAAGGTCGGTTGTCAATCTGGTTGTCATGTCCCGAGTAACGGTGGCAACCGAGAACACGATACGATGGCTTCTCACCAGGAATCGAGATCGCTAGAAGCTGTCGGAAGCAGGGTTCTTAATGGGATGCTGTGGTGTGAGCTTGTCTTACGTGGGAGGGTGGAGCTGCTGGAGATCAGGAAACCACATGGAATGGGAGAAGTGTGTGTGTGTGTGTAGGGTGGGGTGGGTGGTGGGGTGGGGTAGCAGGAGAGACATACATCATATATTTTTATCCTCACTCAGCATCAAAACTCAGCCCCGAACCATGCAAGGGGTCCACTCCAACTTACACCAAGCACCACGCTATCCATGCTCCACACTCCAACTTACCCACCTCCCAAACCCACCACTCAACCCCCATTACCACCACCATTGATAACTTCCAACACCACCAACGCAAACACCACATCAATGCAAAAAGCAGCAACGACAACACGTACTGATAATTGCACACAATCTTGTTAAATGGGCAAGAAAAATGGGCAACACAATATAGCAAGTGCTAGTAACAACGCTAGCTCTCTGCAATCTTACTTGCTTTCTGCAAGATTGTCTTTCTTTTTCTTAGGATTTGTTGGGAGACCCCTTTTTGAATGTTGTGGAGCGGGGTTGTCTTGGGCCAACAATGGCCCGTCGATGGTGATGTGATGTAATGTAATGTAGTGTAATGTAATGTAGTGTAATGTAATGTAATGTAATGTAATGTAATGTAATGTAATGTAGTGTAATGTAATGTAATGTAATGTAGTGTAATGTAATGTAATATAATATAATGTAATACAATGTAATATAATGCAATGTAATGTAATAGGTAAACCAATGAAGACACGCTTTCACACTCCCACCACCCATGTTCCTGCTTGTTCATACACAGGTCAAGGGTTCGCCTGTTGCAATGAAGCGTTCATTCCTCGAGCGGAAAGGATTGACAGAGGCCGAGATCACTGAAGCCTTCCGTCGTGTTCCTGAAGAGGTGCACTTGGTTTCATTATAATATAATTCCTTTTGTTGCCCTCATTCGAAGATACAAAATTAAAGTAGGATCGACTGAGGCTGAGATCGCTGAGGCTTTCCGTCGTGTTCCAAAATATGTGCGATTTATTTCAGAATATTATAATTCCTTTTGTTGCCCTTATTCAAAGATTACAAAAATAATTAAGGATGGACCGAGGCTGAGATCGCCAAGGCCGTCTGTTGTGTTCCAAATTAGGTGAGTTTTATTTCATTATATTATAATTAGTTTTGGTGCCCTCATTCAAAGAAAATAAGATACATAAGATGGACTGAGGCTGAGGTCACAGAGGCTTCCCGTTGTGTTCCAAAATAGGTGAGTTTTATTTCATTATATTATTATTCGTTTTGTTGCCCTCATTAAAAGAAAATGAGATAAATAGAATAGACGGAGGCTGACGTCACAGAGGCCTTCCGCCATGTTCCAAAATACGTGTGTTGTATTTCATTCTAATTCTAAAAAATGTGTGTTGTATTTCATTATAATTCCAAAATATGTGTGTTGTATTTCACTATAATTCCAAAATATGTGTTTTGTATTTCATTATAATACCAAAATATGTGTGTTGTATTTCATTAGAATTCCAAAACATGTGTGTTGTATTTCATTCTAATTCCAAAATATGTGTGTTGTATTTCATTATAATTCCAAAACATGTGTGTTGTATTTCTTTAAAATTCCAAAGTATGCGTGTTGTATTTCAATATAATTTCAAAATATGTGTGTTGTATTTCATTATAATTCCTTACGTTGCCCTGATTCAAAGATTAAAAAATTAAATTAGGATGGACCAAGACTGAGATCGCAGAGGCTTTCCGCCGTGTTGTAAAATAGTTTTTTCCATTATATTGTAATTCCTTTTGTTGCTCTCATTCAAAGCTGACAAAATTAAATTAGGATGGACCAAGACTGAGATCGCAGAGGCCTTCTGCCGTGTTGCAAAATAGGTGTGTTTTATTTCATTATATTGTAATTCCTTTTGTTGCCCTCATTCAAAGATTAAAACATTATATAAGGATGGACCGAGGCTGAGATCGCAGAGGCCTTCTGTCGTGTTCCCAAATAGGTGTGTTTGATTTCATCATATTATACTTCGTTTTGTTGCCCTGATTCATATATTAAAAAATTAAATTAGGTTGGACCGAGGCCAAGATCACAGAGGCCTTCCGTCATGTTCTAAAATCTGTGCTTTTTATTTCAGTACATTGTAATTCCTTTTGTTGCCCTCATTCAAATAAAAGAAGAAAACAAATTAGGATGGACCAAGGCTGAGATGGCTGAGATTGATTCCGCTTTGTTCCAAAATAAATAGGCGTTTTTTTTTATATTACCTTTTGGTGCCCTCATTCAAAGAAAATAAGATAAATAGGATGGATCGAGGCTAAGATCACCGAGGCCTTCCGTCGTGTTCTAAA
>CM039464.1:15845034-15890034 GCA_022414725.1 Microglena sp. YARC | reverse complement strand
AGTCCAGGGTTGGCCAGTTATTCATACACACGCACCACCCCATCACATGGCCCTTGGCGTGAGTCTTGTGGCAGCTAGTGCCTGCACCCTCCGCCACCTCGTGGTCCCCTACGCTGACTCCATGCACCTTCATGTATGTGTACATGTTAAAATAAATGTTACAGTCCAGGGTTGGCCAGTTATTCATACACACGCACCACCCCATCACATGGCCCTTGGCGTGAGTGTTGTGGCAGCTAGTGCCTACACCTCCACCACCTGGTGTTCCCCTATGAATACTCTATATACCCTCTTATACATGTATGTAAATGTACATGTGATCATGTATGTTCCAGTCCAGGGTTAGCCAATTATTCGCACACACATACCATTCCATCAGGTGGCCCTTTGCGTGAGTGTTGTGGCAGCTAGTGCCTGCACCCTCTGCCACCTCATGTTCCCCTACGCATACTCCATGTACCTACATGCATATGTAAAAAGGATCATGCATGTTACAGACCAGGTTTAGCCAATTTCTGACACACACGCACCACCCCATATGGTGGCCCTTGGCGTGAGTGTTGCTGCAGCTAGTGCCTGCACCCTCCGCCACCTCATGTTCCCCTACGCATACTCCATGCACCTTCATGTATATGTACATGTGATCATGCATGTTACAGTCCAGGGTTAGCCAATTGCTCATACACACGCACCACCCCACCAGGTGGCCCTTTGCGTGAGTGTTGCTGCAGCTAGTGCCTGCACCCACCGCCACCTCATGTTCCCCTACGCATACTCCATGTACCTACATGCATATGTAAAAAGGATCATGCATGTTACAGACCAGGTTTAGCCAATTTCTGACACACACGCACCACCCCATATGGTGGCCCTTGGCGTGAGTGTTGCTGCAGCTAGTGCCTGCACCCTCCGCCACCTCATGTTCCCCTACGCATACTCCATGCACCTTCTTGTATATGTACATGTGATCATGCATGTTACAGTCCAGGTTTGGCCAATCACTCATATACACGCAGCACCCCACCAGGTGGCCCTTTGCGTGAGTGTTGTGGCAGCTAGTGCTTGCACCCACCGCCACCTCATGTTCCCCTACGCAGACTCCATGTTCCTTTATGTATATGTAAATGTGATCATGTATGTTCCAGTCCAGGGTTAGCCAATTGCTCATACACACATACCATCCCATCTCGTGGCCCTTGGCGTGAGCGTCGTTGCAGCTAGTGCCTACACCCACCGCCACCTGTTTTCCCTACGCAGACTCCATGTTCCCCTACGCAGACTCCATGCACCTCCATGTGTACGTAAATATGATCATGTATGTTACAGTCCAGGGTTAGCTAATTGCTCACACACGCACCACACCACCAGGTGGCCCTTGCTGTGAGTGTTGTGGCAGCTAGTGCCTACACAATTCGCCACCTCCTGTTCTCCTATGCGTACTCCATGTACCTTCATGTATGTCACAGTCCAGGGTTAAACAATTTCTCAAACACACATACGTCCCCAACAGGTGGCCCTAGGCATGAGTGTTGTGGCAGCTAGTGCCTACACCCTCCGCCACCTCCTGATCCCCTATGCGTACTCCATGTACCTTCATGTATATGTACATGTGATCATGTACATTTCAGTCCAGGTTAGCCAAATTGCTCTTACACACACATACCACCCCATCTGGTGGCCCTTGGCGTGAGTGTTATGGCAGCTAGAGCCTACACCCTCTGCCACCTCCTGTTCCCCTACGCAGACTCCATGTACCTTCATGTATATGTAAATGTTATCATGTATGTTTCAGCCCAGGGTTAACCAATTACTGAAACACACATACCTCCCCAACAGGTGGCCCTTGGCGTGAGTGTTGTGGCAGCTAGTGCCTACACCCTCCGCCACCTCCTGTTCCCCTACTCGTACTCCATGTACCTTCATGTATGTTACAGTCCAGGGCTAGCCAATTACTCACACACATACCACCCCATCAGGTGGCCCTTGGCGTGAGTGTTGTGGCAGCTAGTGCCTACACAATCCGCCACCTCCTGTTCCCCTATGCGTACTCCATGTACGAGGCTTGGAACGGGGCGGCCCAGAAGAAGGAGGCGGATCGGAGGAGAGCAGAGGAGGAGGCAAGGGAGGCGAAGGAGGCTCTGTTGAACATGCAAAAAGAATTGTCTGCTGCGGCGGCGTGTCTGGCTGAGGCGGTGGAAATGATGAGGGAGCAGTCGCAGACCAGTGACATGTAAGTGAACCTGTTGTACAAAACAGTTGTGGGGGGGGGGGCAGAAATAATTGTCTGCTGCGACGGCGTGTCTAGCTGAGGCGGTCGAGATGATGATGGAGCAGTCACAGACCAGTAACATGTGAGTGAGCCTTTGGTACAAAAATAGTAGTGGGGGGGGGGGGGGGGGGGGGGGAGGAGGCAAGGAGGCGAAGAAGGCGCGCTGTTGAACATGCAGTAATAATGTCTGCTGCAATGGCGTGTCTTGCTGAGGCGGTGGAAATGTTGAGGGAGCAGTCACAGACCAGTGACATGTAAGTGAACCTGTTATACAAAAACAGGAGTGGAGAGGGGGGGGGGGGGGGGGGGGTAGCACAGTAGGGATGTGCTCCTGTCCATAATGTGCCTCCCCCACACCCCCACACTACTGATGAAGGAACAGTAGCAGACCAGTGACATGTAAGTGAACCTGTAGTACAAAACAGGAGTGAGGGTGTGTGGGGGGGGTGGTGGGTGGGGGCACAGTAGGGGATATGCTCCTAATGTCCCTCCCCCTCCCCTCTTGTATTGTACAATCAAATTATCACTGAAGCACAAACTTAGGGCGCCCGTCGGTAAAACGATTGTTTGGGGTTTCAGTTCATCAGTGATTTTTCTTTTAAAGCCCTTCCTACACGGTTAGGCTAGTCCCTTGAGCCTATTTGGCCTACCCCTGGACTGAAACAAACATACATACATACTACTGTGCCTCCTCCCTCCCCCCACACTACTGTTGAAGGAGCAGTCACAGACCAGTGACGTGTAAGTGAACCTGTAGTGCAAAAACAGTAGTGGGGGGGGCAGAAATAATTGTCTGCTGCGACGGCGTGTCTAGCTGAGGTGGTGGAGAGGATAAAAGAACAGTCACAGACCAGTGACATGTAAGTGAACCGGTAGTACAAAAACAGCAGTGGGGAAGGGGGGGGGGGGAGGGGAGGCGAAGGAGGCGCTGTTGAACATGCAGAAATAATTGTCTGCTGCAATGGCGTGTCTGGCTGAGGCGGTGGAGATGATGAGGGAGCAGTCACAGACCAGTGACATGTGAATGAGCCTGTAGTACAAAAACAGTAGTGGGGGGGGAGAGGGGAGCACAGTAGGGGATGTGCTCCTGAACATAATGTGCCTGCCCCCACACCCCCACACTACTGTTGAAGGAGCAGTCACAGACCAGTGACATGTGAGTTAACCTGTAGTACAAAAACAGGAGTGGGGGGGACAAAGAATTATCTGCTGCAACGGCGTGTCTTGTTTAGGCGGTGGAAAAATCATGGGTTTTAAAAACAAAACATGGGTTTAAAACAACTCAGATGGTTTGTGTTTTGTACGATTTATTAGAGGGCAGCTTCCAGGCAGCTTCCAAGTCCTCATCAACATGCACGACATTTGTTGGCCACCACACTCACACTCACACCCACCTCCTGAGTTTTGTTTTAATCCATGAACATGAAGATTTGTGGTTTTGTATGATTTATAAGAGGGCAGCTTCCAGGCAGCTTCCAAGTCCTCATCAACATGCACGACATTTGTTGGCCACCACAACCACACTCACACTCACACCCACCTCCTGAGTTTTTTACAATCCATGAACATGAAGGTTTGTGTTTTGTATGATTTATCAGAGGGCAGCTTCCAGGCAGCTTCCAACTCACACTCACACCCACCTCCTGAGATTGTTTTAAATCCATTTACATGATGGCGTGGGTGGCTGTCTTGCATGTTGGAGGTTTTGGAAGCTGCCTGGAAGTTGCCCTATAATAAATCATACAAACCACAAACCTTCAGAGTTTGTTTAAACCATGGATTTAAACAAACTTAGAAGGTTTGTGGTTTGTATGATTTATTAGAGGGCAGCTTCCAGGCAGCTTCCAAGTCCTCATTAACATGCATGCCATTTGTTGATCACCACAACCACACTCACATTCACACCCTCCTCCTGATTTTGTTTAATCCATGAACAAGATGGTGTGGGTGGTCTTTCATGTTGGGGGACTTGGAAGCTGCCTGGAAGCTGCCGTTTTTTAAATCATTCAAACCACAAATATTCTGAGTTGTTTGAGTCATTGATGGATGCGCTCAGCTGACTCAATGCCTTAGACGCACCCACTCCCACACCCTCACACCTAAACCCACACCCCACACCTACACCTACCACCACTCCCACACCCACACTCACACTCACACCTAAACCCACACCCACACCTACACGTACCACCACTTCCACACCCACACTCACACTCACACCTAAACCCACACCCACACCTACACCTACCACCAACTTTCACACCCACATCACACTCACACCTAAACCCACACCACACTCACACTCACACTCACACTAAACCCACACCACACCTACACCTACCACCACTCCCACACCCCACTCATCACACTCACACCAAACCCACACCCACACCTTACCTACACCACCAACATCCCACACCACACTCACACTCACACCTAAACCCACACCTACACCTACCACCACTCCCACACCCACACTCACACTCACACCTAAACCCACACCCACACCTACACGTACCACCACTCCCACACCCACACTCACACTCACACTCACACCTAAACCCACACCCACACCACACCTACACTTACACACTTTCACACCCACACTCACACTCACACTCACACCTAAACCCACACCCACACTCACACCTAAACCCACACCCACACCTACACCTACCACCACTCCCACACCCACACTCACACTCACACTCACACCTAAACCCACACCCACACCTACACCTACCACCACTCCCACACCCACACTCACACTCACTCCCACACCCACACCCTCTCCCACACCCACACCCACACCCACACTCACACCTAAACCCACACCCACACCTACACGTACCACCACTCCCACACCCACACTCACACTCACACTCACACCTAAACCCACACCCACACCTACACCTACCACCACTTTGACACCCACACTCACACTCACACCTAAACCCACACCCACACCCACACCTACACCTACCACCACTCCCGCACCCACACTCACACTCACTCCCACACCCACACCCTCTCCCACACCCACACCCACACCCACACCCACACCCACCCATACACCCACACCACCACCACTGCAGGCTCCAGCGTGAGCAGCAAACAGGAAGCACCAATGTGTGAAGCGATGTGAGGGACGCACCCAGCCTACTCAATGCCACAAGCACACCCACTCCCACACCCACACCTACTTCCACCACCACCACCACCACCTCCACTGCAGGCTCCAGCGTGAGCAGCAAATAGGAAGAACCATCATGTTGAATGATGTGATGGACACGCTCAGCTGGATCGTGCAGTGTTTTAGAGTCTTGTCCTCACTTACCACCACCACCACAACCCCACCATTACTCACACCTACCACCACTCCCACACCACCACCACCGCAGGCTCCATTGTGTTGAACGATGTGAGACGCCCTCAGCCGACTCAATGCCACTAACGCAAAGGCGGTGCTTCATTGTTTTACTCACGTACCACCACCAACACCACAACCCCACCCACACTCACACCCACACCACGCAGGCTCCAGCGTGAGCAGCAAATAGGAGGCACTGTCGTGTTGAACAATATGAGGGATGCACCCAGCATACTCAATGCCACAAACGAACCCACTCCCACACCCTCACCTACTCCCACCACCACCACCACCACAGCCGCTGCCGCCACGGCAGGCTCCAGCGTGAGCAGCAAATTGGAAGCACCAGCGTTTTGAACGATGTGAGGAACGTGCTCAGCCAACTCAGTGCCACAAACGAACCCACTTCCACACCCTCACCTACTCCCACCACCACCACCACCACCACAGCCACCGCCGCCACCGCAGGCTCCATCGTGAGCAGCAAATCGGAAGCACCAACGTGTTGAACGATGTGAGAGACGTGCTCAGCCGGCTGAATGCCACAAACGCACCCACACTCACACCCACACTCACCACCACTCCCACACCCACCCATACACCCACACCCACACCCACACCACCGCAGGCTCCAGCGTGAGCAGCCAATCGGAAGCACCAACGTGTTGAAAGATGTGAGAGACGCGCTCAGCCGGCTGAATGCCACAAACGCACCCACACCCACACTCACACTCACACCCACACTCACACCCACACTCACCACCACTCCCACACCAACCCATACACCCACACCCACGCCACCGCAGGCTCCAGCGTGAGCAGCAAAGCGGAAGCACCAACGTGTTGAACGATGTGAGAGACGCGCTCAGCCGACTCAATGCCACAAACGCAAAGACAAGTATGCAGCCGCAGCAATCACCTGTCCCAGCTTGGGCAGGGGCCAACGGGACTCACTCCTCCAGTTACCCGGATTACAATTACTCAGGTTGATTAGCCAGCACTGTGAGGGCGGTGGGGTTAGTTGTTTAGGTGTGTGCGCGTGTAGATAGACTAAGGGACTCAGGTTGATGATCTAGCACTGTGGGGGTGGTGGGGGTAGTTGTATAGGTGTGTGCGCGTGTAGATAGACTAAGGGACTCAGGTTGATGATCTAGCACATTGGGGGCGGTGGGGTTAGTAGTCTAGGTGTGTGCGCATAGATAGACCATGAAAGGAGTATTTTAATTACAAGATAGAGTACGTTCATGTGACTATATGGTTGACTAAAATAAATAAATAATACAGGTATGCTTATCCGTATATGCATGTATTGCTTTTACGCTTCGTATGGTATTACGAGGCGTGAGGTTGAGGGGGCCAGCCCGTTTGCTTGCACTGGGGCTAACCAATGCTATTTGGGGTAATCTGATACACGCAAGCATTTGTGTGAGTGTGTGTGGGGGGTTGAGGGGGCCACCCCGTTTGCTTGCATTTGGGCCAACCTCCAATGATATTGGGGTAATCTAATACACATGCATTTGTGTGTGTGTGTGTGTGGGCGTGCGTGCGTGCATATGTGTGTGCTGTGTGTTTGTTTATGCATGTGTTATTGCGTTATGTTTCCGTTGTATAGGTGTGTCTTGGTGTGGTATATAGGGACAGGCATATCATATGGTGTAGACCGAAGGCGGGTATGATATAATATGATATCATACAGACTGCATCATATTATATTGTATATAAATGGTAACTTTAACCTAGTCAGACTTCTGGCATCATATGATATCATATGATGATATGATATCATACGATATCATATTGCCGTTCCCTGGTTATACAATATCATATGATGCAGTTTGTATGATATCATATGATATAGTTCCCCATATGGGGGTGTTGATGTTGAGGCAGTGTGTGTGGGTGCGGTATATGATTTGCAGACTAGTTGTATCATCCGTGTACGTGCGCGCGATATAAACCTATAGTGATATAGTTATGTGGGGGTGTGAGGGTGGGAGAGGGGGTAAGTGTGGTTTATGAAATGCAGACTAGTGTTATCATCCGCACACGTGCGCGCGATATCCCTTGTAACAGATTATTGCAAGCGTCTTGTGCCTTTCTCCCTGTGTCCGTCCCTGTGTCACGATGTGCGTTGGTTGCACATACCGTGGTGCATTGGTTAGTGGTGCACAAGCTACATCGACCAAGCGTGTGCTTGCCTGAGTCGCTATGTGCAAGCGACAACGTGCAAGTGTCTGTGCCCTTCCACAAGTGCCCTGTTGCCTATGTCGCTATGTGACAGCGTTAGTGTGTTGATTGCACATACCTTGGTGCATTGGTCGGTGGTGCGCAAACTACATTGACCAAGCGTGTGCTTGCCTGAGTAGCTATGTGCAAGTGACTATGTGCAAGCGGTTGTGCCTTGCTCCCTGAACCTTCCCCTGTGTCGCTATGTGCAAGCGTTGGTGCGTTGATTGCACATACCTTGGTGCATTGGTTGGTGGCGCGCAGGCTATGTGCGATCAAGCGTGTCCGCCCCTAAGTCGCTGTGTGCCAGCAACAATGTGCAAGCTTTAGTGCATTGATTGCATATAGCTTGGTGCATTGGTTGGTGATGCGCAAGATATATGCGACCTAGCATGCCCTTCCCTTGGTAGCTGCACGCAAGCGACTATGTGCAAGCGGTTGTGCCTTGCTCCTTGTGCCTTCCCCTGTGTCGCTATGTGCAAACGCTGGCGCGTTGATTGCACATACCTTGGTGCATTGGTTGGTGGTGCGCAAGCTACTTGAGAGCAAGCGTGTGCTTGCCTGTTCCACTATGTGCAAGCGACAACGTGCAAGCTTGTTTTGCCTTGCTCCCTGTGTCGCTATGTGCAAGCGTTGGTGTGTTTATTGCAAATAGCTTGGTGCATTGGATGGTGGTGCGCAAGCTACGTGCGACCAAGCGTGTGCTTGCCTGTTGTCACTGTGTACAAGCGACAACGTGCAAGCGTGTTATGCCTTGCTCCCTGTGTCGCTATGTGCAAGCGTTGGTGTGTTGATTGCAAATGGCTTGGTGCATTGGATGGTGGTGCGCAAGCTACGTGCGACCAAGTGTGTGCTTGCCTGTTCCACTATGTGCAAGCGACAACGTGCAAGCTTGTTTTGCCTAGCTCCCTGTGTCGCTATGTGCAAGCGTTGGTGTGTTTATTGCAAATAGCTTGATGCATTGGATGGTGGTGCGCAAGCTACGTGCGACCAAGTGTGTGCTTGCCTGTTGCCACTATGTGCAAGCGCCAACGTGCAAGCGGTTATGCCCTTCCACCTGTGCCCTGCTCCCTGTGTCGCTATGTGCAAGCGTTGATGAGTTGATTCTGCATACCTTGGTGCATTGGTTGGTGGTGCGCAAGCTACGTAGGACCAGGCCTGTGCTTGTATTCCACTATGTGCAAGCGTTTTTTGCCTTGCTCTCTGTGTCGCTACGTGCAAGCGCTTGTGCGTTGATTGCACATACCTTGGTGCATTGGTTTGTGGTGCGCAAGCTACATTGATCAAGCGTGTGCTTGCCTGAGTAGCTATGTGCAAGTGACAATGTGCAAGCGACAATGTGTAAGGGTCAGTGTCCTGCTACCTATACCACTGTGTGCAAGTGACTACGTGCAAGCGCTTGTGTCCTTCGACCTGTGCCTTGCAACCTGTGTTGCTGTGTTCAAGTATCAGTGTCCTGCTCCCTGTATGATTTTGTGCAAGTGAATATGTGCAAGCGTTTTTGTCCTTCTACCTGTGCCCTTCTACCTGTGTTGCTGTGCTCAAGTATCAGTGTCCTGCTCCCTATATGATTGTGTGCAAGTGACTACGTGCAAGCGCTTGTGTCCTTCGACCTGTGCCTTGCTACCTGTGTTGCTGTGTTCAAGTATCAGTGTCCTGCTCCCTGTATGACTGTGTGCAAGTGACTATGTGCAAGGGCTTGTGTCCTTCTACCTGTGCCTTGCTACCTGCGTTGCTGTGTTCAAGCATCAGTACCCTGCTCCCAATATCACTGTGTACAAGCGGCAATCAGCAGGCGTTCGTGCCCCTGCTCCCTCTGTCCTTCCCTGTGTCGCTATGTGCAAGCAACAACGTGCAAGCGTCATTGCCATGCTACCTATATCACTATGTGCAAGTGCGTGTGCCCTTCTACCTGTGCCTTGCTACCTGTGTTGCTTTGTTCAAGTATCAGTGTCTTGCTCCATGTGTGCTTCCCTCTGTCACCTGCGTGCCACTCATTGAGTCATCAAACCAAGCCAATCATCGTTTCCTTGACAGGGGGCTACGGGGGCGACCCGTACAGTGGTACAATCATCCCGCAGCCGCCGGGGGGCTACCTAGGGGGGGCCTCGTCCAAGGCCCAGGCGCCAGGCTTGCAGGGGCAGGGCAGCACTGCTAGCTCTACCGTGAGCTTGCAGAAGGGTGGCGACCCCACCTACCCCACCTCCTTTCATGAGGTGATGGAAATGGTGTCCAAGGGGATCACCCCCCCTAACGTCAGGGTGAGTACTTTTGTTTCGCTTTTGTCTATTCTGTCTATCTTTGCCCCTAACGTTCTGTAAGAAGGTAAGCAGTAACGCTTGCTCAACTGTAAGTAAGCTTGTAGAAAGGTGGCGACCCCACCAACCCCGCCTCCTTCCATGAGGTGATGGAGATGGTGTCAAAGGGGATCACCCCCCCTTATGTTAGGGTGAGTGCTCTTAAAGAGAAGAGTGTACCAACTGAATAACAGATCCTGTTCAACTACAGTTGATAGGGGTGAGTACTCTTGTTCTGCTTTTGTCTATTCTCTTTGTCTTTAACCCTAACATTTGTTTATAAGGGAGGCAGGAACGCTAGCTTAACCGTGGCTAAGCTTGTATACGAGTGGGGGCCTTACCTACCTCACCTCATTTCATGAAGTGTTTTCATGAAGTGTTTTCATGAACTATTTTCATGAAGTGATGGAGATGGTGTTCCAAGGGGACCCACACACCCTAAATGCCAGGGTGAGAACTCTTTGTTTCGCTTTTTCTATTCCCTGTCCCACGCACCCTGTCTCTATATAACGTCAGGCGTGAGTACTCTTGTTTTTGCTTTCGTCTATGCCCTGTCCCACGCACCCTGTCCCTATAAGGCCAGGGTGAGTACTCTAAATGGATTTCTGTTGTCCAGTCACTTTGTTCACACTCACACACTATGGATGCCTGCCAGGGCACTGGTCCTTCCACACACAAACACACACCCCACACACCAATCCCCACAAACACACTTCACCTCACTCTAGCACCACTCCCCATCAGTGCAGAACACCATAAAAAACACACACCAGTCTCCATAAACACACACTTAAACACCCAATCCCAAACCAATCCCACCTAAACCCAAACCCAATCCCAACCCAATCCCAACCCAAACCCAATCCCAAACACCCACACCCAATCCCCACTAACACCCCCCCCCACACACACACACAAACCACTCCCCTCCCTCGCAGACGGACATTCGAGATACACCTCCAGATCCATCCAGACCCCCAAGTGAGGCCCAAATCTCGCAACGCACCAAGCCCTGGCTCCAGCCACAATACGGGACCACAAGTCCCTCCAGTGCATTCACCAGTACTGCCACAGTGGACCCTGTCGTAATGTCCGGCATCCCCTCGCCATACCTCTACAGCTCATTTGCTGGTGCCAGGTCAGCGGCAGGCCCCTCTGGTAGCGCAGCCCACCCAGATGCTACTGCCAGCTCAGCACGCGACCTAGAGCAAGGGGTTACTCGACCAGCCCACACAGTTCAAACAGGTCAGCAGCTGGGAGGTGCCAGCCATCTTCCCTTCATCCCTCCCCAGGGGAGTGAATCCGCAATCGGCGTGGGCCCAACCTCAGGGCTTCCCCAGATCTCCACTGGATACCCTCGTTCGACCTCAGTTGGCTTGGGACCACAATCAGGTTATGAGGGGCCAGGCACCCCTGGCTCCTCGGCCTCTAGCCAGCCGGCCTTCCATCCACCTAGTGGCCACAGCCCTCCCATGACGGGCATGGCACAGCTGCCCCCCAGTGGCCCCAGCCCCCCAATGATGGGCATGCCACCGCCGCCGCAACAGCAGCAACAGCCCCACCTAGGGGGCGGCCTGGTTGATCTAGCCGACAGCCAGTGGGGCCGTCTGAGTGCCTCGGAGCCCACCACCATGTCTCCTAGTGCAAGTGTCAGTGCAGCCGGCCCAATGGGATCAGACGGGCCCACTGGTGCTGTCACAGGTGCTGGCCCCAGTGGTGCTGGCTCCAGCACCCTTGCCACACCTCTGGTCACTTCTGTTGCCAGGACCCCCCTCACAAGCATGCTGCCAGCTGGCGGCCATGTGGGTTGGAGGCCTCCTCCCCTCCCACAGCCCACCGTAGTCAATCAAGCCAAGCCAGCAGAGGCCAGACCCCAATCAAGCCAAGCCAACCCTGCAGAGGTCAGCCCCCCTCCCATTCCAGAGCCCACCATAGTCAATCAAGCCAAGCCAGCAGAGGCCAGACCCCAATCAAGCCAAGTCAACCCTGCAGAGGTCAGCCCCCCTCCCATTCCAGAAGCCACCATAGTCAATCAAGCCAAGCCAGCAGAGGCCAGACCCCAATCAAGCCAAGCCAACCCTGCAGAGGTCAGCCCCCCTCCCATTCCAGAGCCCACCATGGTCAATCAAGCCAAGCTAGCAGAGGCCAGCCCCCAATCAAGCCAAGCCAACCCTGCAGAGGTCAGCCCCCCTCCCATTCCAGAGCCCACCATGATCAATCAAGCCAAGCCAGCAGAGGCCAGCCCCCAATCAAGCCAAGCCAACCCTGCAGAGGTCAGCCCCCCTCCCATTCCAGAGCCCACCATGGTCAATCAAGCCAAGCCAGCAGAGGCAAGCCCCCAATCAAGCCAAGCCAAACCTGCAGATGCAGCCCCCTCCCCTCCCCCTCCCCCACCCGCTACAGCCAGTGCCCAAGCCCCTGATGAAACCCCTCAGACCCTTCCATCCGAGGTAGGGGGAAGCTAGTCCGGGGGTAGCCAGTCCAGGGGTGGGGGGGTAGGGCTTAGGGATTTAGTGTTTAGAGTTGAACGGTCACCCCCGGACTGGCAAACCCCGGGCTAGCTTCCCCCTACCTCCATCCGATCATGCGCCATCATCACCCCTCCATCCTCCACCCGTCAGACCCCACCATTTGATCAAAGGCCACCACCCATGCAGACCAGCGCAGTGCCTGAGCCCATAGCCTTATCTCCAGTTCAAAAGGCTGGAACTTCCAAGGCAGAGTTCACGACAGGAGCTGCGGGGCCTTCTACTTCACCAGGGGAGGCTTCCCAGCCTGGAGCTGAGGAGGCAGGACAGGTGGCGACAGAGTAGTGATAGAGATAGTTGTCGTGTTGTTTGGTTGCAAGGCTCCAGTGCCCATAGCCTGACCTCCAGGGGCTGTAACGTCTGGGTCAAAGCCCTGTACGGGAGCTGCGGGGCCTTTTACCAGGGAAAGCTTCCCAGCATGAGGAGGCTTCGGAGGAGGCGCCAGAGTAGAGATAGCGACAGTTGTCGTGTTGTTTTGAATGCCTAGCTCCTGTGCCCATAGCTTATGCTCCAATTCCTGGGGCTGCAACGCCTGGGGCAGAGCCCTGGACAGGAGCCTCGAGGCCATCTGGTGTACCAGGCGAGGCTTTCCAGTTTAGAGCTGAGGAGGTGCCCCAGGTGGCGGCAGAGTAACTGAGGAAGTAGCTCAGGTGACGGCAGGGTAGCTGAGGAAGTAGCACAGGTGACGGCAGGGTAGCTGAGGAAGTAGCACAGGTGACGGCAGGGTAGCTGAGGAAGTAGCACAGGTGACGGCAGGGTAGCTGAGGAAGTAGCACAGGTGACGGTAGGGTCGCTAAGGAAGTAGCACGGGTGACGGCAGGGTAGCTGAGGAAGTAGCACAGGTGACGGCAGGGTCGCTGAGGGTGTAGCACAGGTGACGGCGGGGTAGCTGAGGAAGTTGCACAGGTGACGGCAGGGTAGCTGAGGAAGTAGCACAGGTGACGGCAGGGTAGCTGAGGAAGTAGCACAGGTGACGGCAGGGTAGCTGAGGAAGTAGCACAGGTGACGGCAGGGTAGCTGAGGAAGTTGCACAGGTGTTGGCAGAGTAGCTGAGGAAGCAGCTCAGGTGGCGACATAGTAGAGAGAGCGTAGTGTGTACATAAAACATGTGTTGTATGTATGTAAGCAATTTTTACAACCAGGCTTCATTGGTACGAGCACCTTGGGCGCATACCTGCTCTGTGCGTTCTGGTGCACTGCCTGATCTTGTTTGCAACTTAAATGTATGTAATTTATAGCCCAGGGGTAGCCAAATAGGCTTAAGGGACTTCCCCTACCTAGATATCAGGAGGGGCTAAAGCAAAAACAAGCATTGATGAACTGGTCGCCAACAAATCATATTTCAGACGGAGGCGGGTATGTATTACACTGCTACTTGGACTTGGTTACATAGCTTCAGCCAGCAATTTGGCTGCTCGCCGTCTATGGCAGGAAACTAAGTATACCCAGGAAAATGTAAACGCGAGTCACTTTTGTTATTTTCCCTGTCTTTTTTTAACGGAGGCGGGTATGTATTGGGGAATTATACAGTTTAGGGGGTGGCCAAGCAGGATGAGAAGTTCTTGTTCAAATGCTGCTTGCCTAGCAAGAAATCGCCACTGAGTCTTTGTGCTTCGTTGCATGGACCCAGCCTTTAAGGCTGCTCAAGTGCTCGCCGTCATTGGCCGTATTACAATCAAAGCAAAGGAAGGCGTGAGGTTGAAGGGGGTAGCTAGGCAAACTAGAGGTGGAAAGAAGAGGGGAAAGGGGAGGATGCCGTGGCAGTAAATCCAGAGCACCAAGCCGAACAAATGTGCTTGTCATCCAGGCTATCAGGGAGGATCAGGGGAAGAAGCTCATTCAGGGCGGTAAGCAATGGCCGGAAATATGCAGCGGTAATGCCCTAGAGCCTCTTGTAATCTTTCCTCTTCTCACTTGTCACTAACCTTCGCACGAGTCAAATGGCACAAGCAGATTGAGCAGCAGAGTGGTGGTGGTGCGTATGGTATTGGCCAGCATCAAACAGACGCGTCTGCTATTCGAGCCATGGCCACGTTCACCACATTTCACATTTGCCGCCTTGGAAGAGGTCGCGCGGTAATCCAAGCTCAGGCGCAGTAACGGTCCGCGAAACCAAATTAAGCCAACATAGTAGCCATTCTCCAGCGTGTACGGTACATGCAAGCGGTAGGGTTCCTTCAATCTCACGACCTTTGGCAGCTCGTACTACTTTTCGGTTTTCAATGTTTTACTACGCAGCGTAGTCTACGCTTCGCACGAGCCAAATGGAACAAGCAGACTGAACAGCATGGTGGTGGTGGTGGTGGTGGTGGGTTACAGCCCTTCAAGCTTCTCGCCATCTTCGGCAAATTTCGCATGCGCGCATCTACCCATTCGGTTGCCAGAACGGCATGCACCGACGGAGTACCTGCAAGAGCTATATCCCACCCCTCCCCGCGACCTTCTCACCGTTCCCATCACACCTCAGCACCAGGAACCACCCCGCGTCTGAGCTGCCGACGGCAAACGAGCTAAAGCTTTGAATGTCGTTGTTATTGCAGAAGAAGGAGCCTTACGGCTGGAGCCATGCAACCGAATTCTAGAACAAGTACCCCGCTGCGAGATCCCCCATGCCCTCGACGCGCTCGCGCAAGAAGTCTCGCCCCTCGCCAGGGAAGATACTGCGAGAATTCCCCATCCAGAGGACAAGAATTTGAATTTGCATTCGAATGCAAATTTGTAATCCAAGCACATGAGACGAAATGACACCTGTCCTCGCCTACAGCTTGTGGATGTGGCGGGCGCGGACTCGGACCCCCTCCGACCGCAATCCCGCGCGCGAGCCTCGCCCCTAACCTTCCCCACGGGCATGCACGCGCTCAATCTGCTCTCGTGCTCTTTTTCCAACCCTGCTAATGGGCACTTTCACTTAAGAATTACTAGCTCATCCGCATATTCGCTTCCATCCATACTACTGCAGCCTTTCACACCAGTTTCCCCACACATCCTCCCACCCTAAATTCAGATTCCGGAATTTGGGGGCAAACTTAGTAGGCTGCATTGTAAACACAGCGCACGCTTGAATAACGTTGTCGTACATCGTCGCGAACGTCTGAGGGTGAACCTTGCATTCAGTTGGTTCAAGCTCCCCGTGCGGGCAACACACACCCCCATCACGGAACTCCACCGACCTACAGAGATCTGCACCTCTCCATCCCATCTCTCCTGGAGCATCACCTAGACATCACGACAGGCAACGATGGAGACCAGCTATTCAATAACCCAGAGACGCTCAGTCACGCAGTGCTAGAGCAGCTGAACAGCAATCCACTCAGCCCTCACTGAGTTCCAGGGACCTTCGCGCACCAGGCCAAGCACTCCAAGTAGCAAAGCACATCAAAGCGCTAGCACAGCCTATTCTATCAAGCGCTGAATAGAATCTTTAAATATCATCTCGCAATATTCAAGAAGGGAAGAGAACGTCTCCTATTGTCGTGTGGACCTAACAGAGCCGGCAGGGAACCGACCGACCACCGTCGTGTCGTTGATGCCTGCTTAGCCTGTAAGGTCATTCAACTACGTAGAGCAGCATCCGACGATTCCGCATCAGCTTGCGTGACTACGTACGATCAATCGATCGAGTCGTGTGCACTTAGCGTCGAGGGAATCATCACATCTAGCATTTCACGTGTAACATTTAGTATGAGGCGCCAGCAGCAAGCGCCACTCCATGTAGCGCTGCTATCGCTGCTCTTTGCGATTCTCCTAACTCTATCGGGTGAGTGGCCCGGGACTGGCATTTGCTGGTGGGTGGGTGGGTGGGTTGAGCGTGTAGATGGATTTAGTGGGTGGGATGGGTGAGTGGCTCGGAACTGGGATATGCTGGTGGGTGGATGGGTTGAGTGTGCAGGTGGGTTTAGTGGGTGGGATGGGTGAGTGGCTCGGAACTGGGATATGCTGGTGGGTGGACGGGTTGAGTGTGTAGGTGGGTTTAGTGGGTGGGATGGGTGAGTGGCCACGGAACTGGGATATGCTGGTGGGTGGGTGGGTTGAGTGTGCAGCTAGGTTGAGTGGGTTGCGTGGGTGGGATGGTTCAAGGCTATTGGGTGGGTGGGTGAGTGGGTTGTGTGGGTAGGTGTGTTAAGTGGGTGGGATGGTTCAAGGCTATTGGGTGGGTGGGTGAGTGGGTTGAGTGGGTAGGTGTGTTAAGTGGGTGGGATGGTTCAAGGCTATTGGGTGGGTGGGTGAGTGGGTTGAGTGGGTAGGTGTGTTCAGTGGGTGGGATGGTTCAAGGCTATTGGGTGGGTGGGCGAGTGGGTTGAGTGGGTAGGTGTGTTCAGTGGGTGGGATGGTTCAAGGCTATTGGGTGGGTGGGTGAGTGGGTTGAGTGGGTATGTGTGTTAAGTGGTGGGATGGTTCAAGGCTATTGGGTGGGTGGGTGAGTGGGTTGAGTGGGGTATGTGTGTTACGTGGGTGGGATGTTCAAGGCTATTGGGTGGGTGGGTGGGTGGGTGGGTGGGTGGGTTGAGTGGGTGGGATGGTTCAGGGCTGTGGGATGGGCTATTGGGTGGGTGGGTGAGTGGGTGGGTTAGGTGTGTGAAAGGTTGCCAGGTCATTTGGGGCTCTGGAGAAGATGATGTGAGAACACGGTGTTCTCAAGAGCAGGTGGTGGTTGATAACACATTGTGGCTGGGGTGAGGAATGCTGCGTGGGATGAGGATCCAGTTGAGGGGGAGGGGAGGGGGGAGGGGGGGATCAGTAGTGGGAGGGGGGGACAAGGGCCATACTGTGTGAGTGGGCTGAGTGGGTTGAGTAGGTCGAGTGGGTGGGATGGGTGGGTTGAGTGGGTTGAGTGGGTGGGATGGGTGGTGGCTGGGGTGAGGGAATGCAGAGAGGGATGAGGATCCAGCTGAGGGGGAGGGGGGGCATCAGTAGTGGGTGAGGAAGGGGCGGTGGGGGGACATGCTGGGCCATACTGGGTGGGTGGGTTGGTGGGTTGAGTGAGTGGGTGGGTGGGAAAGTCAAGATTATATATTGTTTATATTGAGGAGCAATACCGTGGGAGACTGGATTGCACTTTGCAAAGAGCATGGGTATCAGATATATTTCAGATGTGAAAACGAAATGACTGACCAAATCTGCAACAGCCTAGTAACTCCGTCAAGCCGTGGTCACATTTGGAGTCCAGTAGGGCACCAGAAAAAATGTGATCATCATAATTATCATAATACCACCACGCTACATCTGCAACAGCATAATGGCACAACCTTGACTCCGTCAAGCTGTGGTCACATTTTGGAGTCCAGTAGGGCACCGGAAAATGTAATCATCATCATACCATCACGCCACATCTGCAACAGCATAGTAGCACACCCTTGACTCCGTCAAGCCATGTGCACATTTGGAGTCCAGTAGGGCACCAGAAAAAATGTAATTATCATCATACCATCATGAAAGTGATACAAAAATATGGGAGCACACCCTTGACTCTGTCAAGCCATGTGCACATTTGGAGTACAGTAGGGCACCAGAAAATGTAATAATACCATCACGCCACATCTGCCACAGCATAGTAGCACACCCTTGACTCCATCAAGCTGTGGTCACATTTGGAGTCCAGTAGGGCACCATACAAATTGTAATCATCATCATACCATCATGAAAGTGATAAAAACGGATAGGAGCACACCCTTGACTCTGTCAAGCCATGTGCACATTTGGAGTCCAGTAGGGCAGCATACAAATTGTAATCATCATCATACCATCACGCCACATCTGCAACAGCATAGTAGCACACCCTTGAGTTTGTCAAGCCATGTGCACATTTGGAGTCCAGTAGGGCACCATACAAAATGTAATCATCATCGTACCATCATGAAACAAACGGATAGGAGCACACCCTTGACTCTGTCATGCCATGTGCACATTTGGAGTCCAGTAGGGCACCATACAAATTATCATCATCATCATACCATCATGCAAGAGATACAAAAGGATGGGAGCACACCCCGTGACTCTGTCAAGCCATGTGCACATTTGGAGTCCAGTAGGGCACCATACAAATTATAATAATCATCATACCATCATGCCATCATACCATCATGCCATCGATATATTCATACCGTCTACCATCATGCCATCATACCATCATGCCATCATACCATCATGCCATCATACCGTCATACCAAAATGCCATCATACCATCATCATCATACTGTCATACCATCATGCAAGAGATACAAACGGATAGGAGCACCAGGGTTCTACTTTTGATCGAATTGGTCAGCGCTTAAAGCACACAAACGTCAAATCGGTCAGCGCTTTTTAGCGCAAAAAGCTCAAAAACTGCGTTCTGCGCCCCCTGGGATTGAAAAAACTGCGCAAAATGCGCAGGGGGGCTCAAAAAGCGTGTGCAAAATCGACCTGCTGCGAGCGCTTTGTAGTACCCTGAGGAGCACACCCTTGACTGGATCAAACTGTGGGCTCATATGTATGCTTACAACAATATATAATATATAATAGACACCCTTACTCTGTCAAACCGTGGGCTTATACAGAGTCCAGTAGGGCACCAGACAAAATGCAATCATCATCATTCCGGCATGCAAGTGATGCGAACTCATATGATACACAACAAGTTGCACACAGCAACAAGTTACAGACGGCACGTTATGCACATAACACAACACTATTTTAACAAACTGACATCTGCAACAGCACACCAGCTTGAGTGGGATGAAGTCATACCAACTCATATGATACACAAAAAGTTACAGACAGCACGTTATGCATGTAACACAACATTATTTGAGACAACTGACATCCGCAACAGCACCCCAGCAAGCAAGTGACACCAACTCATGATACACAAAAAGTTACATACAGCACTTAATGCATGTAAATCAAACTTATTCGTGACAACTGAAATCTGCAACCGCACCCCAGCATGCAAGTCATGAAGGGATACCAACTCATATGATACACGACAAGTAACAGACAGCACATTATGCATATAAAACAACTCTACTTGAGACAACTGACATCCGCAACAGCACCCCAGCAAGCAAGTGACACCAACTCATGATACACAAAAAGTTACATGCAGCACTTAATGCATGTAAATCAAACTTATTCGTGACAACTAAAATCTGCAACAGCACCCCAGCATGCAAGTGACACCAACTCCTATGATACACAAAAAATTATGTACAGCACGTTATGCACAGAGCACAACACTATTTGAGCAAACTGACATCTGCAACAGCACACCAGCATGAAAGTGATACAAAATTATAGGAGCATGCCTTTGACTCGGTAAAGCCGTGTCCACATTTGGAGTACACCATAGCACCATACAAAATGTAAATAAATAAATAGTATGCCTTATTACGAAGTGTGAGGTCGAGGAGGCCAGCCCGTTTGCTTGCACTGGGGCCAACCACAGGGGCAGTGATAAAAGTGTCCTCATTTCTAATAGCTACCCCCCCCCCCCCCCCCCCCCCCTACAAAAAACGACTTGCTTCGATGTTTTTGGTGCTTACGACCCCTTTAGGTCCCGAATTCAATGTGCATTGTACAAGAGTAACCTTTTGAAGGCTTTAGGTCCCGCATTCAATGTGCATTGTACAAGAGCAACCTTTTGAAGGCTTTAGGTCCCGAATTCAATGTGCATTGTACAAGAGCAACCTTTTGAAGGCTTTAGGTCCCGAATTCAATGTGCATTGTACAAGAGCAACCTTTTGAAGGCTTCAGGTCCCGAATTCAATGCGCATTGTACAAGAGCAACCTTTTGAAGGCTTTAGGTCCCGAATTCAATGTGCATTGTACAAGAGCAACCTTTTGAAGGCTAAGTTAACTACTTCAACAACAAAAAAAAACAAAACATAAGCTTACACAACTTTTGAAGCGGGTTTGAAGGCTGAAATTAATCAATAAAGCACACTCCTTAAAAAGAACTTTAAAGGCTAAGTTCACTCCTTAAAAAAAAAAAAAAACTTAATAAGCACGTAAACAAACTTTTGACGACTAAAAATAATTAAGTTCACTCCCTTGTTTTTTTTGAAAATTGAAAAAACGTTTGAAGGCTAAGTTCACTCCTTCATCTGAGAAAAGCTCTTCCTTTTATTTTTTGCTTGTAAGTTTCAAGGGGTGGGTCTATACAATCCAGCATGGAATTTCTGTGTTGGGGTGTCCTGGACATACTATGCGGTGGATGCAGCAGCAGCAGCAGCAGCAGCAGCAACAATTGTTCACACACCAACACAGCAGCACCAGCACCTGCACCACCAACAACAACAACAATTGTTCACACCCCAACACAGGAATTTGCGCATAACCTATCACCCCATAGCTCCTTTCAGCGAATCAAATGGTGAAGTGGTACACCAAGTTGCTTTGAGGATGTAGGGTCGGGGGGGGTCGATTCCCCCTAAGCATTGCAGGTCGTTGTCAACCGCGATGGTAGCTTGTCCAGTTGAGGTAGAAGACCGCTCTCTACCCGCGTACGATGGGTTCCCTTAATACTACGCCCTACCAGGCGTCATCATTACCGCAAGTGCATGAATCGCCAGGAGATTGCTCCAGTTGTGAGTGAGGGCAACCTCTCTGTCAGTCATAACGGCAATGACATTTCCGATTGAATGGTTAGCGACTCCAGGTTTGGGGCCTTACCCTTAACCACCACCACCACCACAAGCGCATGAATCACCACTTCCAATTCCACTTCACCATCACCACCACTCCACCACCACCACCTACCAGGCATTATCATAACTAGGGGTCAGCAATATGATATCATATTATATCATGTCATCATATGATATCATATGATATCATATGATGCCGGCAGTCTGACAAGGTAACTTTGGCCTGGGACATCATATCATATGATATTAAATCATATGATTTTTGTATGATATCATATGATATCATACTCGTCTTTGGTCAACATCATATGATTTGCCGTTCCCTAATCATAACCTATCACCCCATAAGGGGATAACGTGCCCATACAGTGTATTATGTGCTCTGACCACATTTCTTCATCAAAACCCAAATCAGGAGCACAAGACAACACAAATGACCAAGGATACTATGGAGGCGAGGACTATGTGGGAGAATTCAGGGTTGATGAAGCACTTCTGTTTAACAGCAGGTGTGTGGTGGTGGTGGTGGTGGTGGTGGTGGTGAGAATTCAGGGTTGATGAAGCACTTCTGTATAACAGCAGGTGTGTGGTGGTGGTGGTGGTGGTGGTGAGAATTAAGGGTTGATGAAGCACTTCGGCCCGCCTCCCTGACCCACTCACTCATCTGTCTTGCATTTTCCCAGATGAACCTTGCTGCATGCAAACTGCACATTGAACTACCCTCCTAACCCACCCACTCATCTGTCTTGCAGATTCCCTGACTGCGCCGGCGACCGCAATCGTCAGACCTCCCCCTATCGTGTGATTGATTTCTGTCTGTATGCACACCGCTGATCGCCCTAACCTCCTAACCCACCCACTCCTCTGTCTTGCAGATTCCCTGACTGCGCCTGCGACCGCAATCGTCAGAACTCCCCCTATCGTGTGAATTGATTTTGTCTGTATGCACACGCTGATCGCCCTAACCTCCTAACCCACCCACTCCTCTGTCTTGCAGATTCCCTGACTGCGCCTGCGACCGCAATCGTCAGAACTCCCCCTATCGTGTGATTGATTTCTGTCTGTATGCACACCGCTGATCGCCCTAACCTCCTAACCCACCCACTCCTCTGTCTTGCAGATTCCCTGACTGCGCCTGCGACCGCAATCGTCAGAACTCCCCCTATCGTGTGATTGATTTCTGTCTGTATGCACACCGCTGATCGCCCTAACCTCCTAACCCACTCGCTCCTCTATCTTGCAGTTTCCCTGACTGCGCTGCGACCAACGTCGTCAGAACTCCCCTACCGTGTGATCGCGGGGGATACCTATAAGAACAAGTGGGGGGGTACACGTATTGTGCTATATAGGTGTTGGTGGTGGACTGCATCAACAAGAAGAGCGAGTGCTGTGATGTTGCACTGGATAAGATTGAGCTGCCCATGGGTGAGTGGTGGCTGCAATTGAACTTGAGACTGTGTGTGTGGGGTGTGGGTGTGGGTGGGTGGGTGGGAGTGTGTGTGTGTGGGGGGGGGGGGGGGGGGGGGTATACATACGGTTATAAGGTGTTGGTTGTGGACTTGCATCATGCAGCAGAGCGAGTGCTGCAATGTTGCACTGGATAAGATTGAGCTGCCCATGGGTCAGTGGTGGCTGCAATTGAAATTGAACTGTGTGTGGGTGTGTGTGGTGTGTGTGTGGTGTGTGTGGGTGTGTGTGTGTGGGTGAGTGGGTGGGTGGGGAGTGGGGGAGTGGTGGTGGGGGGGGGGGGAGTGGGTGGGGGGTGTGCAACTAAGAATTACCACACACCAACCTCTCACCGGCTCCCATCCACTAAACTAGCACTGCAACTGCCCACTGAGGAAAACTGCAGCCAACCACATACCTACATAAGAATAAATAAATAAATAAAATATTGCCATTCCCAAGCAATAGACCCTAAACCCTATCCCTAAACCCTAAACCCTAATTCCTTCATCCCTTCTCTCTGCAGCGCTTGAGTGCAAGGGTTCCCTCATCGCCCTGGAGTACCAAGGCCGCAACTGGACCCAAAGCTACGCCACCGCCATTCCCGAGCAGCAGCGACAGACCCTCAAGTTCCTCCGCCTCGACCTGGCCCCTGCGTCAGCAAACCAAGCCAAATTCTGCCTGACACTGGGCGGCGCCTGCCCACTCATCAACCAGTTCTGCTGGCCCCCTGAAAAGGGGCAGTGTGAGTTTGCAGTCTTCAACCCAGCCCCAAGGCAATGCTGTCCGTTGTCGAAGACCCTTGCCCCTGTGGGTCCCGGCCCTTCCCCTCCCCCCCTCCTCCTCCTCCCCCTCCCCTCCTCCCCCTCCCCCCCCATCGTCTACGTCCGCCTTCTCCCCCAGAGCCTCCCCTTGCCGCCCCCGCCTCCTCCCCCTCCCCACCCCCTCCGCCCCTCCACCCAGGAGCCCCCCACCGTCCCCACCCCCCAGGAAACAACCTCCGGCCCCCTTCCCCAGCCCCACCCCCTCCGCCGCCTCCGGCTTGCCTCACCTACATCTCTTTCATTCGCAATTCCGGTGGGGTGGACACAGACACATGTGTGTTGCTTGCCGCTATTGCCAGACCAAGGTAAGAAGAAAAATTCTCCCCAACCCAACTCAACCCCACCCCCAAACCCACCCCCAAACCCAAACCCCAAACCCAAACCCAACAAAAGCAAAAACAAAAACCCCAAAAAGCTATTTCAGTTGTGCCAGCCTCTCCTCAACCATGTCCAATGTCAGTGCCTGCAGCAGCAACACAGCTGTACTTACAACCACCACCACCACTTCACCCCAATTACCACCACTCCAACCACGACCATGACCACGACCACCAACACCAACACCAAAACCAACACCAACACCAACACCAACACCAACACCAACACCAACTAACACCAACACCAACACCAAACTAACACCAACACCAACACCAATACCAACACCAACACCAACACCAACACCAACACCAACACCAACACCAACACCAACACCAACACCAACACCAACACCAACACCAACACCAACACCAACACCAACACCAACACCAACACCAACACCAACACCCACGCCATGCCCCCAGGTATGCCCTGCATGGTGACATGAGCTATTTCAGTCGTGCGGGCGTCTCCTCGACCATGTCCAACATCAGTGCCTTCGACGGTAACACAGCTGTACCTACCACCACCACTACCACTTCACCACAGTTACCACCACCAACACCACCTACCACCAACACCACCACCCACCCCATGCTCCCAGGTATGCCCCGGATGGCGACATGAGCTATTTCAGCTGTGCGGGCGTCTCTTCGACCATGTCCAACGTCAGTGCCTTCGGTAGCTTCAAGGCGGTACAGCAGGCCTTTGTCAACTTTGCAGACCCCGCAAGGACAGCCCTCACCTATGCACAGTTCCGTTTGACGTGTGGAGACGCGTTGAAATTCAACTCGAACTGTTTTAGTTCAGCTGAGCAAAGCCCAATGTGCCGTCCGCCCCCTCCGCCTCCCGGTCCTCCTACCATCCCCTCCCTCCCCTCCTCCCCCCAACCCCCTCCCCCCCCCCTCCCAGCCCCCCCCACCCAGCCCCCCCCTCCCCAAGCCCCCACCTCCCATACCCAAGCCCCCCTCCTCCCCCCCCACGCTCCCCTCCCCCGCCTACACCCCCCCTCCCCGCCCCCCCCTCCCCCCGCCCCCAGCCCAAGCCCACCAACCCCTCCACCCCCAAAGCCCCCCCCTCCTCCACCCCACCAGCCTGTGTGGTATACATCTCCTTCAAACGCGCCCTGGGACTCGTGGACATCCAAGTGTGTGAGCAATGGGCCAGATACGTCAAAAGCTGTGTATGGCACAGACCCCCAGCTGGGCTTCTTTGCCTGCTCTAGCCACAGCAAAAACACCGCCAATGCCACTGCCTTCGGTACCTTAGAAGCTGCCATCAATACCTACCCAATCTTTGCCCAAGCCGACCTCGCCCAGCAGTCCTTTATGGTAGGCCCCCTCCACACCCCACTTAACAGCATTAAACACCTCTACCACCACCCACTAAACACCACTAAACACCACTACCACCACCCCATTAAACACCACCAAACACCACTACCACCACCACCACCACCCACTTCATTTACCACCACCACCACCACCCCTTTACCACCACCACCACCACCACCACCCACTTCACCCCACTTACCACCACCACCACGAACACCTACTTCATCCCACTTACCACCAACCACTTCACCCCAATTACCGCCCCCACCACCACCACCCACTTCACTTACCACCACCTCCACCCCTTTACCACTCCACCCCACTTACCACCACCACCACCACCATCCACTCCAGTCCACTTACCCTCCCCCCCCTCCAGTCCACTTACCACTACCACCACCCCAGTACCAATTCACACATGCCATCCCACTTACCACCACCACCACCATCCACTCCAGTCCACTTACCCTCCCCCCCACGCCATCCCATTTACCACCACCACCACCATCCACTCCAGTCCACTTACCACTACCACCACCCCATTACCAATTACCACCACCCTCCACTCCAGTCCACTTACCCTCCCCCCACTCCAGTCCACTTACCCTACCCCCCACGCCATCCCACTTACCACCACCGTCTTCCTCCCAACTGAACACCCATTTACCACTTCACCCCACTTACCCCCCCACACACACCACCACCCACTTCACTTACCACCACCTCCACCCCTTTACCACTCCACCCCACTTATCACCACCACCACCACCACCACCACCGCCCACTCCACGCAGTACTTCGGGATGGTCTGCGGTGACACCATGCAATACCAGAGCTCCTGCTATGCCCCCTTCCTGTGGGAAGTGGCCTGCCCTCCTCCCAACCCTCCCCTCCCCGTCCCCGCGGCGGCCCCCGTGGCCCAAATACCCCCCACACCCCTTCACTCCCCTTCTTCGGCCCCCTCCCTCCCCCTCCCCCTCCCCCTCCTCCGCCCCCTCCTCCCCCCCCTCCGCTTCCCCACCCCCGGCCCCACCCTCACCCCCACCCTCACCCCCCACCTGGGGGGGCTGGCCCCACTGCGAGTGCGAGCACAGCTCAAGGCAGTCGCCCTTCTTCCTCACCCAGCCCACCGAGTCAAGAACCTTGACACTGCCAGGCCTCTGGCAAGTCTGCTTCACCGTGCAGCTGACCTACTGCCAAGATCCAGGACCTTGCTGCGTGCAAGACTTACACAAGGTGGGGTTTAGGGTTTAGGGTTTAGGGTTGACGAATAGAGGCAGTAGTGATATGACACTGCCAGGCCTTTGGCAAGTCTGCTTCACCGTGCAGCTGACCTACTGCCAAGATCCAGGACCTTGCTGCGTGCAAGACTTACACAAGGTGGGGTTTAGGGTTTAGGGTTTAGGGATTAGGGTTGACGAATAGAAGCAGTAGTGATATGACACTGCCAGGCCTCTGGCAAGTCTGCTTCACCGTGCAGCTGACCTACTGCCAAGATCCAGGAGCTTGCTGCGCGCAAGACTTACACAAGGTAGGGTTTAGGGTACAGGGTTTAGGGTTTATGGTTTAGGGTTGACGAAGAAAAGCAGTAGTGATAGTGCACTACCTGGCCTCTGGCAAGTTTGTTTCACCGTGCGGCTGACCTACTATCAAAACCCAGGAGCTTGCTGCGCGCAAGACTTACACAAGGTAGGGTTTAGGGTCGGAGGTTGATGGAGAGAAGCAGTAGTGATTTTACACTGCCTAATCATCCACTGCTGTTTTTACGATGACGCCCCACGATTTAGGGCTTAGGTCTTAGGGCTTAGGGCTGACGAAGAGAAGCAGAAATGATAATGCACTGCCTGGCCTCTGGCAAGTCTGCTTCACAATGCAGCTGACCTACTGCCAAGATCCAGGAGCTTGCTGCGTGCAAGACTTACACAAGGTAGGATTTAGTGATTAGGGTTTAGGGTTGAAGGTTGGAGGAGAAAAGCAGTAGTGATTTTGCACTGCCTAATCATCCACCGTTTTTTTTACGATGACGCCCCACGATTCTGTCGCTCCATGGTGACGCATGGGTCTGACTAAATTAGTCAGAAATCCCCGGGGTTGGGGTTTATTGCTTAGGGCTTAGGGTTTAGGGCTTAGGGTTGACGAAGAGAAGCAGCAGTGGTAGTGCACTGGCTAACCATGTTTGGCGCAGCCCCCCCTTCTGGGGGGGCAGGAGCCCCCATGTTTACCCATTTGTTGGTCCATCCATCCATCCATCCGTCTGACCGTGATGAAGCCCGACACGTCAGCCAACGGTCTCGTAACTAACTCGCTTCCGTTGCCACCTGTCGCTCCCTCGCGATCACTCTCCGCCAATTTTTAGTGTCGCAGGCGACGCTGCATAGAACTTGATTCACATGCAGCTAATTGAAATTAAAATTGAAATTGAAATTGAAATTGAAATTGAAATTGTTACATCCGAGTAATGTGCCACTCTCAGGACGTGAAGTTAAGGACACCACTGCGTAAGCCGGAACTAGCAGTAGTCACCATACGTGCAGCTGACCTACAATGGTGGTTGGCCCCAGTGCAAGCAAACGGGCTGGCACCTTCAACCTCATTCCTCGTAATAAGGCGTGTTATTTACTTAACCTACTGCCGAGACATGGGAGCTTGCAGGAGTAGGCAGTACAGTCAACAAGGCAAAACATTGTTGGACCAAACCTACTGCCTAGAAACGGGATCTTGAAGGCAGTACAGCCAGCAGGGCAAAACACATTTCTTGCCAACACCAAAACAAAAAGCAAAATCGACACCTAACCCCTTCCTTCATTCACCCCAGATCGAGTTCATGGTTGATGGTGCCTGCGTGGGCTCTGTAGCATACACCACCGTCGATGATATGCTCAAGGCGCCTTTTTTCCAGCTCAATTGTTACAAACCTAACTCATCATTCATGCCCCTCCTTCATTCACCCCAGATCGAGTTCATGGTTGATGGCGCATGCGCGGGCTCTGTAGCGTACACCACAGTTGATGATATGCCTAAGGCGCCTTTCTTCCAGCTCCAGCCTTATGTGTCTCTCAAGATCACACAAATTGGTCACACTATGGTCAATGCTGCTGGCACACGGGTAGGTTCTTGTCCAGGGTGTCCAGGAGACTAGTGGGTCCAGGGGACCTTATCCAGGGGGTCCAGGGGTCCCAGGGGGTCCAGGGGACCTTATCCAGGGGGTCCAGGGGGTCCTTATCCAGGGGTCCAGGGATCCCAGGGGGTCCAGGGAGCCCTTGTCCAGAGAGGAGAGGAGCAGGAATTTAGGGCAACTTGTGCAGCATGGATTGTTTTCAAGTGGGGAGTTGCAGGTATTACTGTAGCAGTGTTGGTGTGTGTAATACTGGTATGTCTGCTGAGGGGCGCAAACAGGTGGTAGTATCAGGAATTTAGGGCAGTTGGTGCTGTGTGGATTTATGAGAAGTGAAGATTGGGGAGATGCAGTTCTCATGGTAGTAGTGTTGGTGTGTGTACTACTGGTGTGTCTGCTAAGGGGGCGCAAACAGGTGGAGGTAGCAGGAATATAGGGCAATTTGTGCAGTGTGGTTTATGATAAGTGAAGACTGGAGAGATGCGGAATGGTTGAGTATAGTTGTAGCAGCGTTGGTGTGTGTAATACTGGTATGTCTGGTGAGGGGCCACAAACAGGTGGTGGTATCAGGAATATAGGGCAATTTGTGCAGTGTGGGTTTATGAGAAGTGAAGACTGGGGAGATGCAATTCTTCTGGAAGCAGTGTTGGTGTGTGCACTACTGGTGTGTCGATTGAGGGGGCGCAAAGAGGTGGTAACAGGGATATTGGGCAGTTGGTGCAGTGTGGGTTTATGAGAAGTGAAGACTGGGGAGGTGCAGTTCTCATGGTATCAGTGTTGGTGTGTGTACTACTGGTGTGTCTGCTGAGGGGCCACAAACAGGTTTTGGTATCAGGAATTCAGGGCAATATGTCGAGCACGGGTTCTATGAGAAGTGAATAATGGGGAGATTCAAAATGGTTTAGTACAGATAGGGAGCGGCATTATGATATCGTATGATATCGTGTCATCATATGATATAGTGTCATCATATATTCATATGATGCCAACAGTCTGTCTAGGCCAAAGTTACCATTTATATACAACATCATATGATGCACTTTGTACAATATCATACTCTCCTTCGGCCAGCATCATATGATTTACCGAGCCCTACGTATATTTGTGGCAGGGTTGGTGTGTGTACCAGTGGTGTGTGTCAGGTAGTTCTTTGTACAGGGGGGGTGTACCAGTGGTGTGTCTGGTTGGTCTTTGTACAGGGAGGGTGTACCAGTGGTGTGTTTGGTAGGTCTTTGTACAGGGGGGGTGTACCAGTGGTGCGTCTGGTTGGTCTTTGTACAGGGGGGGTGTACCAGTGGTGTGTTTGGTAGGTCTTTGTACAGGGGGGGTGTACCAGTGGTGTGTTTGGTAGGTCTTTGTACAGGGGGGGTGTACCAGTGGTGTGTTTGGTAGGTCTTTGTACAGGGGGGGTGTACCAGTGGTGTGTTTGGTAGGTCTTTGTACAGGGGGGGTGTACCAGTGGTGTGTTTGGTAGGTCTTTGTACAGGGGGGGTGTACCAGTGGTGTGTCTCCGTAATTTCTTTGTACAGGGGGGGTGTAGTAGGGTTGGTGTGTGTACTAGTGGTGTGCGTCTAGTAGGTCATAGTACAGGGGGGGGTGTAGCAGGGTTGGTGTGTGTACTAGTGGTGTGCGTCTAGTAGGTCATAGTACAGGGGGGGTGTAGCAGGGTTGGTGTGTGTACTAGTGGTGTGCGTCTAGTAGGTCATAGTACAGGGGGGTGTAGCACGGTTGGTGTGTGTACTAGTGGTGTGTGTCTGGTAGGTCTTTGTACAGGGGGGGTGTAGCAGTGGTGCGTCTCCGGTAAATTCTTTGTACAGGGGGGGTGTAGCAGGGATTTGGGGGAATTACTATAGGATGGGTTAATATAGGGCTTGCCCAGGAGTTCAGGATGTTTTGTATTAGGTTATGTATTTTTGTATTAGCTTGTTATTTTTATTTTATTTTACTATGTTATGTATTTTTGTATTAGCTTGTTATTTTTATTTTATTTTATTGTTATGTATTTTTGTATTAGCTTGTTATTTTTATTTTATTTTATTATGTTATGTATTTTTGTATTAGCTTGTTATTTTTATTTTATTTTATTATGTTATGTATTTTTGTATTAGCTTGTTATTTTTATTTTATTTTATTCTGTTATGTATTTTTATATTGGGTTAAGTATTTAATATTCTGTATTTTTAATATGTAAAAATAAAATCCCCTCACCCAGTCTCTCCTGCCCCCTCACCCACCCACACACATGAGAGCAAAATTCCCCCAATCCCCCAACCCCCAACCCCCAACCCCAACCCAACCCCCCCCCCCCCACACACACACACACGAGCACAGTGCAAAAATGTTCCTCACCTGCCCACATAAAAAACAAAGTCCCTCACCCAGACTCACCCACAAAACATCCCTCACCTTCACATACACCCCCCACCCACCCACACACCCACACCCACACACGAGCACAATGCAAAATGCCCCTCACCTGCCCACGTAGATCTGCATTGTCCCTCACCCAGCCTCACCTGAAAAATGTGAGGCTGGGTGCGTCTCTTTCAATATGTCCCTCACCCAGCCTCACCTGAAAAATGCCCCTCACTTGCCCACGTAGATCTGCATTGTGATGAGGCAAAATGCCCAGTGTGAGAACATTTGGACCCTGTGTGGAGGCAGGCCCTGCACCTACTCAATATTCAACAAGCCAGATGAGGAGAATAAGTGCTGCCCGGTACGAAGCTGGTACGATGACCCGATCGTGCTAAGCTGATCAGAAGCCATGATTTTGTGATGATCAGTCAGTGGAGGCAGGCCGTGCACCTACTATATATTCAACAAGCCAGATGAGGAGAATAAGTGCTGCCCGGTACGAAGCTGGTATGATGACCCGATCGAGCTAATGAGCATGTCAGGGCACTACAAAGCGCGCGTGGCAGCGCCATTTTGCGCACACTTGTTGAGACCCACTGCGCAGCAGGCCCTGCCCCAACTCTTTCCTCAACAAGATGATTGGGACAAGCAGGCGCTGGCATGTACAATGGTCGTATGATGACGCAGCCAATCATGTTGACGTTGTCGTGATTAGCTGATCATGCTGACTTATTGTGATATGCTGATCATGTTGACGTTATCGTGATAAGCTGATCATGTTGACGTTATCGTGATAAGCTGATCATGTTGACGTTATCGTGATAAGCTGATCATGTTGACGTTATCGTGATAAGCTGATCATGTGCTATGATTAAGTGATGGTCAGTCAGTGGAGGCAGGCCCTGCTCCAACTCTTTCCTCAACAAGATGATTGGGGCAAGCAGGCGCTGACCTGTACAATGGTCGAATGATGATGCAGCCAATCATGTTGGCGTTGTCGTGATAAGCTGACCATGCTGACTTATGGTGATAAGCTGATCATGTTGACGTTATCGTGATAAGCTGATCATGTGCTATGATTTAGTGATGGTCAGTCAGTGGAGGCAGGCCCTGCTCCAACTCTTTCCTCAACAAGATGATTGGGACAAGCAGCCGCTGACCTGTGCGATGGTGGTATGATGACGCAGCCAATCATCTTGACGTTATCGTGATCAGCTGATCATGTTGACCCAATCGTGATTAGCTGATCAGCAGCCATGAGTTTGTGATGATCAGTCAGTAGAGGCAGGCCATGCTCCAACCCTATCATCAACAAGATGATTGGGACAAGAAGGTGCTGACCTTTAGATGGTGGTATGATGACACAGCCAATAATGTTGACGTTATCGTGATAAGCTGATCAGAAGCCATGATTTAGTGATGAGCAGTGAGTGGAGGCAGGCCATGCTCTTATTCCTCCTCCAACAAGATGACTGGGACAACAGGTGCTGATCTGTCATGATCAGTCAGTGGAGGCAGGCCATGCTATTACGCCTTCTTCAACAAGATGACTGAGACAATCAGGCGCTGACCTGTCATGTTACACACCAAAGTATCACTCTCCCAGTCCACTCATGTACTGCAAGTATGTACTGCACTCATCCAGTGCATGCTGTACATATGCACATGGATAATGTTTCATATTATGCACCAAAGCATCACACTCCCAGTACACTCATGTACTGCACTCATCCAGTACACATGCACATGCATCTTGCTACCTTTATAGCCCTGCAGTTCAACTGTACTGTGATTTTAAAGTTTGTGGAATTGCTACGCAATTTTTTATTTTCACAGATTAGTGACAACTCAAAATGAATGCATCATACAGTCCGAGGGGGGAGGCAAGTATTAGGCCTTCACAATTTATTGGGGGTCAGTTCACCAGTGCGTGTTAGTTAAACTGCCTTTCCTGCGAGTCCCTTTAGCCTATTTGGATACCCCTGGACTGTGAATATACATACATAGGCCTATCAGGGTACTACAAAGCGCGCGCGGCAGCGCGATTTCGCGCACGCTTTTTGAGCCCCACTGCGCGTTTCGTGCAGTTTTTTCACCCCCCTGTGGGCACAGCGCGCAGTTTTTGCGCTTTCTGCACTACAAAGCGCTGACCAATTTGACGTTTGTGCGCTTTTAGCGCAGGCCAATTTCACAAAATGTAGTACCCTGAGGCCTATCACAGAGGCTTATGCAAGTATGTAACAGTCCAAGAGGTACTGTAGCCAATTAGGCTTCAGGGACTTGCCCATCCTGTACTAATCAAGATAATTCTAGACCATCCAGGGGGGTGCCTGTGCAGTTTGAAGGCTTCTATTTTCTTTGCCAGTGTCTTTGATGTGTTCACTGTGCTGCGAAATGGGGGGGAAGCAGTGTTCAAAATTACATTGCATTGCATCGGATGGGCTGATGTGCCCCAGGGTGCCCATATGCCATACCAACTAAATTCATTGGGTGTTCGGGGGGAAGGTAAATAAATAAATAAATAAATAGGACGCCTTATTACGAAGCGTGAGGTTGAGAGGGCCAGGTTGCTTGCTTTCACTGGGGCCAACCACCGGGGGAAGGTTAAGGTAGAATGATGGATTTGATTGTTACATGTTTTTTAGTCATCTCTGGGCTGCTCACAGTTTCCCAATTCCAAATCCCCTTTTGTGATACCCAGTGATGGTGGATTCGGTGGTTGCAAGTAGCGCGCTGATATTGAAATTTAAATTTAAATTGTTACATTCGAGTAATGTGCCACTCTCAGGACCTGAAGTGAAGGACACCACTGCGTAAGCCGGAACTAGCAGTAGTCACCATTAGCGCGCTGATAAATATATAAATAGTGCGCCGTATTACGAGGCGGGAGGTTGAGGGGGCCAGCCCGTTTGCTTTCACTGGGGGCAACCACCAAGTAGCGCGCAGGTATAACATTCATGCCCTGTTAACATTTGATCGCACGGATGCCAAATGAATAAATCATAATGTGTAAGACACAGTGTAAGAAACAATTATTTTTGCACATTCCCTAGGATTCTAGGAACCTCACATCTTTGCTCGCTCTTCAATCCTAATGAATCATTTTTTACAGTTGTGAGAAGTATTTCACCCCAGGAGGTGGGACACTGAGGATTCAGTTCGAATGGCTTTGCCACTCCCACAAAAGAGTAGGGGCACTTTGGGTTTGTCTTGTCATATAGGCCGCACCCCTCTGGGCCGCACTCAGGAAGTCAGGGATACCGACCCTCTGCCAAACGAACATTCACCACTACCCCTATTGAGATACATATTAAACGCCCAGCACTATTTCAAAGCACGGTGCCTGTGTAAATATTCAAACTGCCTAACTTGGTTATTTACTTACATGGCACCGGCCAGCAATTAGGCGGCAAGCAGTCTTCGGCAGTGCATTCATACCAGTAAGGCAATAACCAGGGGAAATGTAAACGTTAACGAAAACAATGCTAATCAATCAAACATCTAAGCATCTGTATCAAATATATAATTGAAATATAACTGTTCAATCCGCATAGTATACGGTAGTAGTATGCTGCCTGTTTTTCCCGTCTGTACCGCACGGGGGGATCGGACTCGGGAGATGGCGAGCAGCCTTAAGTTGGCTGACAAACATGTAACAGTCAAATCACAGCAGGGTATTGCTGACTGCATATGGATAGATGTGTGTGTCTATGTTACAGTCCAGGGGTAGGCCAAAAAGGCTAAAGGTACTTGCCCAACCGTAATAGGAAGGGCTTAAAAAGAAAAAGCACTGGTGAACTGAACCTCTAACAATCGTTTTACCAACGGAGGCCCTGGGTTCGTGCTACAGTGATAATTTAATTCTACAATATTATTTAGTCATCATCTCAGCTGGGATGATAATTTAATTGTGCGATTATTATCGCATTTTTTATAAATGGTATTAAGTACCGTACTTCCTTCAAAGGAATCGGGATCCATAACCAGCTTCATACTGGAGTTTGTAACCACCAATTCAGTTTCAATGTTCATTTTCTCAAAAACAATTTTTCTATCCTCAGCGTAGAACGGACATTCTGATATTAAATGCATTTCATCTTCGACTACTCTTCTACCGTCAACCATCATATCACAGCACCTGCAAATTCTACCAGATCGAGAGGTACTCCTTACTGATTCGACATTTAAGTTGTGGGCTCGAAGACGTAGTCTTGCTATGCATTTAATATCCCTATTGTTTAGTAGTTAGTGTACGTTGAACTATGGTTTCTATCGTCTGACATAGATAGATGCTCAGTTATAGTGTCAATAGCCATGCCTTTTTGTATCAATGATTGTAGGAAGAGATTGTATCAGGTACATTTTGATAAAAATGCTTTGCTTTGAACTGATTATGTTACTGCCCAAGACGGCGAGCAGCCAAATTGCTGGCTGGAGCCATGTAAGCAAGTTCAAGACCCAAAGTTCAGGTATATGGATAAACCGATACCTCGGCGATTCCTGGCCCTACTCCAAATGAACTGACCACATTTGGCAAAAATTAGCCAAATGTTAGCAGTTGTATGTAACAAGTTCCATGGGACTGTTGTGGCATGGGTTCACCGCGGATCGAGATTTTTTTGATCACCTTCCATGCAGGGTCGTTCAACACGTCCGGGGCTGAACACTCTTTATTTACTCTGGACCAGGGTCTACACTCTCCTTTCATTCCCTGGGGTGCCTATGGTATATCTTATATCTTCAAAACGCTCGGGCCCATTTTCTCCTCCTGCTTGCCTTCTTTCCTTTCTGTTGCTAATTTGTTTTCATGGTTCGTGCAGGTGCCTTAAAAACAAGACAGCCATTGAGAGAGAGAGAGAGAGAGGATCAACGTTGCACGACAGTGAATGAGATTATCTGAATGTTTTGTTACTGCCGAAGAAATGACAATAGTAAGGGCAGCTGATGGCCTTACTAGGGCCGCGTTACAAAGTTCAAAGAACATGTTACACATGGTAGCAAACACTCACAGTGACCGTCTTCATTAAATGCATTAAGAAAGCCTAATCTTATACGATGCTGTTACACCCATTCTGTTCTAATGCTGTTACACCCAGTTTTACACCTAATATGATTCTTACACCCACTATTACAAATATTATGATGCTGCTAACCCATTCTGTCCAGATGCTGTCATTACGCCTAGTCTGACGTAGTCCACCTGATACTGCTACACCTGCTACGATCACTGTTTCTTTTTTAGGCTACGCGAAGCAGCTTCTAGGCAGCTTCCTTTCCCTGTCCTTGGGCCAAACCTGAAGCTTGCTAGTACATATGAAAGCTGACATGGCAGGCATTCCAATGCAGCTGCAAGCTTTTGGTTTGACCCAGTGGCTGGATAATGGGGCTGGCGGGAAACTGCCAGGAGTAGCCCAAAGAAGAAAAGTGGTTATGATGCGGTTACCTCTGTTATATTCAGACACAAGTCAGTTATATGTTCTTCCTGGAAGCTACACAGCGTTCCAGCAATTGCTTCCAAGGGGTCGGACGTTCTCTGGTGCCTGCCAGCCTGGAGTCTTGATGCGTTCCAGCCTGGAAGCTCCACAACTATCCAGCATTTACTTCGGAGGGGTTGGACGTGCTCTGGTGCCTGCCAGCCTGGAAACTCCACAGGTTCCCAGGATTTGCTTTGCAGGGGTTGAACGTGTGGCCAAGTAACCCCAAGTTAACAGTGATAAGTCCATATTCTATCTAGTCAGAAGCCCTAGTGCGCGGTCCACACCAGATGTTCGCGATTGCCCTACTAGACTTCAACAAGCCACGGGCACATTCAGAGTCTGGCAGGGAACCAGGAATTTGACTCCAACAAGCCACGGGCACATTCAGAGAGGAACCAGGGAACCAGGAATTCTCAAAATAATAATGACCATTATTATATTGAGTACTAAGTAGCGTCGTCTTCCAAGCAAGTCATCCATGAACCTAAGCGCAGCTCAGCATCGGATCAAGTGCTACCAAGCCACACAGCCACAGGGTGGCAAGAAGAAGCCACGAGTCATAGTGGGGATATCGCCGTAGTCAAAGGTTATAGGAGTCCTAGATCTTTTGAACCCTGAGGTGCAAGAGGGGTGGTGGGATGAGTGTGGTGGGTTGGTGGTTCAGATGTGGTGGATGCGTGTGGTGTGAAGAGTTTACACATCGTGGAACAATAGTCAAACATAATAGATACAATGTTCGTTTAACAGCATGAAAGGTCTCGGCCGGATATCTAGCCAGGACAGCCACCTGGAAGCTGCTATCATAGCCGAAAAGGAAAGCTAGTGTACAGAAAGAAAAGTCATATTAGCAGGAGGTTCTCTAACAAGGGTGAACAAATACATATCCGGTTTCCCTTGGTACTCCAGAGTAATGGCGTGGCGGTGGTTGTGTGGAGGAAAGTGACTGGCCACAGGTGGTTGTGGTGGTTGCGCATATGCAGCTTAGCACTTACTGGAGGAACCAGCATATCATTTGATGTTGACCCAAGGTGAGTATGGTAGAAAACGAATTGCATCATAGGATATTGTATATTAATGGTAACTTAATCCTAGTCCGACTGCCGCCATCATCTAACAACATGATATCGTACTGCCGTTCCCTACTTACTTGGCAGCCTGTATAACAGGGTTGGCCTCCGCCAGTTGGGCTCTTTGTACTGTTTTATAGTCATAGGGGCATTCGTGGCACTCAGCAAGCCTGGGGCAGAAAGACAGGATACAAGGTGGTTGGTGCAAGGAGGTTAGACATGCCAGCGTGGCACTCAGCAAGCCTGGGGCAGAAAGGCAGGATCTAAGGCGGTTGGTGCAAGGAGGTTAGACATGCCAGTGTGGCACTCAGCAAGCCTGGGGCAGAAAGGCAGGATACAAGGTGGTTGGTGCAAGGAGGTTAGACATGCCAGCATGGCACTCAGCAAGCCTGGGGCAGAAAGGCAGGATACAAGGTGGTTGGTGCAAGGAGGTTAGACATGCCAGCGTGGCATTCAGCAAGCCTGAGGCAAAAACGCAGGATACAAAGGTCAGCATTAGTATGTTTTGACAAAATGCTTAGGTTTTGATTGTTTTGAAAAAGATGATAATTGCTACATTTTCCAGGTAATAATTTCTACTTCCCATTACAGCAAGCCAAGGTGCTGGCTGGAGCCATGTAACAAAGTTGGTTACACAAGATGATTAGACAAGACCACGTTGGTAAGACAATTGGTTACACATGCCAACGACACTTTATTCCCTATTTTCTGTTAAAATCATCTTCTGTGATGATGATTTTAAATACTACCATATACCAAGACATGATAAGAAGTGGGTGGAGGCCCTCACGGCTCACCATAACACCACAAGATGGATCAGATCCATGCACTGTTTAATTGTGTGCAATGCGTCCCCATTTCGTACCTACATGGCGCTGCATGGGTCCAGCTTAACTAGTCAGAACTATCCCTCCCGGCTCCGTAGAGTTTACATAATATATTTAAGCACGTCGCACTGGGGTAGCACGAAGTCCCTCAATTGGCGATGCGACACACAAAACAACGTCCTAGGCTGTGCCGCAAGCAGCGCGAGGAATTGGCGGTGAGTGTTGGCTATCGGATTGACAGGTGGCAACAGATGGAGTGGACCTAAGACAACTAGTGAAGGGACAGTCGGCTGCATGTCAATTTCGTCGCGGGGGGGGCGGCCGCACAGATGGACAACTGGTGCCACCACCACTACCACCACCAATAAAAAACAAAAGCAACAGAAATAGCACCACAGAGAACCAATACAAACCACATGCAACAAAGTGTTGGCTGCCCATCTAGAAGTGCAGCCTGACAAAATTCAAAGTCTTATCCAACCCACCCTGGTCATCTGCCCTCAACATGGAGACCTCAACATTGTAGCGTAACACATTTTACCAGCATCATTACTAATTCCTCAGGACCCCCACCCCCCCTTACAAAGCCAAAATTCATTCATCCCTAACCAATACCCAGACTCAACCCAACCCAGATATACACACGAGTCCACCATCCAACCCTGTCATCCGCCCCCAACATCAAGACACAACTTAGTTGTTGTAACACGAGACACAAGCACAATGATGTTGGGACAGGGGGCGTTTCAATCCCAGTTCAATCCCACTTCCTTCTATCTGCCCCCCATCATTCACAGACTTTTCCAACTGAAAGGCGTTTTTCGATCAGCTATGATTCCCAAGAAACCTTTTCAGCATGTTTAAGTTAAGTTGAACTTCCCGACCATTTCATGTCAGTGGGGTAGGCGGACTGACACATGTGCAGGGAGCAGCAATATGATATCATATAAAAGCGAAATAATTTCACATCATCGTATGATATGATACGATGCCGGCAGTCTAACTAGGCTAAGGTTACCATGTATATTAGTATATACAATAGCAAATAATGCAATTAGTATGATCTCGCATGATATCATTATCGCCTCAGGTCACCATATGATATGCCCGTCCCTACACATGAATCACTACCCGCGCACAAAAACATACATCTCCACTGCCACACACAATAGATTAACATGTTCACATATTACACCAGTATATTCACAACAAGGGGGTGGGCGGACTGACCTGTGTGAGCCACAGAAGACATGTTCACATTTGCACTTGAACCCTGTCAAGCCAACCTTCTTCCTGCATTGGAAACACCTGTAAGCGCAGCAGAACAAAAAATGGTGTCAGAACAGAATCCTTTACTGACCAGGCACACTTGTTTATGGCTGCTGTCAACAAAAATCAACCAAGCCCCCTAGCTCCAGTTGAAGCAAAATAGCCGCTCGCCTCATCGAAACGGAATCCTTTACAGCCAGGCACTCGTGTTCATGTATTTGTCTGCTGCCCAACCCCTGAATTGGCATGTCAAATCATTCAGCGACAGCCATACCAACGATTTTAACTGCCAGGGGGGCAAGCTCTGACACTTGCAAGGAGGGAGGAGTGAAGCTGTCTCAGTTCTTTATCCAGCCTCCTTTCATTACCCCCCCCCCCCCTCCACCCCTAGTAGAAAAGGCAGCATTAGTTGTGTCATAAAAATCCTAATGACACTTATCTCCTAGCCAGCCGGATCTGGGCGACCAGAAGAGGTCATGATTATCGTGAGGCGCGGTCCCATGGCAAATAGGGTTTGCTCTCATCGGAAAAGGTCTTTGAATTCCTTATCCTCGTTTCGTCTGCTGTCGTAGCTGGGCTGTCGCCATTCGACGAGCAGCTAAGGCGCAGCTGCATTTGCGATGTTCTGACCCCACCAAGCTTAGGAATCGCATGACATTATGATCAGCAGATCGTTTTCAGAAAATTAGAGAAGTATCGAGCGACGGAGAGGATGGGAGGCTGGAGAACATAGAGAGCAAGAGAGTGAGTTGCTGATGACAGAAAAATATGCCAATATGACACGACAGGAATTCGAAGAGGGTAGTAGAGGAGACAACTCGTGCCTCGAGACAATTCATCTTGCTCCGCCGAGCTCGTGATGACCACCGCATAGTAAAGAAGAGCAGCTTTATCACAAGCTGCATGATATCTGATAAATGTATCAACTGACGTCAGCTCCATGTGAGATGACTTGCCAGAACCTCGTCAGCAGCGAGTGAGGGTGGTAGGCTCCGCACAAAATACTCTGGTGAAATACAGAGCAACGCACCTATTAGGGTTTGGGCAGGAGGAGCAGCGGGGCTGGAAGAGGCTGTGGCAGAAGAAAGGGCTCGGCTAGGGCTATACTAGTGGCTGGAATGGCGAGACGGAGTCCAAAGGTGACGGTAGGAGGAGCAGCAGCAGCAACAGCGGCAAATAAGAGATGCGGTCGCCAAGGGCTGGAGCGGCAAGCAGCGGCCTGTGAGGCCTTCAAGACTGGCAGCAAGACTATTGCGAGTTTGATGTGGCTATCTCCGTTGCCCTCTGCTTTTCCTCTTGCTGTGAAACCTCCTTCCACATTTTGCTGCAGTAAAGACCACCACCGATTCCTGCAGGCAAAAGATAACGACCACAACTTAGGCATTTACAATTGCGCATTAGCCTGGTATAAGGCAGACGAGCTGTTTCAACAGCATGATCACGAGTCCAGGAAGGGGGACCATGGGCAGACGAAATGTGTATTTGGAGCAGAGAGTTTTTTTTTTTTTTTTGGGTTATGGTCGTCAAAATATTTGGACAACAATCGACATGGAAAAGGGTTGCATGACGACGAGCACGCACTGGAAGAATCCCAGCCCTTCTGGCACAGCTGGGGAGCACCCATAGCCTTCTCCACCTTTCAGAATTTTGGTTGCTCATTTTTTGACACAAGTCTGTTGTCTGGAAAGAGAAGCACGAATCGAGTAGCGAGCGAACAAGGTAACGATAGTAAAGCCTACGAGTTAAACTAAGGAACTGAAGCCGAGTGTGTGGTAATAGGGAGTTGTGTTCGATGGATGTTATGGAAGTTGCGGAAGCGCTCCCGAACTTACACAAGGCCAAAGGCTCGGCCTACTCATTAGTACTCTAGCTACTTGCCATCTCCAGCTGATCGTTTTCGCTGGTCGGGGACAGGCGCCACACCGCGCCACATGCGTGACAGCATGGGACATGCATGACAGGGCCTCCACGCATGACAGGGCCTCCGCGAATTGTACTAGAACCCACCTTGGATCTGAGCGGATCTGGGGCAAAAGTGATACGATACGATATTTTTCGCTCTACGAACTCCACAAACTCGAGGCAATGAACCAATTCCCGATGACCATGCAAGAACTGCCTCATGAGCCCTAGTTCACTCCTGACTACAGGCCAATATCCGACACCTCACATCAGATATCGCAATCACTTTCCACATCTAGCGATCGAGAACCACGCTCACGCACCTTCAAATCTTTCAATTCAAGCCACGGCCGTTTGCGTCCTTTCCTCCTAAACCCAGCTTTCGCCTAATCTTGGCCTACCTCCACGGCCACGTCTATATCTTTAATATCTAGATGGAATGACAGCATGGAAGTTAATTCTCATCAATCATGAGAGAAGCTGTGAAAGAGCGATCAGCAAGAATCATAAGCTTTGATGAGTTCTAAGGAAAAGCGGGACGAGGTTTATTTTTAAAATGAATGGTTTTACGAGTAGTTTAAAAGTAACATATAAAATCTCAAATGGCATAATTAATTACATAAAACTGCGAACAATTTGGCATAAATTTGCAAATGGGGTCAGTATTCATTTGGGGAAGGACCAGGGATCTCGAGGTATGGGTTACTATATATCTGACTTTTGACTTGATCTTGGGTTACATGGCTCCAGCCAACAATATTGGCTGCTCCACGTTCTAGGCAGTAACATGATCAATTCCAAGCAAAGCATTATTACAAATGTACTTTTGTCAGGATTTTATGATTAGGTTATCGATCTCGTCCTACAATCATGGATAACAAAAGGCGCTACTGACACTTGACACACTGATCATTCAGCCATAGGCAGTCGCATACCTGTCGTGATTCGATTGATTCATGTTTTTCAGCCAACTTAAAGCAACTACGGTAGATTTTTTGATGATTTTGTATTGTCTTGTTTCACGTTTTACATTTTCCATGTTTAATGTATTTAATGTCGAAACATGCGAGCCGCCAGGTTACAGTGCTGGTGCATGTAACCAATCTGACAGTTCGAAAATTATACCAAGTCACGTGCTATTTTTCGAAGTGCTGGACACTTATAGCAATGTTCGTTGACCGAGGGTCGGTATCCTGATGCGGCCCAAAGGGGACGGCCTAATATTCCTAGTGCGCTACTCTTTCCGGGAGTCGGCAAGCGCATTCGAACTGATTTCGGTGCGCTGTTTCCGTCGTAAGATTACCTTCTGGGCGAAATACTTTCATAACTAAAAACCAAAAGGACTTGTAGGGTGCCTGACCTTAGGGGAAGTGGGATAATGTTCGTCATGCGAACGGGGGAAACACTATTGACTCCTTAATTCTTCGCCATTATCTTTGACTTCAAGCATGCGTTTAACATATTTTGCGTTTTCCCCTCCTGTTTGCTCTAGGCTTGATACAGGTTTCGCCTTCATCTTGGCCTTGGCCTTGGGGCTACGCCCCACGTCACGTGAGCACGTTGGCATCGGCTGGCGTGTGGGCCGAAGTGCATGGGGTAATTTTGCCGAAGTCAATGGATAATTCATGCGGTTTCTTGATCTAATCCACAACCAGACCTGTTCCGCAAGAACACCTTGTGTCCTCTTCTATTTGCCTGTCCTAATCGGACAAATCTCTATTCTAGCCATCGCTAGCTTCTCCTCGCCACCTCGCCGTATCCAGGGCATCTGCACATGCGCATCAGCGAGAGACAGGGCAGGTGGGAAGACGATCCTCAAGACCACCGATGAATACTCTAATCCTCTTACATACAGTCCCCTCCCCCCCCCCCCCACCACCACACCCCACCCCAACGCCCACCACCTGGATTGACCATCAGCCACCAAGCAGATCCCCTACAAGCTCGCATGTACCTCCTGCTATCAGGCATAGCTACGCGGCAAGCCATGCATGACCACCTCATACATGACCACACTCATACGATGCACCAGCACATGATCCACCACAGCAGATCCCCTAAAAAAGCACACCTGCACCTCCTTCTATCGAGGCATAGTATGGCAGGCATACTGTTCTACATAACCCACCTAGTTATAACCACCTTATTCTTAGGCAACGCAAGTTGTGCAAGCATCGCGGCAAAAAACTATGGGTCTATAAATTTCTAATGTGTTCACCTTCAAGAGCACTTCATAACCACTAAAACCACCTTGTTTTAATCAATCCAGGAAACCAGTTGCACCAAGCAACAGCAGTTGTGGCAGGCATTGGGGGCCAAAACACTATGGTATAATAATTTTCACTTCTGTTCACGTCTTCAAATCACTTCAGAACCACCTGCACATCCACCTTATTTTTCATCTATCCAGAGACGAAGGCATCAGGCAACAGCAGTTGCAGGCATTGGGCCAAACACTATGGTAATATAACTTTCACTTCTGTTCACCTTCAAAATCACCTTCGAACCACCTACACATCCCTTATTTTTTATTCAATCCCAGAGACCAAAGCATCAGGCATACAGCAGTTGTGAAGGCATTGGGCAATAAACTTATGGTCTGTAATTCTCACATGTGTTTTTCACCTTCATAATCACCTTCATTAACCACCTTCATAACCAGCCTTCATAACACCTAAAATAACCATCTTGTTTTTATCAATCCAGGATACCGTAGGGCAGCAGGCACAGCAAGTTGTCAGGCATTGCGGCCAAAACACAAGGTATATAACTATCACATGTGTTTCAACTTCATAACCACCTTTTGTTTTCAATCCAGGATACCAGAAGGCAGCAGGCAACAGCAGTTGTGCAGTCATTGTGGTGTGTAACGCCCCTTGCGAGTGCTGAGCTCATGGTGTGTAACGCCCCCCTCTGCAAGTGCTGAAGCTCCGTGAGTTTTGTAACGCCCCCTCTGCCAAGTGCTGAGCTCCATGGTGTGGTAGCAGAACCTTCCAACTAGCAGGCAGCAACAAGCACAGCAGCAGTGACAGCAAGCAACAGCAGCGCAGCAGCTACAGCAACAGCAGCAGCCAGCAACAACAGAGCGACAGCAGCGACGGCAGCGACAGCAGTATAGCAGTCAGCAGCAAGTGACTGCAGGGACAGCTTGCGACGGCAGCGGCAGCAGCAGCGACAGCAGTATAGCAGTGACAGCAGTGACAGCAGCGACGGCAAGCGGCAGCGGCAGGAGCAGCTAACAGCAGCAACAGCAGCGAAGCAACAACAGTAAGCGACAGCAAGCGGACTGCAGCAGCCAAAGCACAGCAGCAACAGTCAGCGACAGCAGTGACAGCAGCGACGGCAGTGACAGCAGGACGGCAGGGACAGCAGCGACGGCAGGGTCAGCAGCGACAGAGCAGCGCTAGCCCCAACACCACAGCAGCCACCACACACCACACTGCCATAACTCCACACCTGCCAGCCCACCACAGACCAGCTCACAGTGAGCCCGGCCGTACATGACGGCCCGTCCTCCGTCCTTCCTCGCGCCGCAGCAGAACCGTAGCCCCCCAGCATAGCCACAAGCTGGACAGCAGACTTCTCGCACTCCTGTCCCCATCTTCTCCCTCCCCTCTCCCTCCAATCCCCTCTCCTCCTTGCTGTCCCTCGTCCGACGGAACTGCTCCTCTACTAACTCTGCTCTGCTTTGC